>JAYESA010000018.1:44840759-45005759 GCA_036927795.1 Iris macrosiphon
TTTGGAGCTTTTTCCATAGAGTTGTGCTGCTTTGGGACGGAGGAGTTCTATGCGCCCAGCTTCATGCGTCATTTTCAGCATGACGCCTATATTGTTAGGCGCATGACTATCTCTGTATATGCGTCCCTAAACTAAATGCATAGAGCACTGAACGCATGAGATTTCCCAGAGGACAAGTTGTTCATGCGGCCATAGGCTCATGCGGCAGTTGTCCATGCGGGTAAAAACCTATGCGGCCCATCTGTTATTTGACTTAGAAGTGACATATGTGTATTTTTCTTTACGTCCTTTTCGCACCCTTTTTGTGCTTTTATCTTTTCTCTGACATGCATTCATGGTATGTCACAACAATCACTTTTAGTCACTTCTTTGACACGCCTTTATGACCCATCACTTAGCACTTTTTTCGAAGAGTGGACTCTGATTGGAGCGTGTGGCCAGCCGGTGCATGCAGCCAATAAGTCCATGCGGCCAAAAATCCTTGTTTATATTTTGTGTTTATTTTAATTATGTTCGTTTGATAGTTCCTTTTAGTGATTATTGTTGTGTACTTCCATATGTTGATACAAGTTTATGTTACCAGACCAGTTTATATGCAAGTTCACAATCCTCACGACACCGTGGAAATATTTGTGTATGAAATACATTGTATTTGGCATCAAAAAATTGAGTGTGAGTATTGCCTAATGTATCGCCAGCCGCGGATACGATAACTCATAAAAATCTCGTACCCGGTATTCGTCATTCTAGGAAGGTTGTCCATGACTCAAGAACGTAAAATAATTTAGTAATTATTAAACAAGATAAGATTTATCTATATCATTGGGAGGGAAGAATATTGCGCTACCGGCTACCCCGATCTCTAAGGGCCCCATGCAGCATGGAATAATCCTGCTAGGCAAGGGCTCCATGACTGACAAAGTTTACGTATGCTGCGGCACCTTACAAGATAAGTTTATGATTATAAGACAAGTTTATGTTTATAAGACAAGTTTTTGATTCACAAGTTTAAGTTTATGCTTATAAGTTCAATTTTTTTTATGACAAGTAACTAGTTATGTTGTTGTGATATTGTATGTGCATTTAAATTTACTCGACAAGCGTACCCTTGGTCATCCAGGTTAACTGCAGTGTCAGTGGTAGCAATATTCTTCAAAGCATGCATCTGTTAGTAACTAGATTTTGATAACCCTAGTTAGTTAATTATAGCAAGCCTTAGGCATATTTTGTCGTGGAATGAATGTTTGTCTGTTCGTTTAGCTCATCATTTTAATTTTACTTTTTACGGCGCGTGGTTAGGGTGCTAAGTTCTGCTAGGGTGAAGGTCTGCAACCCCGGTCTTTGTTTGGGTTAAGCGTTGTGGTCCCTATCCAGAGTAGTTCCTATGCTCTCTTACCACTCGCTTTACTTTCATTATAACACTTGTTATCAGTTCTTTCAATTTTATTTTGAGACAAGTACATTGGTACCATACAAGTCTCGACCCTCAATTATGCTTATATGTCTCTTTTTTGCTAATGTTGTGATATGTTTTGTCTATCACCTTGTGCTCCTATGTGGTACCTGTTGCTTGGGGTTCTGACCCCACTGGCTTTGCATGGCCAGGTTACCCCAAAGAGAACCAGGATCCACCAGACTTCCAGCAAGATGGCTTGCACTCTTAGGACTGTGGCCGAAGCTCGCGAGTGGGTTTCTTTCCTTCACCCCTCGTTTTGATTTCTTTATTTTGTGGTGTTTAGCTAGGGGCTGAGTTAACTCCTTTTATTTTTGAGACTACGGTCAACATGATGTATATATTAGACCATGGCTAGTATATTTGATCATGTATAATTATACTCCATTAGTGCAGCATTTTGTATTCACTAGCTTCATGATCATATATAGCATATAATTTGGGATGCCTCTTTACTTTCATGTATGATATACTCTTAAGATTTGTTGTTAATGGATTGAGATACTAGGATTGTCGGCCTTAGGAATGACGTCATAGCATGCTAGTGTTCACCCATATGTCTTTTGACAACCTTAGCACATTGCGGCTTACTTCGGTATTCTGGAAGGTGTGGTTGGCTATGTCAGTCCTCGTATTTATCCAATATTCTAGGAGCGGAGGGTGACAAGGTTTTAGTGGTGGCCCATGCAGGTCTATTTTTCAGACTTGTGGGAGAACTCATCTTGTTATAATCTGAATCCTCTATTATCTTTGATTAAACTCCACTTGTGACCTGTACTCCTCGCTCTCCATGAAATGCAAGCTTACTTGACCTAATTGTTCTATTCTCGTCCCTTATTGATATCCTTGTGTCCTTATCCTTCAGGGACATCCAGACTGCTCCTCCTTTGAGGGTTTCATTGCACCGATAACTCAAGCAGATACATTAGTAGGACAGATTTTGTTATTGAACCAAGGGCATCCATCATTAGCTTTACATCAGCCGGCTCCACAAGTCACGCATACCCGACCAACACAATCAGCTCCACCAGTCTTCCCAGGACGGCTAGTTCAACCGCTCTGTCGTTCATGCCAGCTCAGCCAACCCAGACGATACCACCAGTTCTTTCAGTACAACTAGGGCTGGCAGACTCGTCGGCCATGTTAGAGATAATCCAAGCCATGATGATGGTACAACAATAATAGCATCAACAACAACTCCAGCTTCAGCTACAAGTGGTCCAACTCTGCCAACAGTTTTAGCAAGGACAAGAACAGACCAACACTACTCTTTGCCAGGGAGTTAGAGTAGCACTCGATAACAGTGGGTGTTATACTCACAACTCAGCGACCAATGTTAGTCACATGCGCCTAACCAAGTTTCTAAGCACGAAAGATGTATTTTCTGCAGATTCCTGGCAACAGGAATTTGAGGCCATCTTGGATGCAACCAAGACCCCAGAAGATGAGAAGGTATCAGTCGTAAAGCTACAACTGTCAGATCTTATTCGAGATTTGTGGGCAGCACAAGAAATGGCACTTCCAAAGTCTATTGACTGGAGGACGTTCAAGGAGCGCTTTCAGAAAAATTATTTTTATACTATCGCCAAGTTTCAGCTCCAGTAGCAGTTCATCAACCTCCGCCAGAACACATGTCGACCAGTATGCGGCCAATTTTTGCCGACTCTTCCAGTTTGCTCCCCATATTATAGCTTCCGAGGAGGATCGAGGCAAAAAAATTGAGCAAGGGTTATATCTTGAGCTTCAGCAGTTTACGATGGGCCATAATTATACCACCTACAATTGAGTACTCACGACAGCTAGGTCTCAAGAACTTGTCGGCCAAAGATTAGTAGCAAGGACCGGAGGACAGAAGAGGTCATAATAATCCATAAGAGGCATCAATATTCAGTCATCACTTCCAACACTAGCAGTCAGAACTCCTTGCCCGCCAGCACCTCCAGCCTCCACAGTAACTTCAGTACAATCCACGAGGCAGTCAGCATCAACAGGATGCAGCCACTGTGGTAAGCCAGGGCACACCAAAGATCAGTGTATGAAGGCCAACGGCCAGTGTCTCATATGTGGGACATCTGACCACATAATTAGTTCATGCTCGCTTCTGTACCCAGAGGCTTCTTTAGTGCGATAGTTACCAGCTCAGCCTCTGACAGCGACTGAAGGCCCGCGAGGACCAGCCTTAGCAGTTTGACCACTAGCCCAGTATCCTCTTCCGATGCAGACTCAACAGTTCCAGCAGCAACCTCCGACGCAATATAATATCCCGCAACCTCACGGTGCGTTACGCTGAGTTAGATTGAATGAGGCTATAGCTGGTTATATTTTAATTTGTTGAATTTGGGAACAAGTATTGATTGAGTTGATTTCATGTGCAGATCGCTAGTGAAGTTCGATAGAAATTAGGTGTTCGTTCAGAACGGTACTAAGATAGCTAGATTGGAGCGATAATGGCATCTTCCTTAGTCCTATCGGTCGGATGATTTAGAGAGCATAGCCTGCTCGTACGGTCATACCAATTGAGTAGATCATGCTTTGCATCGGACTACAGGTTCAAGGGAACGACCGTATCGGCAGAACAGGATGCTTAATGGAATCAGACTTGGTGAGTGGGCTTTGTCCCTTCTTCTCTACTCCTTCATGCCTAGTAATATGGAACACACGTAATGGCTTGAACACTTGGACCAAATTTTAGAAATCACTACACTGTGGCGTGCATAGAGTATACGTCGTTTGGTTGAATATGCATTATGGCTTGAGTTGGTTTTCGCGTTGGATGGTTGGAGCTTGAGTTGGATTATATTTGGGGCAGATGGAGAAACAATTAGAAATATGCTTGATCAGTTTGAATTATACATCTTAATTGGAACATTAGGATTTTGGGCGATCGAGCGTGCATCCGTGCACGAGTATCACTTGGCCACTTTGTCATACAAAACGTGTAGTTGTGGTTCAAAACTGGACAAATGCATCGGCGAGGGAATTGTGCCACTGTTGGGGCATTGTGCCACGAGATTGTTGGAACGAGGGGTGTTGCACCAATTGAAACATTATGTCGAGAAGCGGCATAGTGCCTATGGAGATAATTTTAGATGGTGCCTTGGGCTATAAGTTGGAGAATAGTTATGGATAGTTAGTTGGATGAGTCTAGGATCGTTTAGTGGGGCAAGAATGTTCGATCCTCTCGTCATACCTACTTGGTGTCTGCATTGGTCACGAACAACCTGTGTTGCACAGGGTTAGGTTTCCTCGAACAGGAAGGCTCCGGGGCACCGAGACCGTTCGGCCATGGAGAAAACAAATTGGTAACGTACCTCAGGCGTGATGTCGGCAGTTTTATGCGATTCAGACGGGCTAGCTACTCAGCGCTGTTTCGAGTAGAACTGCAGTTGAACAGTCTTTTATGGCTTGGCCAGTGACTTCATATAGATAAGAGTTGGTTTGCCTTATTTTTGTTTGGTTTGTGCTTTTCGCGTAGGCGGCGGCCACCTTGCCTCGGCAAGAGTGCATATCGAAGATTGGAGTATAAGGCTTGGATTGAAGAAGGATATTGAGACTTGGTTGATGGTTCGATAAGTTCTTGTTTTGCTTGGGTTTGAGTAGTTCTATGCCATAAAATAAATCGAGGATTCAACTAGAAAGATCACCATATAATTGTTTGTATTCACTATTCTACTTAGTGTCGGCTTACGAGTGGGTTACCCCGCTCACCAGTACGGCTGTGTACTGACCCATATTTATGGGCATTTATTTCAGGTACGCAGGTATAATGACGCTGCTTGGATATACGGGACATAATGTATGAACGGTAAGTATCTTTGTGGCCTAGAGAAAGAGCAAGAGTATTATATCGCCTTTGTGGCATTCTCCTTTGTGGCATTTCATTTGGACCCTATTGAGAGCTTTGCTGCATATACTCTGATGTGTGATTGGCATACAATGCTTGACTTTCGTTGTAACTTAGTTGTTTCGATGATAACTTTGATGTTTGACAATATCACCTTGTGCGAGCGCAACTCCAGGCTCGTACGATATCACTCTCCCGATGAGAACGATTGTCCTGCGGGAGTGCTGCAACATGGTGATTCACGTTCAGCGGGGACTATTGAGCTTGCGGGAGATTGGGTCGTGACACATAGTACGCTCAAGTCCAGCAAGCCCAACCAGCAAGGCAGAACAAGCAGCAAGTTAGAGCCACAGCCCCTGGATGTTGGCCTGACAAAATATTTGGCAACCTAGAGCAGTTGTTAGCCGAATGCGCTACAATTGTGGGTAAAATTTTTGACCTCTCTTTAGCTTGTCTTATTCTTGGGTTCTTGTCGAACGATCTTGTGTTCCGACGCGTTCAAAATATGGTAGTCGTTTCGATCATTTCATTGAGCAAAAGGCGAGTTCATCACCCCGCTCTTCTGCCTTCGTGACTCGTCGTACGTGGTATCTATCATGTGTCACAACTGCGAAGATATGTCTGAGATTAGATTCATGTCCTTGATAATATCGTTGGTACTGACTTACCTCAAGGTTTGGCTCTTGTCCATTTTGTGAGTTAGCATAAGCAAGCGAAGATGAGTTCCTATTTAACTGACTCAGGGGTATATGTATCTATATGCCTCCATTTTTCTTGTGTGCTGCTTCTGTGCATTTATCCTTTAGTTACTTCTGCAATTACCTTTTATTTAAGTTACTTGCTTAGCATAATCATTTGATTTGTGATGTATTTTTTAGCTTTCGCGTGTGTTCTAGTTCGACTAACCTTGGTAAAATTTTGAGGATAAATTTTTTTTAATTAGGGTAGAGATATCATACCCGATTCCAAATTTGGTATTTCTTGAATTTCTAGAATTTAATTTTTTCGATAATGTATTCCTGCTGTATTTCTCATGTTGGTTCCTGTAAAACCCCCTTCCTAGAAAATCGTATATACCCTTTTTTATTTATTAATTATTAATTTAATTATAGTAATTAGGGATAAATAGGAGAAATAGATTTTTAATAATTTTTATTTTAGGTGTTCGGGCACTTAGAGGACTTAGGGGACCATCAGGAATATTTCAGAATTTATTTCATGTAGGAGACCCCTTGAGCAGTTGCTAGCCTAATGGTATGCATTATCCTAACCTATAAATTTTTTTATGCATATATATATATATATATATATATATATATATATATATATATATATATATATATATATGTATATATATATATATTTAAAAAGAAAGAAAAAGAAAAAGAAAAGAAAAGAAAAGAAATTAATAATATAATAATAATTAATAAAGTAATACTAATATACTACTATTCTTAGCAAACTATAAAGCAAACTAACTACTATTACAAAGCAACTAACTATTACTAAAGGAGCAGCCAACTATACTAGCTTTGCAACGTAGCAAAAACCAATTTAATTCCTATCCGCGGACACAGCACCCCCCCTTCCGCGAACTACTCCTATTCTCTCTCTTCCTATCCTATATATATATATATATATATATATATATATATATATATATATATATATATATATATATATAATTTCATAAAATCCTAACCTAAAATCTCCAGACCCCCTCTTCTCATCTAGAGCCGCCACCGCAGCCAGAGGACCCCGCCAGGCCGTCCAAACAAATCCCGACGACCCGACCTCGTGCACTGCAGATTCCCACACGAGGCACCTTCGCTCCGGAGTTGTTTTCCATCGACTCGCTCAACCAAACGTCGTTCCATCTTCACCGGTATGCTCATCCCTTAACCCTCTTCCATATTTGTATAATAGCCGACCTCGAACAACGTGTACCCATAGGTAAAAATAGCGTCCAAGTTGGCGCGAGCAGACCGAATTCTGGGATCGCAGAAAACTGCGGTGACCACCCATGTTGCCGAGTTCGTATCTCCCACCACAGAGATCCGAATTCGGTGATTCTTTTTGATATGTGTAGAACACTTGACCTAGTTTATTTTCTGTTAAATAACCCTAGATTATTAGCTGCTGTGGACAGAATTAAATTCGTCACAAAACTCCGCGAACCCACTTTTTCCAGAATTCTAAAAGTTGTGAAACGGAGCGCGCCCCACCAAACGGGACCGCCCCGCCGTGTACCAAGTATACCGAACAGTGCATGCAGCGTAATCGGACACGTAAAAATTTATGAAAACTGATTCGGACACGTGTGCGCGCCGAAATCAGGCCGTATCCGCGGACATACCCCGTGTCGCAACTTTTGTGGAACTCGCGCGTATTTTGTGCATGCTTGTCAGATTGCGACGAAACTTGTACCACTGGACTAGTGGTAACGCGCCGGTCCTGTGACCCAATTTTTACACAATTCTGAGACGGTTGACCAAATCGCCAATTGGCGGGCTCCACAGTTGACTTTTTGGACAAAATTGTGTTCGGCTCATCAGAATTCATATTTGGACATACCGTTGGGTTCGTATTGACATTTAGAGTTGTTTGATCTATAGTTTATCCTATTTAGAGACTGTTACCCTCGGCACACTTTTCGGTGCAAAGTGGGCGACACGTGGACCCCACTTTTATCCAAAATTACCGTTTTGCCCCTATGTCCAAATTGGATGAAAGGGATGTGCTTTTTAGCTATTTTGCTCATTCCAGAAATGTTGGTGGTGTTTATTTCAGCATCCGGAGATGTTTGTTCAGAGGCCTTAGTTCCAGGTTCCGTGTCCTTGACATTTGGGCGCGTACACTTTACAGATTTCTTGCCAGACAAGTATACCTTGCCATTGTACTGTATTTACATTCTATATGAGGCATGCATGTTTATTTTATGTTTATTTAGTTCATTTATTTTAACTGCTATATAAACTGCGCGTCCAAGGAAACTTGGGTGCAACGACGGTGTCATCGTACTATATTTTTATTTATGTATATGCATTGGACCTACTTTATGAGACTACCCCATTTTCATAAGGCATTTATGTTTCATTGGCCATGACACTATTCTTACACGAGTGTGAGTCACATGTAGGACACGGACTTGCGTACTCGGCTGGCCACTGGTACGTATAGGTCGTGCGACGGATAGGGATAACTGTCAATAGAAACTTTGCATGCTAGTAGACCTGGCGGTTATTAGAGGTTTATCATGTCATGGACATGACATGCTTAGAGCATTGGGTGGGGAGAACAACAAGTACCGTATTTGAGCTCCTTTGCACTTTTTCTATTGTGCGGCCGGATTCTCCGCTGAAGATACGGGCGGTGATGACCACTATATATTATATTATTATCAGGCGGGCCTCCGGCGTTCGAAAGTCGTCATGCCTTTGTAGGCCCCTGGATCTCCAATAGAGAACCATGCCAAATCCTAGGTTTTCAGCTAGATAGCTCACTTGTGGGGAAAGGTGTTCTTAACTGCATTCACTTAGACGGTTAGACGACCCCATTGGATGTTTATATTTCAGTACTTTATTGGCATGTGGTTTTTGTATCTTGTTACGTCCCTCTGAGGACCTGGTCCCTTTCCAGATATAGATGAGCAGGAGTACCCGCAGGAGTATGGACCTGGACCTAACGCTACCTATCAGTCTGAGGCGATCTTACCTTCTGATTATATGTGATTCATTGCAACTGTTTAGAGATTCTAGTTGCTATTCTTTTTCGAGACATTTATTCTTATATTAGAGTTTATTCTCTTCTCTCTTTAGTAGTTTATTATAGTCGATTTGCAGTGGATTTGTTTCCATCCGACTATCACACTTTGAGATTACTATTTGAGACTGCTTCTTCGATATTCAGTTATTGATTTCCATTATTCTATTATTTGTGCTGTGGATGAGATATAGAACTGCGTGTGACTTGTTGTGACATATATTACCACTGTGGATTGGATATTCATGTACAGCGTACGTGTGTATATGGTTTCCATATATTGGAGTTCGTATACATACGGCTGGCATGTTACGTATTCCTAGTCCTACGTATTTTGGGACTGGGGCGTGACATGTTTTTAGTGGTGGCCCATGCAGGTCGAGAATATATTGTCTCGGTTACGTAACTGTACCGAACAAGCCTGCGTATAGGAATAGAGTATAAGGATCCCATCCACGCTTGACTGAAACTCATCCTTCCTATTTAATACTTGCATCCTGTTTGATTCCTGTACTTTTTCTAATCGTTTCGTACATCACCTGCAGAGAGATGGATTTACAAAATGGATGTACTGCCGCCGATGTCGACACAACTTCTGGAGTCAATGGTCAGACTCAAGGAGAGACCCCAATAATTCCTAGGCTTTTGGGACCAGATGGACAGACTCACACTCCAGTTCCATCTGATCTTCCCGCTTCACCTATTGGGAACCTTTCACCTGTCCTAGTACCGCAAGATGGCCAAGCGCAATTGTTCCAATTCTTTCAGATGATGATACAGGAACAGAGGCAGCAGGCAGCCGAGCAGAGGCAAGAATTTTTGGCAGCACTGGAGAGGATGGCTGTACAGGCTACTACACTAGCCCAAGCACTAGCTCCAGTACCTCGAGCTAGGGTTGGATCAGTAAAGGATTTTGTTCAGATGGGTCCAAGGCAGTACAAGGGCACTGAGAGCCCAGAGGAGACTACCAACAGGATCACTCACACGCAGAAGCTACTGGAGGCATCGCAGTTACCTACGGACCTATGGATGACGGGTGTACGGATGCTTCTAGAGGGTAATGCTCATCACTGGTGGGAATCCATGGAGCGCCAGTTGGGTACTTACCAGACTTGGGAGCAGTTCTTAGAGTACTTTGAGGGAAAGTACTTCCCGGACACTGTCAGGGACACCTTGTATGATCAGTTTCTTCACTTGAAGCAGGGGAACCGAACAGTGGACGAGTATAATGCCGAGTTTAGTCGACTCAGCAAATATGGCACTGCTTTGATACCAAATGACTTGGCTAAGGCTAAGAGGTTGCATCGAGGACTGACCCAGGAGCTACAACATTATACAAGCTCGCAGTCCCGAGTCTCTTACGCTGAACTATTGACAGAGGCCAGATTTCAGGAAACCATTAGCAGAGGAAATGGAGGTCAGCTGAGGACACAACAAGGATCAGCAAGGATACAGCAGGGACCAGCCAGGACACAATAGGGAGGACCTATCAGACGTCCCTTGGCACAGCAGCATCAGCTACACCGAGCAGCACCGTACCAGAATTCGGGGAAGCCCTACTGCAATTACTGTGGGAGAATCGAACATATTTTAAAAGATTTTCGGACCCGCTTGGGTCAGTGTATGAGATATGGCTCCGGACAGCACATGGCGAGAGACTGCCCAATGCAGGCATCGACACTACCACCACCAGCACAGAGACTAGCGCTTCCAGCACCGAAGCTAGCCCAGCAGATGACCGGACCGGGAGCACCCCGACAACCAGCAGCAGGAGAATTTCAGAGAGGACCACTGCTACCTACCCAGGAGGAGCAGTATATGAGGACCGGACATGGACAACCGCAGAGGAACGGGCGAGCTTTTGCATTGGAGGTAGATGACATGGATCATGAGGTGGATGTCATAGCAGGTATTATCCTTGATTTTACTTTTCCTGCTGTGACATTATTTGATACGGGAGCCACCCACTCATTCATATCATCTAGTTTTATTGCCAAACACAACATTGCTTCTACACCATTATCTAGTTGTGTTAGAATTCTTACCGGAGGAGAAGTTGTACCAGTTAGTCGAGTTTGTAGATCGGGCCCTATAGTGATACGTGGCAGAGAGATGAACGCCCAACTATTAGTCCTTCCTATGCAATCTTTTGATATTGTGCTTGGAATGGACTGGCTAAGCAAGTACCACGCTTTCTTCGATTGCTTTGGAGGAAACATTCTTTTTAAGGTACCAGGCCAGCCTGAACTTGATTTTGCCTGAGGATCCACAGAAATCCTTGATGGTATGCAGCTCGCAATGGACGATGTTGTCTATCATCCTATTATTTCAGAATTTTAAGACATCTTTTCAGAGAATTTGCCAGGACTACCCCCAGACAGAGACGTAGAGTTTTTAATTGAACTAGCACCCGGCGCAGCACCTATAGCATCGCACGTTTACAGACTAGTGAAGAAGGAGATGGACGAGCTGAAGGCACAGTTAAAAGAGCTAGAGGAGAAAGGTTTCATCCGACCGAGTGTATCACCCTGGGGAGCACCAGTGCTGTTTGTACCCAAGAAGGATGGGTCAGTGCGTATGTGCATTGACTACAGGGCCTTGAATTCAGTGACAGTGAAGAACAAGTATCCATTGCCACGCATTGATGACCTGTTTGATCAACTCAGTGGAGCTAAGGTATTCTCGAAGATAGATTTGAGATCGGGATATCACCAAGTGAAGGTACGGAAGCAGGACATTCCGAAGACCGCATTCAGAACAAGATATGGGCACTACGAGTTTTTGGTCATGCCATTTGGATTGACCAATGCTCCAGCGATCTTCATGGACTTGATGAATCGAGTCTTCCACCAGTACTTGGACCAGTTCGTGGTCGTCTTCATAGATGATATACTTGTCTATTCAAAGAGCCACGAGGAGCACATGGAGCATCTGCGGATTGTTCTAGAGACTTTGAGGAGAGAGCAGTTATATGCTAAACTCAGCAAATGTGAGTTCTTTTTGGACATAGTTTTATTTTTTTGGATATGTTGTTACAGGAGATGGTATTTTTGTTGATCCAGAGAAGATCTCAACAGTTGAGACATGGCATGTTCCTAAATCAGCAGCAGAGGTGAGGAATTTCCTTGGACTTGCGAGATATTATTGACTGTTCATGGAAAACTTCTCAAGGATAGCGGCACCTATGACTCGTTTGACTTGTAAGGACCAAGAATTTATATGGACCGACGAGTGTCAAGCCGCCTTTGAAGAGTTGAAGAAACGACTGACTACAGTACCAGTATTGACTATTCCGTCAGGATCAGGAGGTTATATGATCTACAGTGACGCATCAGGAAAAGGCTTAGGATGCGTATTGATGCAGCATGGCAAGGTGATTGCATATGCATCTAGGCAGTTACGAGTACATGAGAAGAATTATCCGACTCATGACTTGGAACTTGCAGCCGTTGTATTTGCTCTGAAGCTATGGAGACATTACTTATATGGGGAACGAGTGAAAATCTATACAGACCACAAAAGCCTCAAGTATGTCTTCACGCAGAAGGAGTTAAATATGAGGCAACGTCGATGGCTCGAGTTGATGAAAGATTTTGAGATAGAGCTACATTATCATCCAGGCAAGGCTAACGTGGTAGCAGACACGTTAAGCCGGAAGCCAGCAGCTTACTTCTTGACAGCACAGAGGGAACTATTAGAGGACTTGCAAGAGCTTGGCATTAAAGTGATACTACCCGGAGCAGATGGGACACTAGCCAACTTGCAAGTACAATCATCATTGGTAGAGAGGATTAAGGCAGCTTTGCCTACAGACGCCAGATTCCGGAGACTAAAGAAAAGGACAGAGGCCGGAGAGCAGACAAGATTGCGCATTCATGAGGATGGGACATTACGATGTGGTGATCATCTTTATGTTCCAAATGGAGAGATTCGACAGGAGCTGATGACAGAGGCTCATAGTTCGATTTATTCTATTCATCCTGGAGACACCAAATTGTATCGCGACTTACGACAGCACTTTTGGTGACATGGAATGAAGAGAAAGATAGCTCGCTTTGTAGCTAAATATCTGGTATGTCAACAAGTGAAGGCGGAGCACCAGAGGACAGCAGGATTATTGCAACCACTTCCGATTCCAGAGTGGAAGTGGGAGCACATCACTATGGACTTTGTCACGGGTTTTCCCAAGAGTCCAAGTGGGAGAGATACAGTATGGGTAATAGTGGACAGACTCACCAAGTCAGCCCATTTTATACCTTTTAGAGTGGGCCAGTCTACAGAAGCTTTAGCTGACTTATATATGAGGCAGATCGTGAGATTGCACGGCATACCAGTCAGCATTGTATCGGACAGAGATTCGCGCTTCATATCGCACTTTTGGAGGAGCATGCAAGAGAGTCTTGGTACTCGTCTGAAGTTCAGTACATCTTACCACCCGCAGACAGATGGGCAGTCGGAGCGTACTATTCAGACCTTGGAGGATATGTTGAGGGCTTGCATGTTAGACTTCGGAGGATTATGGGAGGACCACCTACATCTTCTAGAGTTTTCTTACAATAATAGCTATCAAGCGAGTATTCAGATGGCTCCGTTTGAAGCATTATATGAAAGAAAATGTAGGTCTCCTGTGTGTTGAAATGACGTGGGAGAATGTCAGATTTTGGGACCCGAGTTGGTGGTCAACACCGTAGAGAGAGTCAAGAAGATTCAGGGACACTTACGAGCAGCCCAAGACAGGCAGAAGCAGTGGGCAGACCTTCATCGACGTCCCTTAGAGTTCAAAGAGGGCGATCACGTCTTCTTGAGGATATCACCGACCAGAGGCACCATCCGATTCGGAGGGCGCGGCAAGTTGAGTCCAAGGTATATTGGACCATTTGACGTGCTCGGGAGAGTTGGAGAGGTGGCATATCGACTTGCGCTACCACCTTCACTGGAGGGAGTACATGACGTATTCCATGTGTCGCAGCTCAGGCGATATGTGGCAGACAGCAGTCATGTTCTCGACCATTCAGAGATCACCATTGGGCCGAGTTTGTCATACCAAGAGCAACCCGTGGGAATCCTTGATCATCGAGAGAAAGTATTGAGGAACCAGTCTATTCCCTTGGTTCGCGTAGCATGGAGGCATGGCGCGCCAGAAGAATCAACTTGGGAGCGCGAGGACGACATGCGCAAGCGTTTTCCGAACCTATTCGCAGACCAAGGTATGAATTTACATTGTTAATTTATATCTTAAACCATCATTGCATTCTATCGTGGCTTAATTTTAATTTCGAGGACGAAATTTTTACAAGTTTGGTAGAATGTAAAACCCCCTTCCTAGAAAATTGTATATACCCTTTTTATTTATTAATTATTAATTTAAATTATAGTAATTAGGGCTAAATAGGAGAAATAGATTTTTAATAATTTTTATTTTAGGTGTTCGGGCACTTAGAGGACTTAGGGAACCATCAAGAATATTTCAAAATTTATTTCATGTAGGAGACCCCTTGAGTAGTTGCTAGCCTAATGGTGTGCATTATCCTAATCTATAAATTTTCTTATGTGTATATATATATATATATATATATATATATATATATATATATATATATATATATATATATATATATACAAATATATATACAAATATATATATATGTATATATATATATATATATATATATATATTTAAAAAGAAAGAAAAAGAAAAGAAAAGAAAAGAAAAGAAAAGAAAAGAAATTAATAATATAATAATAATTAATAAAGTAATACTAATATACTACTATTCTTAGCAAACTATAAAGCCAACTAACTACTATTACAAAGCAACTAACTATTACTAAAGGAGCAGCCAACTATACTAGCTTTGCAACGTAGCAAAAACCAATTTAATTCCTATCCGCGGACACAGCACCCCCCCTTCCGCGAACTCTCCTATTCTCTCTCTTCCTATCCTATATATATATATATATATATATATATATATATATATATATATATATATATATATATATATATATATATATATATATATAATTTCATAAAACCCTAACCTAAAATTTTCAGACCCCCTCTTCTCATCTAGAGCCGCCACCGCAGCCAGAGAACCCCGCCAGGCCGTCCAAACAAATCCCGACGACCCGACCTCGCGCACTGCAGATTCCCACACGAGGCACCTTCGCTCCGAAGTTGTTTCCCATCGACTCGCTCAAACAAACGTCATTCCGTCTTCACCGGTATGCTCACCCCTTAACCCTCTTCCATATTTGTATAATATCTGACCTCGAACAACGTGTAACATAGGCAAAAACAGCGTCCAACTTGGCGCGAGCAGACCAAATTCTGAGATCGCAGAAAACTGCGGTGACCACCGATGTTGCCGAGTTCGTATCTCCCACCACAGAGATTCGAATTCGGTAATTCTTTTTGATATGTGTAGAATACTTGACCTAGTTTATTTTCTGTTAAATAATCCTAGATTATTAGCTACTGTGGACAGAATTAAATTCGTCACAAAACTCCGTGAACCCACTTTTTCCAGAATTCTAAAAGTTGTGAAACAGAGCACGCCCCGCCAAACGGGACCGCCCCGCAGTGTATCAAGTGTACCGAACAGTGAATGCAGCGTAACCGGACACGTAAAAATTCGTGAGAACTGCTTTGGACGCGTGTGCGCGCAGGAATCATGCCGTATCCGCGGACACACCCCGTGTCGCAACTTTTGTGGAACTCGCGCGTATTTTGTGCACGCTTGTTAGATTGTGATAAAACTTGCGCCACTGGACTCGTGGTAACGCGTCGGTCATGTGACCTAATTTTTACGCAATTCTGAGACGGTTGACCAAATCGCCAATTGGCGAGCCCCACAGTTGACTTTTTGGACAAAATTGTGTTCGGCTCATCGGAATCCACATTTGGACATACCGTTGGGTTCGTATTGACATTTAGAGTTGTTTGACCTATAGTTTGTCCCATTTAGAGACTGTTACCCTCGATACACTTTTCGGTGCAAAGTGGGCCACACGTGGACCCCACTTTTATCCGAAATTACCGTTTTGCCCCTGTATCCAAATTGGACGAAAGGGATGTGTTTTTTAGCTATTTTGCTCATTCCGGAAACGTTGGTGATGTTTATTTTAGCATCCGGAGACGTTTGTTTGGAGGCCTTAGTTCCAGGTTCCGTGTCCTTGACATTTGGGCGCGTACACTTTACAGATTTCTTGCCAGGCAAGTATACCTTGCCATTGTACTGTATTTACATTCCATATGAGGCATGCATGTTTATTTTCTGTTTATTTAGTTCATTTATTTTAACTGCTATATAAACTGCGCGTCCAAGGAAACTTGGGTGCAACGACGGTGTCGTCGTACTATGCTTTTATTTATGTATATGCATTGGACCTACTTTATGAGACTACCCCATTTTCATGAGGCATTTATGTTTCATTGGCCATGACACTATTCTTACACGAGTTTGAGTCACATGTAGGACACGGACTTGCATACTCGGCTGGCCACTGGTACGTATAGGTCGTACGACGGATAGGGATAACTGCCAATAGAAACTTTGCATGCTAGTAGACCTGGCGGTTATTAAAGGTTTATCGTGTCATGGACATGACATGCTTAGAGCATTGAATGGGGAGAACAACAAGTACCATATTTGAGCTCCTTTGCACTTTTTCTTTTGTGCGGCCGGATTCTCCGCTGGAGATACGGGCGGTGATGACCACTATATATTATATTATTATCAGGCGGGCCTCCGGTGTTCGAAAGTCGTCGTGCCTTTGTAGGCCCCTGGATCTCCAATAGAGAACCATGCCAAATCCTAGGTTTTCAGCTAGATAGCTCACTTGTGGGGAAAGGTGTTCTTAACTGCATTCACTTAGACGGTTAGGCGACCCCATTGGATGTTTATATTTCAGTACTTTATTGGCATATTTTTTTTGTATCTTGTTACGTCCCTCTGAGGACCTGGTCCCTTTCCAGATATAGATGAGCAGGAGTACCCGCAGGAGTATGGACCTGGACCTAACGCTACCTATCAGTCTGAGGCGATCTTACCTTCTGATTATATGTGATTCATTGCAACTGTTTAGAGATTCTAGTTGCTATTCTTTTTCGAGACATTTATTCTTATATTAGAGTTTATTCTCTTCTCTCTTTAGTAGTTTATTATAGTCGATTAGCAGTGGATTTGTTTCCATCCGACTATCACACTTTGAGATTACTATTTGAGACTGCTTCTTCGATATTCAGTTATTGATTTCCATTATTCTATTATTTGTGCTGTGCATGAGATATAAAACTGCGTGTGACTTGTTGTGACATATATTACCACTGTGGATTGGATATTCATATACAGCGTACGTGTGTATATGGTTTCCATATATTGGAGTTCGTATATATACGGCTGGCATTTTACGTATTCCTAGTCCTACGTATTTTAGGACTGGAGCGTGACATGTTTTTAGTGGTGGACCATGCAGGTCGAGAATATATTGTCTCGGTTACGTAACTGTACCGAACAAGCATGCGTATAGGAATAGAGTATAAGGATCCCATCCACGCTTGACTGAAACTCTGTAGTAAAATAGCCCAGTAACGAGGAAACAGGACACAAGTTTTATGGAGGATGAATAAACTTGGTGATTTTTATTGAATGAAATGGTAGCTATATATAGTTGAACATTTGATGTAAAGAGATAGACTAAATAATAAATATATCAAAGTTGTTTCAACAAACAACTTATCAAACTAAACCAACTAATAATCTAAACTAACTAAACAATCGAAACAAACTAACAAGATTATCCCAACAATCACTCCCTTAATCTTGTTGCATCAATGCTTCGCTTTCTTCTTTTTCGCAGCCTCAGTTTTTCCTGGAAAATATGCCAGCAACTCTCTTAGTGAAGGGTCATTTGTGTCCACTCCAGGAAGCGAAGAAATGATGGTTGAAACAAATGACCCATCCTTCAGCACCTTTGCCAAGTCATTGGGATATAGACCTTTCTTCTTCTTACTATTCTGCATAGACGGACATGCAAGATCTAATTCTGAGTCTACTGCAGTAGCATCCGGTATGTCAGTATCTGTAATAGCAACTCCACCATTTTCAGCACGATCCAAAGACATTGCAAGAAATTCCGCTAGCAAAGCAGCCTCGAGATCTCCCAAGTCACGTCTTTTATCATCAGCAGCAAGAGCTGAACTGCTGACTGGTTCAGCCATAATTCCATCATAAAAACTTATAGTTTTCCCTTCTTTTTCCTGTTTAGCAGCATCCTCCTCAGCTCTGTACTGCTCCTTTTCTGCCTCCTTAAGCCGTTTCTTAAATGTTCGAAGTTGGGACAAAGCATCCTCCTTTGCAACAACCGTGGCCTTGGTAGCCAACGAGTTCCTGAGCGAACCGATCTCCTCGTCCCTCTTGGCCGTGAGTGCCGCGATGCTCGACCTGGCCTCCTCGAACTCCGATACGACTTTCTCGTACAGCGCCTTCGACTCGGAGACCTGGGCCTCGAGCGCCTTCCTCCGTCCCTCCTCATGGGCCAGGGCCTGGCTGCACATCCCTAGCCGCGTGCGGAGATCCTCCGCAACCCTGGTTTTCGAGTTCAGCCTCGCCTGCAGCGAGCACATTCCGTCGACCAGGTCCGACCGCTCGGTCTTCCACTCCTTCTCGCGCTTCTCGGTGGGTTTGGAGTCGGTAGCAGAGACGATCTCTTCCGTCGGTTGGGGAGTCGACAGCTGGATCTCTTCGCCGGTGGAGGGGATCGGCTCGGCGACCTCCATAGCTGCTTTCGTGGCGAGGATTTGGAGTAGTTGGTTATCAGGAGCCACTGAAACTACCACATCCATCTTACAATCTTTTTTCACCTGTATTTTTTTATTTACAGTGTCACCTGAATTGATGTTAGCCTCATCAGCTTGGCTGCTACCATGATTCACAGGAATATATTCCTCCATATGATCTGGCTAACGTGCGTCGGGTAGGCAAGTGCTTTCTTCTTTGGACGAATTCTCTTTGGGTTCTGTCAGAATATTCTGACACGGGTTGGAATATGGAGAAATCTCTTTTGGGATCTTTTCCGATATGACTTCATGTTCACAAGAAAGATCTTGATGGTGAATCATATCGCCAAAAGCATCTTTCAAATGATCTACATGACCAGCTGAAACTTTACCAATTTCGTCGTCTTTTAATATTTGTTGCACCTTCTCTTCATAGATCTGCACTTTTTTCTCATGAAGCATGGCCATGAGCAGTGTTGGTTCATCGTCGTCGACTTGCGTCAGATTAGCACGCTCATCGCGCTTCGGCTTGCGGCAGTCCTTCGCCCAGTGGCCGTAGATGCCATAATTGTGGCACTTACCCTTCTTGTCGTGCGTGCCACCGGACGCGTTGCCGTTGCCGTAGTTCGTGTTGCCGCGGCCACGACCTCTTGGCTTGCCGCGACCACGACCATAACTTTCGCCACCGTCGGAGTAGGCGTCGCCTTCCTTCCTCTGCTTCATGCGAGCGAGCCACTCCTCTTCGGAGAGGAGAAGGCGGCTACTTGTGTCGCCGGAGTTGCTGCCAAGATCGTACCGCTCCTCGACGGCTAGAAGACGACCGATAAGCTCTTCAATTGACAGCGTCTTGAGATCCACTAAAGTCTCAATGGCGATGGCGACATGCGTGTACTTGGATGGAATGACTCGAAGGAATTTTTTAACTACATTCTCGTCGTCCATTTCGTCGTCGAGTAGTTGCAGGTCGCTGACGAGTCCATTGAGCCGCATCGCGAAGTCCTCGACGGACTCGCCGTCCTTGAACTTCATTGATTCGAAGTCAGCGCGCAATTTCTGCGCCTTGGCCTCGCGCACGCGCTCGACCCCCATCCGCATCATCTTCACAGCGTCCCATGCTTCCTTGGCAGTGTCTTTTACTGCCAGTGTCCGCAGCATCTCTGGCTGCACGGCACGAAGTATGACTGACAGGGCCATCCTGTCGTCGCGGTAGGCGGCTTTCCCGGGTTTGATCGCCTCCCACAGGCCTTGCGCCTGCATGTTGACTCTCATTAAGAGAGCCCAATCCGCGTAGTTGGTCCGTGTCAGCATGGGGTACTTGAAGGTGAATGACGTCGACGTCGTGGGGCCTTGCTCATCGTTGGTTGCCATAGTTTCTCTGTTCCTCAACCCGAGCTCTGATACCAAATGTAGTAAAATAGCCCAGTAACGAGAAAACAGGACACAAGTTTTGTGGAGGATGAATAAACTTGGTAATTTTTATTGAATGAAATGGTAGCTATATATAGTTGAATATTTGATGTAAAAAGATAGACTAAATAATAAATATATCAAAGTTGTTTCAACAAACAACTTATCAAACTAAACCAACTAATAATCTAAACTAACTAAACAATCTAAACAAACTAACAAGATTATCCTAACAAACTCATCCTTCCTATTTAATACTTGCATCCTGTTTGATTCCTATACTTTTTTTAATCGTTTCGTACATCACCTGCAGAGAGATGGATTTATAAAATGGATGTACTGCCGTCGATGGCAACATAACTTCTGGAGTCAATGGTCAGACTCAAGGAGGGACCCCAACGATTCCTAGGTTATCGGGACCAGATGGAAAGACTCACACTCCAGTTCCATCTGATCTTCCCGCTTCACCTATTGGGAACCTTCCACCTGTCCCAGTACCGCAAGATGACCAAGCACAATTGTTCCAATTCTTTCAGATGATGATACAGGAACAGAGGCAGCAGGCAGCCGAGCAGAGGCAAGAATTTTTGGCAGCACTGGAGAGGATGGCTGCATAGGCTACTGCACCAGCCCAAGCACTAGCTCAAGTACCTCGAGCTAGGGTTGGATCAGTAAAGGATTTTGTTCAGATGGGTCCAAGGCAGTACAAGGGCACTGAGAGCCCAGAGGAGACTACCAACTGGATCACTCACACGCAGAAGCTACTGGAGGCATCGCAGTTACCTACGGACCTATGGATGACGGGTGTACGGATGCTTCTAGAGGGTAATGCTCATCACTGGTGGGAATCCATGGAGCGCCAGTTGGGTACTTACCAGACTTGGGAGCAGTTCTTAGAGTGCTTTGAGGGAAAGTACTTTCAGGACACTGTCAGGGACACCTTGTATGATCAGTTTCTTCACTTGGAGCAGGGGAACTGAACAGTGGACGAGTATGATGCCGAGTTTAGTCGACTCAGCAAATATGGTGCTGCTTTGATACCAAATGACTTGGCTAAGGCTAAGAGGTTTCATCAAGGACTGACCCAGGAGCTACAACATTATACAAGCTCGCAGTCCCGAGTCTCTTACGCTGAACTACTGACAGAGGCCAGATTTCAGGAAACCATTAGCAAAGGAAAGGGAGGTCAGCTGAGGACACAACAAGGATCAGCAAGGATACAGCAGGGACCAGCCAGGACACAACAGGGAGGACCTATCAGACGTCCCTTGGCACAGCAGCATCAACAACACCGAGCAGCACCATACCAGAATTCGGGGAAGCCCTACTGCAATTACTGTGGGAGAATCGGACATATTTCGAAAGATTGTCGGACCCGCTTGGGTCAGTGTATGAGATGTGGCTCCGGACATCACATGGCGAGAGACTGCCCAATGTAGGCATCGACACTACCACCACCAGCACAGAGACTAGCGCTTCGAGCACCGAAGCCAGCCCAGCAGATGACCGAACCGGGAGCACCCCGACCCCCAGCAGCAGGAGGATTTCAGAGAGGACCACCGCTACCTACCCAGGAGGAGCAGTATATGAGGACCGGACATGGACAACCGCAGAGGAACGGGCGAGCTTTTATATTGGAGGTAAATAACATGGATCATGAGGTGGATGTCATAGAAGTATTACCCCTTGCTTTTACTTTTTCTGCTGTGACATTATTTGATACGGGAGCCACCCACTCATTCATATCATCTAGTTTTATTGCCAAACACAACATTGCTTCTACACCATTATCTAGTTGTGTTAGAATTCTTACCGGAGGAGGAGTTGTACCAGTTAGTCGAGTTTGTAGATTGGGCCCTATAGTGATACGTGGCAGAGAGATGAACGCCCAACTATTAGTCCTTCCTATGCCATCTTTTGATATTGTGCTTGGAATGGACTGGCTAAGCAAGTACCACGCTTTCATCGATTGCTTTGGAGGAAGCATTCTTTTTAAGGTACCAGGCCAGCCTGAACTTGAGTTTGCCCGAGGATCCACAGAAATCCTTAATGGTATGCAGCTCGCAATGGACGATGTTGTCTATCATCCTATTATTTTAGAATTTCAAGACGTCTTTCCAGAGGATTTGCCAGGACTACCCCCAGACAGAGACGTAGAGTTTTCAATTGAACTAGCACCCGGCGCGGCACCTATAGCATCGCATGTTTACAGACTAGCGAAGAAGGAGATGGACGAGCTGAAGGCACAGTTAAAAGAGCTAGAGGAGAAAGGTTTCATCCGACCGAGTGCATCACCCTGGGGAGCACCAGTGCTGTTTGTACCCAAGAAGGATGGGTCAGTACGTATGTGCATTGACTACAGGGCCTTGAATGCAGTGACAGTGAATAACAAGTATCCATTGCCACGCATTGATGACCTGTTTGATCAAATCAGTGGAGCTAAGGTATTCTCGAAGATAGATTTGAGATTGGGATATCACCAAGTGAAGGTACGGAAGCAGGACATTTCGAAGACCGCATTCAGAACAAGATATGGGCACTACGAGTTTTTGGTCATGCCATTTGGATTGACCAATGCTCCAGCGATCTTCATGGACTTGATGAATCGAGTCTTCCACCAGTACTTGGACCAGTTCGTGGTCGTCTTCATAGATGATATACTTGTCTATTCGAAGAGCCACGAGGAGAACATGGAGCATCTGAGGATTGTTCTAGAGACTTTGAGGAGAGAGCGGTTATATGCTAAACTCAGCAAATGTGAGTTCTTTTTGGAAAGAGTTTCATTTCTTAGACATGTTGTTACAGGAGATGATATTTCTGTTGATCCAGAGAAGATCTCAGCAGTTGAGACATGGCCTGTTCCTAAATCAGCAGCAGAGGTGAGAAATTTCCTTGGACTTGTGGGATATTATCGACTGTTCGTGGAAAACTTCTCAAGGATAGCGGCACCTATAACTCGTTTGACTTGTAAGGACCAAGAATTTATATGGACCGACGAGTGTCAAGCAGCCTTTGAAGAGTTGAAGAAACGACTGACTACAGCACCAGTATTGACTATTCCGTCAGGATCAGGAGGTTATGTGATCTACAGTGACGCATCAGGAAAAGGCTTAGGATGCGTATTGATGCAGCATGGCAAGGTGATTGCATATGCATCTAGGCAGTTATGAGTACATGAGAAGAATTATCCGACTCATGACTTGGAACTTGCAGCCGTTGTATTTGCTCTGAAGCTATGGAGACATTACTTATATGGGGAACGAGTAGAAATCTATACAGACCACAAAAGCCTCAAGTACGTCTTCACGCAGAAGGAGTTAAATATGAGGCAACGTCGATGGCTCGAGTTGATGAAAGATTTTGAGATAGAGCTACATTATCATCCAGGCAAGGCTAACGTGGTAGCAGACGCGTTAAGCCGGAAGCCAGCTGTCATGACCCGTACCCAGTATAGGGGCACGAGAGCGTGGGTACGTCCAGCGTACGCTGTAGCATCGGCGGTAGAACGCTGTCTAGGTCACAGTAATACTAGATAACTAAACACCTGTCAATAATATACATCTCCATAATCTCACAATATAACTCAATCACCACAACTATAAGGCACGATAAAAGATAAAAGGAAATGACATAGTTAAACACCATATCTCAAACATAAAGATACTCACAGTCTAGCTGTCCAACACAAGTCTCCAATTAAACTTAACATAGGACTAAACATAAACTGAAATATCCTCCATAAGTCTCAAGCATAAATAAATACTATCTAAATAGTTGTAGGCAAAGTCTCATCTAGAAGCATAGTCTCCTCTAGGATCTCTGGTACATAGTCTGCTTCTATACCTGGTCCGTAATGCGTAGTACAGAAATTCTCAAGGTTCTCTGAAAAAATATCCAGTCAGGATTGGAACGAAAATACACCTCTAACAGCAGTTCCACATATATTGACAAAAACTATAACACAGTGTAAAAAAATACAAGACAGATATGAAATAACTGGAAATAAGAAATACTGGAATAAAGAATGCTGGAATAAAGTACTGGAACATCATCATCAATAGCATCTGACATGGAATAGAACTACAAGTGTACGGAAGTACAAAGAACTGGTATGTAAGTGTATGTAAGAACAACAACTAGAACATATGGAAATACAAGATCAATCTATCAAGATACATGTCAAGAATTATCTAACTAAGTGTGTGAAACATCAGTATATCATGTGATCGGCTTGGATTATATGACTCATTACATGGATTAGCGATCATCTCCAATAGGTCAGGCTAACCAGAATGTAACAGCGATGAGGCATGTAAGGGTAAGGCTGCACCGACGTAAAATATGGGTGAGCTAATGCTACATGTAAGGGGTATGATCACATAAGCTACTAATACTTCCCCATTTTCCCTGCTAGCACGATGGATTCCCATCACGACTCCTCGTGACAGGTCTCAATGTTGCCAACTCGTGTAAAGAACAGTGTCAGAGTCATGTACGCTATACAAAAAGAATTATAAAGATAATCAACATAATGGAAACTGTCAGAGAATGTACTCGCCTGTGGTCCTTAGCTGGCAATACAAAAGTCCGGGTTCCAAGGTACCGTCTGAGTGATCCAACAGTCCTATAGATATATCATAAACACAATACTGCATCAGGCATCACACTAATACACGATCAACAAAATGATCAAGGATTATACTAGGGGTCGCGTCTGTAAATGCTGTGCATAACCGACAGTCAATGGTACGGTCTTGCCAGTACGTCAGTGTACATATGGCAGTCTACTATCATGCTACATGGTCACAGTTAGATGTGGCTACGGGGTATCCGTGGTCACAATCAAGACATCTCGGACATGTGATACATAGGACTTAATATGAACTAATCTTTCATCGTACTAATTAATTACATTTATAATAGATATGTATAAGTGTATTAACCTAATTGAGCATTATACGGTTCGTAGGCATATATTAACCTACATTAATTATGATTATAATACACGTATTGATATACTAGGGAATACCTACACATTACTTATATGCAAGTATATAGATATTAGTTGGAAACATTATATATATACACCAATATACCAATACGTATGCAAATACGTATATACATACATCCCTAGTTACTTGTATATCATCGCAGGAAATGATGGAAACGTGGACAGGAGCTAACATGCGCTCGGCATGATGACGATGACGATTACGAGGCGATGGTCACGAACAGGGAAGGCTGGTGGATGTGCAGGGTCGGTCGTCGAACTCCGGTCGGCAGCGTCGGTCTCCGCGGAACTTCTCGGTCGGCAGCGTCGGTCTCCGCGGGAACTTCTCGGTCGACAGCGTCAGTCTCCGCGGGAACTTCTCGATCGGCAGCGTGCAGCACTCGGGGTTCGGGGCTCGGCGCTCGGTGCTCGGCGTTCAGCGCTCGGCGCTCTGGGGCAGCGGGTGTCCGGCGCTCGGGGGTGTCCGATGAGAAACAGCAAGGTCGGGGGGTTTTGAGATGGTCGGCTGGGGTGTATTAGGTTTTGGTTGAAAAGAATAAGGAAGCTATACTTATGTATATATATGATCATAGTAGACTTTGGGTTGACCTAGAATTAGGTCTGGTCAAGGCCTTCCTAGAATTGGGCTTCTCATGGGTATTACAATGGTTGAAATTTTAATAAAGAAATTGCTAAGATGCATTGGTTCGATGGTCTGAGGCCATGGTTCAGGAATTTTGATGTCGTATTACACACTCCCAAGAATTTATAGAATTTACCTAAAGGGGAATTTGGGTTTATATACGTATCGTTCAACGGAAAGGATACCGCAATGTACTCTTGCACCAAGGTGTCTAAACAATGAAAGGTTGTATAAGTTCGACTTATGAATCAATTTAATAAAAGTGAATGCACGTGGGGGTTAAAAATTCAAAACGACGGTGAGGTGCAACAAATTAAAATCACCAAAAATTGAGAATAATCAATTATCATGCAATTATTTACTCATTAATTACGAAAAGACGAAAATACCCCTAATCTAAAAAGTGGGGATGACAAGTCTACCCTCCTTAAAAGAATTTCGTCCTCGAAATTAAAATAAACTATCACATGAATCAAACAATCAATTAAAGAATTATACCTCAAGTCTCGAAGAGATATGGATACCTCTCGCGCATCTCGTCCTCTCTCTCCCAAGTTGATTCTCCTGGAGAGTGATTTCTCCATACAACACGAACCAAGAGAATAGTCCGGTTCCGCAGTATCTTCTCTCTTCGATCCAAGATCTCCACAGGTTGTTCAGGATAGCTGAGTGTCGGTCCAACTTCGATCTCTGAGTGATCTAATACGTGACTAGGATCTGCCACGTACCGTCTCAGCTATGACACGTGGAACACGTTATGCACTCCATCTAGAGCAGGCGGTAAGTCTAGTCTATAGGCCACTGCCCCGACCCTTGCAAGAACACTGAAGGGCCCAATGTATCATGGACTAAGCTTTCCTCCTCTGCCGAAACAAATCGTGCCCCGTGTCAGAGAAATCCGTAGGAACACCAAATTGCCAATCTAGAACAACGATCTTAACACACAATCTAAACAAAACAATCACAAATCCAACCAAACAAATCAAAACAATACCTGAAACTCTAGGGGTCTACGGTGACTATCTGCCCAATGCTGTTGTCTGTCCTGCGCCACTCGCAGTCTGTCTCTGATAAGTTTCACCTTTTCTGCTGCGTCCACGACCATTTCTGGTCCTAACAAGGCTCTTTCTCCAACATTATCCCATGATAAAGGTGTACGACACCTCCGTCCATATAAAGCCTCGAATGGTGACATCTCAATACTGGCCTGGTAGCTGTTGTTGTAAGCAAACTCTACCAAGTGTAGATGATCCTCCCAAGAACCTCCGAGATCCAATACGCAAGTGCGTAACATATCTTCTAGAGTCTGAATAGTCCTTTCAGACTGCCTGTCTGTCTGAGGGTACTGAACTTGAGCTGAGTGCCCAAGCTAGACTGCAGGCTCCTCCAGAAATAGGAAGTGAAACGACTATCTCGATCTGAGACAATACTCACAGGAACTCTATGTAATCTGATAATCTGCTGTACGTACATCTCTGCTAGCTTCTCCGTCGAAGTACCCACTTTGAAAGGTAAGAAGTGGGCTGATTTGGTCAACCTATCCACGATGATCCAAATTGCGTCCTTTCCTCCTGGAGAACGAGAAAGTCCTAAAACGAAGTCCATAGTCACATGCTCCCACTTCCATTCTGGAATGGGTAAGGGTTGAAGCAATCCCCCTGGCCTCTGTCGATCTGCTTTCACCTGTTGGCATACTAAACATCGGGATACGAAGCGTGCTACTTCGCGCTTCATACCATACCACCATACATGCTTTCTCAAATCTTGATACATCTTGTTGGCTCCGGGATGCATCAAGTACTGAGAGCGGTGTGCATCCTATAAAACTTCTTCACGCAGCTCTCCACTCGGCACACACATCCTCGTGCCATGTCGTAAGGATCCATCATCCGCAATAGTGAAATCGTCTATCAATCCTGCCTGAACTTATGCTCTAATATTTTGTAGAGTCTTATCATCATACTGTGCTGCTCTAATTTTGTCCATCAGTTCTGATTGAATCTGTAGTCCCCACATCTGAATCTCAGCTCCTGGAACTAATACCTCAATTTCCAAGCTCTCAAGATCAGCTAATAAGTGTCTATCCGAAGTCAAACACATAGCCATTGGGTACCTGCTCAAGGCATCCGCGACTACGTTGGCTTTCCCTGGATGATACTGCAATGAGATATCAAAGTCTTTCATCAATTCCAACCACCTTCTCTGTCTCATATTCAGCTCCTTCTGTGTAAACACGTACTTTAAGTTCTTGTGGTCTGTGAAAATTTCCATACGCTCTCCGTACAGATAGTGCTTCCACAGCTTTAGGGCAAAGATAACTGCTGCTAACTCCAGATCGTGAGTGGGATAGTTCTTTTCATGAGGGCATAATTGTCTTGAAGCATAGGCAATTACTTTCCCGTGTTGTTGAAGAACGCATCCCAACCCTTTTCCTGAAGCATCACTGTAGATAGTGAATCCACCTGTCCCTGATGGCAACGTCAAAACTGGTGCTGTCGTTAATCTCCTTTTCAGCTCATCGAATGCGGCTTGGCATTCTTCTGTCCAGACAAATTCCACATCCTTCTTGGTCAGCCTAGTCATTGGCTCCGCAATCTTGGAGAAGTCTTGTACAAATCTTCTATAGTATCCTGCTAGTCCGAGAAAGCTCCTGATTTTAGCTACCGTACTGGGGGTAGTCCATGACTTCACTGCCTCTATCTTCTTTGGGTTAACTAAAATTCTGTCACCTGTCACCATGTGTCCAAGAAATTCAACCTCTTCAAGAAAGAACTCACACTTTGAAAGCTTCCCATACAATCTCTCTCTCCTGAGAGTTTCTAAGACTATTTTCAAGTGCTCTTCATGCTCTTCTGAGATTTTTGAATATACTAGAATGTCGTCAATAAACACCACTACGAACTTGTCAAGGTACTGGTGGAACACCTTGTTCATCAAGTTCATAAATACTGTTGGTGCATTGGTTAAACCAAACGGCATTACTGTAAATTCAAACTGGCCATATCTGGTTCGAAAGGCGGTCTTCGGTATGTCTTCTTTCTTTACTTTCACCTGGTGATAGCCTGACCTCAAGTCTATTTTTGAAAACACCTTTGCTCCGTTCAATTGATCGAAAAGATCATCTATCCTCGGCAGCGGGTATTTATTTTTGATAGTGAGGTTATTCAAAGCTCTATAATCGATACACATACGTACCGTGCCATCCTTCTTTGGTACAAATAATACCGGTGCTCCCCATGGCGATGAACTGGATCTAATAAAACCTTTGTCTTGCAGCTCCTTAACTTGTTTCTTCAGTTCTACCAACTCGTTGTTGTTAACTCTATAGACATGTTGTGAAATAGGCTCTGCTCCTGGTATCAAGTCTATAGAGAACTCAACATCTCTGTCTGGTGGCAAACCTGGCAACTCCTCTGGAAATACATCCAGGAACTCCGCTATAAGTGGATGCGGTAACTCTTCTTCTTCCGCCCTGGCTCCGCAAAAAGTGCCTCTGCTCCGCTCCTCTGCTCCTCTGGCAATCTCGAACTCTGGCTCTCCTGGTGGTCGAAATACTACTCTTCCTCTGCGACAATCTATAGAAGCATGGTGTTTACTCAGCCAATCCATTCCGAGTATAATATCGTATTCCGGAAGTGGCATAACGAGTAAACTCACGCTCAACTCTCGGCCTTCTAATAACACTCTCCGATTCTTGCAACAATCACGGACTAGGATAATGCCTCCTCCTGTCGTGATCTTGCAAGTCCTATCTAATGGTTCCGTTTTTAAATGATGTTTAAGGGCTTAAGATATAGATACGAAGCTATGGGTAGCGCCAGAATCAAACAATACAAGTGCTGGAATAGAATCGAGTAAAACTGAACCTGAAATCACGTCTCCAACTGGCTCGGCCTCCTCAGTGGTCATGGCATAAGCTCGTCCTTGTGGTGCTCCTCTCTGTTGCTGCTGCTGCTGAGCAAACCTCTCCTGCTATGACGGAAGTGGAGGTCCTCTCTGCTGGCATCCTGGTACAATAGGTGCTCTGGCTGGTCCTCTCTGACCTGCTCCTCCTCCTTGGCGAGTCTGAATAGCTGGGCAGTCCCTCAGCTGATGTGCTGCTGATCCACACTATAAGCAAGTGCCCAACTTTTTTCTGCAGATATCTCTTATATGTCCCATCTTTCCGCAATACGAACATGGGGTAGCGAGTTGATTTTGCCTCTGTGGTTGCTGTTGTTGAGCATGTCCTCGAACGGGTGCCTGTTGCTGGTGTTGCTGCTGGTATGGCCTATGTTGTTGTTGTTGTTGAAAGTGTGGGCGCTTGGCTGGTCCTGTGTTACCTCCTGTTGCTCCAGACGTATCGCGTCCTCTCTTGGGCCTAAGGTCCAAGTTGTCTTCGGTAATCTGGGCATCCATCAGTATACCCTCAAATGTAGCAGTACGTCATCCCGAAGTACGAGACTTGATCTCCCTATTCAATCCTTTTCTGAATTTTCGAGCTCTGTCTCCTGGGTCTCGAATCATCGATGGCGAAAATTGACTCAATCGGCAAAACTCTGCAGCATACTCGTCGACTGACATGCCTCCTTGGACTAAGTTATGAAACTGACTTTCTAAAGCTCCCAAGGCTACGTCAGGAAAGAATTTCTCTTTGAAGAGTTCTTTAAATTTCTCCCAAGTAAGTCCTTCAGCGGCGAGTCTCGGCTCTGTACGATACCACGTCAGTGCGATATCAAACATCTGGCTGCCAGCGGCCTCTATCTGAAGAATCTCTGGAATCTGTGATAAGCGAAGATTCCTTTCTATATCTTCTAACCATTCGTCAGCATATAGTATTCCTTCTGTGCCTTTGAACTCTCGAGGCATCATCCTCTTAAAGTCCACTATGATACCGGGCCTCTGTTGTTGCTGACCTTGATGTTGCGGTTGTCGTGCTACTCTCTCCACAGCCTGGAGAGTCATCTGATTAGCATTCTCCATGCTCTCTCTCATCAGTTCGGTCTGCGCCTGGTGTGCTTCTGCTTGCATTCTCTGAGCCTCAGCTTGAACACGTTGAGCTTCTGTGGTTACTCTCTGGGCCTCTAGCATGCGCTGCATTAATGCGAACATCTGTGCCCCGTCAGCGGGCACTCCTCCGGAAATTGGTGTCGGTGGTGGTGGAAGGTCGTCTGTCATAGTTGGGGCAATCCTCTGTATAGGTGGAGGAGAAATCCCGTTAATTGCAGACACTCCCACACGAACAGGAGATGTAGGAGAATCTCCAGGTATCTGTTCGTCAGGTTGAGGGGTGGCAGTCCTCTCTGAATTGGCTGCTCCCATTCTCATGGATCTAGTATTCGGCGACATCCTGAATACAGATCAAAGAATCAATTAAGGTGATAGATGTGATATTATCAAGGAAGGACACTAAAGTGCTAAGGAAGCAATTCATTAGAATAGCAATAAGAAGTTCAGAATTTCCTAGTGGGATTGAGCATACTCTCATCCTAGATCCTATTCCTATATCCTAGCACAGGCTCGTAGCAATACAACTAAGTTGTCGCACTACCACGATACGCATAACTTGCGAAAACTAGACCTACATGGGCCACCACTAAAAACGTGTCACGATCCGCACCCAGTATAGGGGCACGAGAGCGTGGGTACGTCCAGCCTACGCCGCAGCATCGGCGGTAGAACGCTGTCTAGGTCACAGTAATACTAGATAACTAAACACCTGTCAATAATATACATCTCCATAATCTCACAATATAACTCAATCACCACAACTATAAGGCACGATAAAAGATAAAAGGAAATGACATAGTTAAACACCATGTCTCAAACATAAAGATACTCACAGTCTAGCTGTCCAACACAAGTCTCCAATTAAACTTAACATAGGACTAAACATATACTGAAATATCCTCCATAAGTCTCAAGCATAAATAAATACTATCTAAATAGTTGTAGGCAAAGTCTCATCTAGAAGCATAGTCTCCTCTAGGATCTCTGGTACATAGTCTGCTTCTATACCTGGTCCATAATGCGTAGTACAGAAATCCTCAAGGTTCTCTGGAAAAAATATACAGTCATGATTGGAACGAAAATACACCTCTAACAGCAGTTCCACATATATTGACAAAAACCATAACACAGTGTAAAGAAATACAAGACAGATATGAAATAACTGGAAATAAGAAATGCTGGAATAAAGTACTAGAACATCATCATCAATAGCATCTGACATGGAATAGAACTACAAGTGTACGCAAGTACAAAGAACTGGTATGTAAGTGTATGTAAGAACAACAACTAGAACATATGGAAATACAAGATCAATCTATCAAGATACATGTCAAGAATCATCTAACTAAGTGTGTGAAACATCAGTATATCATGTGATCAGCTTGGGTTATATGACTCATTACATGGATTAGCGATCATCCCCAACAGGTCAGGCTAACCAGAATATAACAACGATGAGGCATGTAAGGGTAAGGCTGCACCGACGTAAAATATGGGTGAGCTAATACTGCATGTAAGGGGTATGATCACATAAGCTACTAATACTTCTCCGTTTTCCCTGCTAGCACGATGGATTCCCATCACGACTCCTCGTGACAGGTCTCAATGATGCCAACTCGTGTAAAGAACAGTGTCAGAGTCATGTACGCTATACAATAAGAATTATAGAGATAATCAACATAATAGAAACTATCAGAGAATGTACTCGCCTGTGGTCCTTAGCTGGCAATACCAAAGTCCGGGTTCCAAGGTACCGTCTGAGTGATCCAACAGTCCTATAGATATATCATAAACACAATACTGCATCAGGCATCACACTAATACACGATCAACAGAATGATCAAGGATTATACTAGGGGTCGCGTCTGTAATTGCTGTGCATAACAGACAGTCAATGGTACGGTCTTGCCAGTACGTCAGTGTACATATGGCAGTCTACTATCATGCTACATGGTCACAGGTAGATGTGGCTACGGGGTATCCGTGGTCACAATCAAGACATCTCGGACATGTGATACATAGGACTTAATATGAACTAATCTCCCATCGTACTAATTAATTATATTTATAATAGATATGTATAAGTGTATTAACCTAATTGAGCATTATACGGTTCGTAGGCATATATTAACCTACATTAATTATGATTATAATACACGTATTGATATACTAGGAAATACCTACACATTACTTATATGCAAGTATATAGATATTAGTTGGAAACATTATATATATACACCAATATATCAATACGTATGCAAATACGTATATACATACGTCCCTAGTTACTTGTATATCATTGCAGGAAATGATGGAAACGTGGACAGGAGCTAACCTGCGCTCGGCACGATGACGATTACGAGGCGATGGTCACGAACAGGGAAGGCTGGTCGATGTGCAGGGTCGGTCATCGAACTCCGGTCGGCAGCGTCGGTCTTCGCAGAACTTCTCGGTCGGCAGCGTCGGTCTCCGCGGGAACTTCTCGGTCGGCAGCGTCGGTCTCCGCGGGAACTTCTCGATCGGCAGCGTGCAGCACTCGGGGCTCGGCGTTCAGCGCTCGGCGCTCGACGTTCAGCGCTCGGCGCTCGACGTTCAGCGCTCGGCGTTCAGCGCTCGGCGCTCGGGGGCAGCGGGTGTCCGGCGCTCGGGGGTATCCGATGAGGAACAGCAAGGTCGGGGGGGTTTGAGATGGTCGGCTGGGGTGTATTAGGTTTTGGTTGAAAAGAATAAGGAAGCTATACTTATGTATATATATGATCATAGTAGACTTTGGGTTGACCTAGAATTAGGTCTGGTCAAGGCCTTACTGGAATTGGGCTTCTCATGGGTATTACAATGGTTGAAATTTTAATAAAGAAATTGCTAAGATGCATTGGTTCGATGGTCTGAGGCCATGGTTCAGGAATTTTGATGTCGTATTACACACTCCCAAGAATTTATGGAATTTACCTAAAGGGGAATTTGGGTTTATATACGTATCGTTCAACGGAAAGGATACCGCAATGTACTCTTGCACCAAGGTGTCTAAACAATGAAAGGTTGTACAAGTTCGACTTATGAATCAATTTAATAAAAGTGAATGCACGTGGGGGTTAAAAATTCAAAACGACGGTGAGGTGCAACAAATTAAAATCACCAAAAATTGAGAATAATCAATTATCCTGCAATCATTTACTCATTAATTACGAAAAGACAAAAATACCCCTAATCCAAAAAGTGGGGGTGACACCAGCAGCTTACTTCTTGAAAGCACAGAGGGAACTATTAGAGGACTTGCAAGAGCTTGGCATTGAAGTGATACTACCCGGAGCAGATGGGACACTAGCCAACTTGCAAGTACAATCATCATTGGTAGAGAGGATTAAGGCAGCTTTGCCTACAGACGCCAGATTCTGGAGACTGAAAGAAAGGACAAAGGCCGGAGAGCAGACAAGATTGCGCATTTATGAGGATGGGACATTACGATGTGGTGATCATCTTTATGTTCCAAATGGAGAGATTCGACAGGAGCTGATGACAGAGGCTCATAGTTCAATTTATTCTATTCATCCTGGAGGCACCAAAATATATCGCGACTTACGACAGCACTTTTGGTGGCATGGAATGAAGAGAGAGATAGCTCGCTTTGTAGCTAAATGTCTGGTATGTCAACAAGTGAAGGCGGAGCACCAGAGGACAGCAGGATTATTGCAACCACTTCCGATTCCAGAGTGGAAGTGGGAGCATATCACTATGGACTTCGTCACGGGTTTTCCCAAGAGTCCAAGTGGGAGAGATACAGTGTGGGTAATAGTGGACCGACTCACCAAGTCAGCCCATTTTATACCTTTTAGAGTGGGTCAGTCTACAGAAGCTTTAGCTGACTTATATATGAGGCAGATCGTGAGATTGCACGACATACCAGTCAGCATTGTATCGGACAGAGATTCGCGCTTCACATCGCACTTTTGGAGGAGCATGCAAGAGAGTCTTGGTACTCTTCTGAAGTTCAGTACATCTTACCACCCGCAGACAGATGGGCAGTCGGAGCGTACTATTCAGACCTTGGAGGATATATTGAGGGCTTGCATGTTAGACTTCGGAGGATCATGGGAGGACCACCTACATCTTCTAGAGTTTTCTTACAATAATAGCTATCAAGCGAGTATTCAGATGGCTCCGTTTGAAGCATTATATGGAAGAAAATGTAGGTCTCCTGTGTGTTGGAGTGACGTGGGAGAACGTCAGATTTTGGGACCTGAGTTGGTGGTCAACACCGTAGAGAGAGTCAAGAAGATTCAGGGACACTTGCGAGCAGCCCAAGACAGGCAGAAGCAGTGGGCAGACCTTCATCGTCGTCCCTTGGAGTTCAAAGAGGGCGATCACGTCTTCTTGAGGATATCACCGACCAGAGGCACCATCCGATTCGGAGGGCGCGGCAAGTTGAGTCCAAGGTATATTGGACCATTTGACGTGCTCGAGAGAGTTGGAGAGGTGGCATATCGACTTGCGCTACCACCTTCACTGGAGGGAGTATATGACGTATTCCATGTGTCGTAGCTCAGGCGATATGTGGCAGACAGCAGTCATGTTCTCGACCATTCAGAGATCACCATTGGGCCGAGTTTGTCATACCAAGAGCAACCAGTGGGAATCCTTGATCGTCGAGAGAAAGTGTTGAGGAACCAGTCTATTCCCTTGGTTCGCGTAGCATGGAGGCATGGCCAGGAGAATCAACTTGGGAGCCCGAGGACGACATGCGCAAGCATTTTCTGAACCTATTCGCAGACCAAGGTATGAATTTACATTGTTAATTTATATCTTAAACCATCATTGCATTCTATCGTGGCTTAATTTTAATTTCGAGGACGAAATTTTTACAAGTTTGGTAGAATGTAAAACCCCCTTCCTAGAAAATCGTATATACCCTTTTTATTTATTAATTATTAATTTAAATTATAGTAATTAGGGCTAAATAGGAGAAATAGATTTTTAATAATTTTTATTTTAGGTGTTCGGGCACTTAGAGGACTTAGGGGACCATCAGGAATATTTCAAAATTTATTTTATTTAGGAGACCCCTTGAGCAGTTGCTAGCCTAATGGTGTGCATTATTCTAATCTATAAATTTTCTTTTTTATATATATATATATATATATATATATATATATATATATATATATATATATATATATATATATATGTATATATATATATATTTAAAAAGAAAGAAAAAGAAAAGAAAAGAAAAGAAAAGAAAAGAAATTAATAATATAATAATAATTAATAAAGTAATACTAATATACTACTATTCTTAGCAAACTATAAAGCAAACTAACTACTATTACAAAGCAACTAACTATTACTAAAGGAGCAGCCAACTATACTAGCTTTGCAACGTAGCAAAAACCAATTTAATTCCTATCCGCGGACACAGCACCCCCCCTTCCGCGAACTACTCCTATTCTCTCTCTTCCTATCCTATATATATATATATATATATATATATATATATATATATATATATATATATATATATATATATATATATATATATATATATATATAATTTCATAAAACCCTAACCTAAAATCTCCAGACCCCCTCTTCTCATCTAGAGCCGCCACCGCAGCCAGAGAACCCCGCCAGGCCGTCCAAGCAAATCTCGACGATCCGACCTCGCGCACTGCAGATTCCCACACGAGGCACCTTCGCTCCGGAGTTGTTTTCCATCGATTCGCTCAACCAAACGTCGTTCCGTCTTCACCGATATGCTCACCCCTTAACCCTCTACCATATTTGTATAATAGCCGACCTCGAACAACGTGTATCCATAGGTGAAAACAGCGTCCAAGTTGGCGCGAGCAGACCTAATTCTGGGATCGCAGAAAACTACGGTGACCACCCTTGTTGCCGAGTTCGTATCTCCCACCACAGAGATCCGAATTCGGTGATTCTTTTTGATATGTGTAGAACACATGACCTAGTTTATTTTTTGTTAAATAGCCCTAGATTATTAGCTGCTGTGGACAGAATTAAATTTGTGACAAAACTCCGCGAACCCACTTTTTCCAGAATTCTAAAAGTTGTGAAACGGAGCACGCCCCGCCAAACGGGACCGCCCCACCGTATACCAAGTGTACTGAACGGTGTACGCAGCGTAACCGGACACGTAAAAATTCGTGGAAACTGATTCGGACGCGTGTGCGCGCCGAAATCAGGCCGTATCCGCGGACACACCCCGTGTCGTAACTTTTGTGGAACTCGCGCGTATTTTGTGCACGCTTGTCAGATTACGAGGAAACTTGTGCCACTTGACTCGTGGTAACACGCCGGTCCTGTGACCCAATTTTCACGCAATTCTGAGACGGTTGACCAAATCGCCAATTGGCGGGCCCCACAGTTGACTTTTTGGACAAAATTGTGTTCGGCTCATCGGAATCCATATTTGGATATACCGTTGGGTTCGTATTGACATTTAGAGTTATTTGACCTATAGTTTGTCCCATTTAGAGACTGTTATCCTCGGCACGCTTTTTGGTGCAAAGTGGGCCACACGTGGACCCCACTTTTATCCGAAATTACCGTTTTGCCCCTGTGTCCAAATTGGACGAAAGGGATGTGATTTTTAGCTATTTTGCTCATTCCAGAAACGTTGGTGATATTTATTTCAGCACCCGAAGACGTTTGTTCCGAGGCCTAAGTTCCAGGTTCCGTGTCCTTGACATTTGGCGCGTACACTTTACAGATTTTTTGCCAGGCAAGTATACCTTGCCATTGTACTGTATTTACATTCCATATGAGACATGCATGTTTATTTTCTGTTTATTTAGTTCATTTATTTTAACTGCTATATAAATTGTGCGTCCAAGGAAACTTGGGTGCAACGACGGTGTCGTCGTACTATATTTTTATTTATGTATATGCATTGGACCTACTTTATGAGACTACCCCATTTTTATGAGGCATTTATGTTTCATTGGCCATGACACTATTCTTACACGAGTGTGAGTCACATGTAGGACACAGACTTGCGTACTCGGCTGGCCACTGGTACGTATAGGTCGTACGACGGATAGGGATTACTGCCAATAGAAACTTTGCATGCTAGTAGACCTGGCGGTTATTAGAGGTTTATCGTATCATGGACATGACATGCTTAGAGCATTGGGTGGGGAGAACAACAAGTACCGCATTTGAGCTCCTTTGCACTTTTTCTATTGTGCGGCCGGATTCTCCGCTGGAGATACGGGCGGTGATGACCACTATATATTATATTATTATCAGGCGGGCCTCCGGCGTTTGAAAGTCGTTGTGCCTTTGTAGGCCCCTGGATCTCCAATAGAGAACCATGCCAAATCCCAGGTTTCCAGCCAGATAGCTCACTTGTGGGGAAAGGTGTTCTTAACTGCATTCACTTAGACGGTTAGGTGACCCCATTGGATGTTTATATTTCAGTACTTTATTGGCATGTGTTTTTTGTATCTTGTTACGTTCCTCTGAGGACCTGGTCCCTTTTCAGATATAGATGAGCAGGAGTACCCGCAGGAGTATGGACCTGGACCTGACGCTACCTATCAGTCTGAGGCGATCTTACCTTCTGATTATATATGATTCATTGCAGATGTTTAGAGATTCTAGTTGCTATTCTTTTTCGAGATATTTATTCTTATATTAGAGTTTATTCTCTTCTCTTTTTAGTAGTTTATTATAGTCGATTTGCAGTGGATTTGTTTCCATCCGACTATCACACTTTGATATTACTATTTGAGACTGCTTCTTCGATATTCAGTTATTGATTTCCATTATTCTATTATTTGTGCTGTGGATGAGATATAGAACTGCGTGTGACTTATTGTGACATATATTACCACTGTGGATTGGATATTCATGTACAGCGTACGTGTGTATATGGTTTCCATATATTGGAGTTCGTATACATACGGCTGGCGTGTTACGTATTTCTAGTCCTACGTATTTTGGGACTGGGGCGTGACAGTTCCTATCATTTTATTTATTGTTATTTTTTTCTGTTATTGAGAGAGACTACCCAAGATCTGTAGAATGCCCATTGGCATTGCCATAGACCCGGTTTAGGATCCACATATAGATTGGACACCTGGTTTGGTTTATTTGATTGAACCCATGACTAAACCATCTTCCTCTCTTCTTAGTATATATAAGTATTTTCTCTCTCCTCATTCATTTTCTTATTCCACTTGTTTCCTTCTTTCTCCTCTCCTTCAAGCTCCCCCTAGCCAAACCCTAGACCTATGGAGAAGTTGCTGTGACTTAGACCATAAGAGGTAGAGGCTAGTAGCCGCCTAAGGCAAGTACATCTTGCTCAATGGTAGCATTGTAAAATAATTCTAAAAATTCAAAAATAGAAGTAGCAATTAACCAATCATTCTCAGTTACTTTATAATCAAAACTAGGATTAGTATTACAAATAATATGTAATAACATCTTTAAACTTCATGGAAGATTTTAACATTAAATAAGTAGAATTACATCTGTGTTGCATCCTTAACAAATCGCCTAATAGTAACACCATATTGTGTACATAAAATTTTAAAAGCTTGTTGTCTACTTGTAGAAGTGTTCAAACTCTATAAACATAATCAAATATTTTCTAAATTTAGTTGAAAGAATTCAAGACATTCTTGTGCAATCAAATTAATAATATGACAAGCACATCTAACATGAAAAAGTCTACCTTCTAACATAGGCGTAAATTGTTTTTTCAAAACATTAATAGAAGAAGTGTTATTACTAGCATTATCAAAAGAAATCAAAAATATTTTATTGTCAATATCATATTCACGCACAAATTGTATTATAGCGCCACCGATTACAGCGCCGATATGTGAAAATTCTAAAGGCCTTAGACAAATGATGCATTTTTGTAACATCCATCTTGGATCTATATAATGTGCCGTGATACAAATATAAGTATAATTTTGCTTAGTACTCCATATATCAGAAGTTAGAGCTAATTTATTAACATGCATACAAATTTCTTTCAAAACAGCCTTATTTTTAAAAAATAATTCAGAGCCTCTGCTCTAGCAGTAGATCTAAAAACTTTATTAAAACAAGGATTAAGGGTATTACTTGCATAATTATAATAGAAATTATTCTCACCAAATGTAAAGGATTGTTCATCACAAATAATATATCTTGCTAACTCAGTCTTGTTACGAGCATCAAAATAAGTAAAGTTACCTATAGAAGATCATTAACCATCGGTACTTAGCTGTGTTTGTCTTGCCTGTAGTGTGTCTTTGTCGTAGCAACTTTCGTAGTATCATTTTAAAGTGTCCGTGCCATCATTTCTTTTTGTACAACTGCTTACAATTCTTACATTTAGCAGCCTTAGATATTTGTTTTTGATCTTTTGAATCTAAAACCGGTGCGCCCTCACTATCATTGACAAATATTTTTGTAAAATAATTCCATAAAAATAATTTTTTTCCTATTGTCAACATTTGTAATCGTAGTCATACTTCTAACTTCAGGAGGTGACATTTGTGTCGGTGACGCATAATCAGGAATATGATTATTTTCAAATATATTATTATAATAATCATAATTTTCAAAAGGTTGGTTTGAACCATGTACATCCATATTTAAAAAAAATTAAAAATTTAGAGCAAAATGAATTACTTCAGTACCAAAAATGAGAGAGAGAGAGAGAGAGAGAGAGGAAAGAAAATTTTCAAATCAGAAAAAAAACTATTCTGTAATATTAAAGTTACTTGTAACGTCTGCTAGAAGCATCCAAAAAAATTTGCAAGAAAATATATTACGAGGGAATAATTTTGACTCCAGTAATTGTTTTCCTTCTAAACTTTGTAATTGCGTTGCTTCTAAACTTTGTAAGAGAGAAAAAAATTTTGTAAGAGGAAAGAAATTGTGTTGTGTTTACTTTTCAAGAATTATGGACTATTTATAGAAATTTTTAGGGGCCAAATGACCCCAAATACCCTAAAATATGAGTTGTTATAATGGGTATTTTGGTCATTTCTAGAAAATGGCCGAAATACCCCTAAAACGGTCAAAAATATGCTACTAAAACGGAAGTATTCTGGTAAAAATACCCTCAAGAAAAAAAAAATTAAAAACCGATTCAACTGGAACTGAACCGGACCTGTCCGGACCGGACTAACCGGACCTGTCCCAATTGGACAGGGTCCGAACGGGACTGCCAATGGGCTAGGCCGGGCCGGGCTAGCGGGTCGGATCCTCCGACCCAGTCCGAACCCGAGGGAGGGAGTGGATTGAACCGGACCGGTTCGTTGACCGAATTCGAACCGGCTCGGAACAGATTTGACCGGGTCAAATTCGGACTGTATTTCAGGCCGCCGGCCCTATACAACACCTTGACTTTGCAGGGGTACAGCTGTGTCACTTGGCTGCTGGTGCTGCTCCATTCCATAAGCTATGTGTTGGTCCAGCGATTATTGCTCGAGGAAGTCAAACTTATTCGTTGCTCCAATAAACACGTACGAGTCGGACACAAATTCAAAATAATAATAATAATAATAATAATAAGGCTATGGTTGGTTTAGAGAACATGAGGCCAATTTGAGTAGTGCTGCGTACATGTTAGAAACTTTTGCCCACCATACCCAATATAAAAACAGCAGGCTATGCAACAACAACATCCTAGCAACTAATATAATTCCAACGAAATAGTGCATATTTCCACGACGATGAGCTTCGCAGTGACCAAGAAGTCTCCGGAGCTCGTCGCCCCCGCCGAGCCCACGCCCTCGGGCTACCTCCCGCTCTCCTTCTTCGACCGACTGCCGACCCAGAACTTCTTAATCGAGACCGTCTTCGTCTATCGCCACGGCGTGGAGCCGGCGAGAGTGATAAGGGAGGCGGTGGCGAAGGTCCTCGTCCCTTACTACCCGCTCGCCGGCCGACTCACCACCGACACCGACGATGGCGAGATGCAGGTCGCCTGCACCGGGGCCGGCCTGTGGTTCGTTGAGGCGTCGGCGAGCTTCGGCCTGGAAGATGTCAACTTCCTCGAGCGCCAGCCGCTCATGATGCCCAAGGATGAACTACTCCCTTCCCTTCCGTCCGAAATCGTCGACAATGGCGTGACTTTTATGATTCAGGTACTAAAATCCTCCTCCTCCTCCTCCTCCTCCTCCTCCTCCTCTTCCTTCTTCTTCTTCTTCTTTCTTCTTCTTCTCCTCCTCCTCTACATATATTGGATTAGCGTAGGGACATCTTGACCCTCTTCTAAAATACTCTCAAATAAGTGATGTGTAACTTGAATTATAACCAAAATATCTTCAAATAAGTAGGATTCATCTTAAATTATGATAAAATAAGTAGGTGTAACTTAAATTTTTTTTATTTATTTATGTAGTTCAAAGAAGTTGATTGTTAGTCATTAATAATTTCTGTTAAAAGTTGAAGATTTGATGAATTATGGTAATTCGGTAGGAAGTGCCTTGAAATATGGTAAAAAGAAGGGGGCAACTCAAAATTTTTATTTTTTTTACATGAAAATTACTAAGTGCAAGACAAAAAATGGCCGACAGTTTTTTTTTTTTTTTCTAATGTAATCCAAAATATTTTTGAAAAAATTATATAGAAATTATCACACTATTTTATATTATAAAACAAAAAAATTTATGTCTTTAACACTGTCATGATTCTGACAGTCTTTGGTCATTTTTAATATCAATTTCTAAAAATTTTATACCCTAAATATGGTTTTCAAAATCACTAATAATTATGTTCTTAAAAATTAATTATCAACATATATTAATTAAAATTTAAAAAATATTCTAAAAGTTGTTGTGTTTTATTTTATTTGAAAAGTCTAAAAAATATATATTAAAATGAAAAAAAAAAAAGAAGAAGAAGAAAATGTGTCCAGTTATCTTTAATTAGGAGTGCAAGGAGAAGATATTACTGGAAGAAATGGAAAAAAAAGTTGTATGAGAGGAGAAAGAAGACGAAAATAAATATATGGGTGTACAAAAAGGTGATGTTTCCTGACAAATGATACCCTAGATAATATAATAGTACTGTTACTTTTGGTGGCGTCATTATCAAGTTAGGTGGTGTTAACGTATACAACAAAAAAACCTCACCAACCGCGAGTAGCCATCTGGTGTGGGTGGTTCCCATGTCTTCCACTAAAAACAAATAATAAAAAAATCCTGACAAATTATATGTAAATAGTCGGTGGAGATTTTAGATTCCGACAACTGAGTACTGCACATCTGCGCACACATGAAACTTCCTAAAGCAAATCACAACTTCTTACGTTTGGTGAGTTCCTTGATCATCCCAACCACCTCTTCTGTCCTAACTAGTTAGAAACGACCTACTTTTTCTTCCATCCAATAAATGATACCAAACAACTTTACTAACTTTCGTCTGTCTTAAATGCTTCCTTTCTCGGTTGCCTATTAAGAATATGCCTATAAGAGCATTATTAGTAGTTAGCATTCTACAATATAATTTAGAATCTAAATTTAAAAAAAATTAAATGTAAAATAGATTTGACTTGTATAAGAATAGTAAAAAATAATAAAATAAGTGTCGGTCCCAAAAATGATCAAAAATTAATGTAAAAAAAAAATATATAAAATTTAGAATCTAAAAAGTTGGATTACAAATTGGACATACTATTTTATAAAATTATTTTCTGCAATATATAATATAGAAATTGAGAGGTCCAACCTATAGTTCTCATGGATGAAATAGAATCCAAAATCTAGAAATTAAAACTATAGATAAAATTTATTGTTCTATAAAATAAGTTTCTATATTTTAAATTTAGAATAAAAAAATATGGTATACACCTTACTAATGACGTTCCACGAACCGCTCCACTTCGCCAACCTATCCAAGTTTAGTGTCAAGTCTTTTTCACATCATGGGAGTACAACGTAAGATTTGTAGACAAGTCATCATGATTTGTATCGTTATTTGTTTAGACTCGACACTGTACACTTTAGAATAATAACAAGAAAAGAAAACATACAATCAAAATGATAATATTTTTCACTCGATCGGTCTGAAGGTTCAACAAACCATCACTAATCAATCACGATGACTTGAGATATTTATTGGTAAATGTTATTATCTTTATATTATTAATTTGAGTAATGTTATTCGTATCTAAAAATTATTTTTCAAATTATTTTTTCTTATGACAGCTGACATAAAATATTAAATAGCATTATGTGATATTTAAGATAATGAAATTTAATCTAAAAAAATTAAATATTATTTTATTTAATATTAATTTTAATTTTATTTTTAAAATTTATCATGTCATCTGTCATATTAACTATCACATCAGTTATCACATAAGGATGAATAATTTAGTAAACAACTACGCTGCATTGCCAACGGTTTTGCCAGCGATGTGCTAGCAAGCAGCGACGATGTGGCGCCCGGACTCGGAGCAAGAGGGAGGGGAAGGGGCAGAGCCGTGGTGCTCACGCTAGTACAACGCTGGCAAAAGCTCTAGCCACATCAATTTTTTGTTTAGAAAAACATTTTGGAAGGACAAATAGTATTATTATATTAAATTTTACATTTGGTCTGTAAGATGAGAGGAGTATTTGATTCTTGATCAGAATAATCTGTGTGATTGTTCAAACTCAACATGGCCTTTAAATAGCCTATAACTCTAACAAAATGTATAAAGGTAGTACCCTCTAGCCATATTTTAACTAAGTGATAACAAATCAAAAGAATGGATCAAATAACGACATTCCTAAATACTAGAATTTATTTAAACCCAAATAACTACCTCTTTAACCTCCTCAACAGGATTAACTCTAACAAATTACCCCCATAAGCCTGTTGCATGAGATTCACCTCTACGACTCCGAGCTTCTGTCTCATCTCAATGAACTTGACTCACCCGAGCGCCTTGGTAAGAATGTCTGCGAGCTGCTCTTCAGTGTTGATGTATTCGACCTCAACCTTCCCTCTCGACGCACTCTCGAATAAAATGATACCTTGTATCAATATGTTTGCTTCGGTCATGGAAGACGGGATTCTTGCTGAGGGAGATGACGGACTTGTTGTCTACCTTGAGCGTGACGATGTCGGCCTCCTTGTTCTTCAAGTCACCAAGGAGTTTTTTAAGCCAAATGCCTTGGCATGCCGCCGTTGTCGCGGCAATGTACTCGGCCTCACAGGATGACAATACCACGACTTTTTGCTTCTGAGATTGCCAGCTAATGAGGCTACGACCGAGGAAGAATACCACGCCAGTGGTGCTCTTGCGGGTGTCATTGTCACCTACCATGTCACTGTCGCTATAGCCGATCAGCCGTGGTTCCTCCACCTTCTTTGCATAGCGACAGCCAAAGTGACGTGTGCCGGTGACATAGCGAAGGATGCGCTTGACGGCAGCAAGGTGTTCGGTGGTCGGGTTCTCCATGAACCGACTCACGTACCCCACCGCATACGAGATGTCTGGGCGCGTGTGCACCAAGTACCAGAGGCTCCCGACGATGCTCTTGTAGGATGTGGCGTCAGTCGGAGGGGCTGAGCTCACCTTGCTTAGTTTGAACCTCAGTTCCATGGGGATGTGGCATGGGTTGCAATCCACCATGCCACTCTTCTCCAAGATTTTGAGCGCATATGCCTCCTAACTGAGGGTGATGAAGCCATTGGACTGCTGCACCTTGATGCCGAGGTAGAAGGTGAGCAATCCCAAGTCACTCATTTTGAACAAGGCCTTCATCTCCTCCTTAAACTTGGCAATCTCTTGTGGGTACATCCCGGTGATGATGAGATCGTCGACGTACACATCCACAAGTAGGCGAGCTGGACCTTTGTCGCGTGTATACACAACGTGCTAATGTGCACTCTGGTGGAAACCAAGTGACAGTAGGCAACTGTCAAACTTGGTGTTCCAAGCCCTTGGTGCTTGCCGCAGCCCGTACAGTGCCTTGTCAAGTTTCAGCACTTTGTGCTCCTGTCCTTCGACAACAAAGTCGGGAGGTTGGGCGACGTACATCTCCTCCAAGAGGTCGTCATTGAAGAACGTCGTCTTCACGTCCATGTGGTACAATGGCCACCCCTCATGCGCGGCGAGTGCGATCAACAAACTGACAGACTCGAGGCGAGCAACCGATGCGAATATTTCCTCGAAGTCCACTCCTTGCCTTTGCACATAGCCTTTTGCCACGAGCCTCGCCTTGTGCTTGAGGACGGCGCCGTGCTCGTCCTTCTTAAGCTTGTAGACCCACCTCAAACCGATCGGACGGTGGCCGAATGGGAGGTCTACGAGGTGCCATGTACGATTCTCCTCAATGGAGCTCATCTTCTCGAGCATCGCTTGGCGCCAACATCGGTGTTTCTCGGCTTCAATGAAAATGACAGGTTCCTCGTCAACCATGAGGAGCAGCTCGTCGGCATCGAGCTCGCGGATGGTGGTCGTGTCAAGCAAGCTCGCCAAGGTCCTGTACCTGCGCGACCCGTCGTCATCGGCGTCGAGCATGGTCGAGGCGTTAGTGGATGGCGAGACAAATTCCACTCCACTTTGTACCACCGAGTTGGATGTTTCTGCCCCGGATGCCGGCATCAACGGCCCTGGAATGGGTGCCACTGGTGCTGATGGATCGCCATCCCGTGCACCGGCGTGCCTGCGTGTTCAACATGTGGTATAGGGATCATAGTATACTCAACAGTAAATATCTCACCTACGTTGTCTTGCACACCCCAATCCCACTTGGCTTTCTCGTCGAAGACAACGTCGCGTGTGACGTGCACGCGCTTGCCGGCGGGGTCGTATACCTGGTACGCCTTGGTGCCGGGCTCGTATACTTGGTACGCCTTGGTGCCGGGCTCATAGTTGATGAAGACCATGTGCTTGCTGCGATCTTCTAGCTTCTGTAAGTTCGGCTTGACCACCTTGACGTGTGCGACACAGTCGAAGGTGCGGAGGAAGTAAACGCTCGGCTTGTGTCCGTGCCATGTCTCGTACGGTGTCTTGCCGTCGACGCTCCGTGTTGGCGAGCGATTGAGGATGTAGACAGCCGTCGTGATCGCCTCGTCCCAGAACTTCCCGGGCATATCCTTTGCCTTCAGAAAGCTGCGCGCCATCGCGACGACCGTCTGGTTCCGGCGCTCGACGACGTCGTTCTGCTGTGGTGAGTACGACGTTGTGAGTTGCCGTTTGATGCCGCGACCCGCGCAATACTCGCCAAATGCTACGGATGTGAACTCGCCCCTACGATCAGTACGCAACGTACGTAGTTTGCGCCCTGTCTCCACCTCGACGTGGGCTTGAAAGAGTTTGATGGTTGTTGGTGCTTCATCATTTGAACCCAGTAGCGTCAACCACATGTAGCAGCTGAAATCGTTGACGAGGAGCAAGAAGTAGCGCTTACCACTGGGTGTCACCGGTGTGATGGCCCGCAGATATCACCGAGAACGAGATCTAGCAGGTTGTCGGCACGGTACTTGGTCTCCTGTGATAATGGCGTGCGACGTTGCTTCCCGGCAAGGCAACTATCGCAGATCTGATTGACGTGTTCGATCTGTGGTAGCCCGTGCACCATGTTGCAGTGAGCTAACTTCCTGAGTACTTCGAAGTTGAGGTGGTCGAACCGTGCATGCCACCGCCATGCATCGTCATTGAGTCGTGCTGCTAAACACACTGGTTGTACAATATCAAGATATAGAATGTACAGTCAGTTTCAGACACGTTTTACCTTGGCGAGGAGGCATTGCTGACAATCTCGAATCAAGAGCACGCTGCATTCGATCAATACTTGGCAGTCATTCTCATCGAGCTGCCCAAGGCTGATGATATTGCTGCGTAGTTTCGGGATAAAGTAGACGCCGGTGAGGGCTCGGTGCTCGTCGTTCTGACACGTAAACATCACCGTGCCACGCCCTCGGATGTCGACGACGGACCCGTCACCAAACTTGATGGAGCCCGTGACTCCAGTGTCCAGCTCGGCGAAGACCTCCTTGCAGCCCGTCATGTGGTTGCTGGTGCTGGTGTCAAGGTACCATGCTTCGCCGTGGTGGTCGTCCTCACGGCCGAGATGCACATGAGCGTGCACCTCACCGAGTACGACGTTGTTGGTCCTGCCCACGGTGGTCTCAACGAGCGTGTACTCCTGCGCCATCAGCAGTGCGGGCTCATTGTCGTCGGCTTGCGTCAGATTGACGCGCTCATCTTGCTTCGGCTTGCGGTAGTCCTTCGCCTAGTTGTCGTAGATGCCACAATTGTGGCACTTACACTTCTTGTCGCGCGTGCTGCCGGATGCGTTGTCGTTGTCGTTGTTCGTGTCACCACGGCCACGACCTCTTGGCTTGCCGCGACCGCAACCGCAACCACAACTTTTGCCTCCGTCGGAGTAGGCCTCGCCTTGCTTCCTCTGCTTCATGCGAGCGAGCCACTCCTCTTCGGAAATGAGAAGACGGCTACTTGTATCTCCGGAGTTACTGCCAAGATCGTACCGCTCCTCGACGGCTAGAAGCCGACCGGTAAACTCTTCAATTGACAGCGTCTTGAGATCCACTAAAGTCTCAATAACGATGGCGACTTGCGTGTACTTGGATGTAACGGCTCGAAGGAATTTTTTAACTACCTTGTTGTCGTCCATTTCGTCCCCGAGTAGTTGCAGGTCGTTGACGAGTCCCGTGAGCCGCATCGCGAAGTCCTCGACGTGCTCGCCGTCCTTGAACTTCATTGGTTCGAAGTCGGCGCACAATTTATGCGCCTTGGCCTCGCGCACACGCTCGACCCCCATCCACATCATCTTCACATCGTCCCATGCTTCCTTGGCAGTTTCTTTCAATGCCAGTGTCCGCAGCATCTCTGGCGGCACGACACGGAGTATGACGGGCAGGGTCATCCTGTCGTCGCGGTAGTCGGATTTCCTGGGTTCGATCGCCTCCCATAGGCCTTGCGCCTGCATGTTGACTCTCATTAAGAGAGCCCAATCCGCGAAGTTGGTCCGTGTCAGCATGGGGTACTTGAAGGTGAATGTGGTCTCCTTCATAGATGTCGGCGTCGTGGGGCTTTGCTCGTCGTTGGTTGGCATAGCTCTGATACCAAATGTAAGATGAGAGGAGTATTTGATTCTTTATCAGAATAATTTGTGTGATTGTTCAAACTCAACTTGGCCTTTAAATAGCCATTTACAACTCTAACAAAATGCATAAAAGTAGCACCCTCTAACCATATTTTAACTAAGTGATAACAAATAAAAAGAATGGATCAAATAACAATATTCCTAAAGACTATGATTTATTTAAACCCAAGTAACCATCTCTTTAACCTCCTCAACAAGATTAACTCTTAACATGGTCTAAGTAATGTGTATACAACAGTACACTGTTAATATGATTTTCTACCTCTGCAGGTTACAGAATTTAAATGCGGCGGATTCACAATCGGTTTCAAGAGCAGCCACGTAATGTTCGACGGGATCGGAGCAGCGCAGTTCAAGACGGCGATAGGCGAGATGGCACGAGGGCTGGCGCAGCCGACGACGAGGCCGATCTGGTGCAGGGACGCCATCCCCAGCCCGCCGGCGGACCTCCAGAACGAGACCCAGCTGACGCACAGCGCCGAATTCGCAACCTACCAGTTCGAGCACTACACGACCGACGTCCCCATGGACGCCGTCGTGCAGCTGCAGAACGAGTTACGGGAACAGACGGGCCAGCGGTGCTCTGCGTTCGACGTGATTGCCGCGAAGCTCTTTCAGTGCCGGACGCGCGCGATCGATGCGGCGCCGGAGAGCGATGTGACCCTGACCTTCCCCGCGAACATTCGCGGGGAGCTGCGGGAGGAGCTGCCATCTGAGGGGGGATACTACGGGAACTGCACCATGCCGTTCGTGGTGAAGGCGAGCGGCGCGAAGGTCGCGAGCGCGCCGCTCGCCGAGATCGTGAGTTTGATCATGGAGGCGAAGAGGAGCCTGCCGACGAAGGTGAGGAGGTTCCTGAAGGGAGAGAAGGGCGAGGACGGAGACATGTCGACGACGCTCACGTACGGGACGACGAACCTGACGGACATGAGGCGGGTGGGCCTGGCCGATGCGGACTACGGATGGGGCGCGCCGGTGCACGTCGTGCCTCTGGTGTACGGTCCCATCAACCTGTGCCTCATCCTCAACTCGCCTCTGGGCAAGAAGCACGTCCGCCTGCTCACGCACTGCGTTGCCAAGGAACACCTGCAGGCCTTCGTGGACGAGCTGAAGTTGATCCAAGCCCCTAATTAATCTTCCCGCCCTTTTCAAATCTTGCAGCTGTAGTGAGGGTGGTGGTGATCGATCCGTCAGTTGGGATTTGTAAAACTTACTGAGAAATATCCGTTTTCTAATAATCTTTCATGTTGCAAATTGTTGACTTTATTTGGCATGTTCATACATTCAGGCTGTTTGGATGCCCAAGAAAGTACTTTGCATGTGTATATGAGCTTTATGTTAGTTTTTATCTGTAAATTCAACTCTCAAGGCATTTGGTTTTAGTATATTTTGCACCAATAAATGGTCAAATTTATACTTTAGTGTTTGCATGTCAAGTAGGAAAACGACGAGACTTTCGTATTTGGATCTCAAATAAGGAGATGACAAAGAAAAAAAATTACGTTATAATAAAAAATACAAAAAATTTACTGTAACAAAATAAATTTATATTAAATTTATTCAAACGAAACAAGTTTGTAAAATTTTGATATAAAGACAGACTCCGCCAACAGTGTTCGCGGAAAACACAACAGACGTACACTTCACAAAAAAAAAGTTGGATCCCACAAACCAATTTTCGCCAACAATGTTGGCTGCCAACAGTGTTGGCGAAAATTGGGTGTGGGGCCCACGGGTTGGGTTGGGTTGGGTTGGTTTGATTGGTTTTGTTTGGTTTGTTTGGTTTGTTTTGTTTATTTTATTAGTTTGTTTTAATTAGTTATGTTTTGATTTTATTTATTTAGTTTTGTTTTGTAATTAGATTTAAGAAAATTTATTTTAACGAAATAAAATTAAAAAAATTAATTGTAAAGAAAAATTTAGAAATATTTTTTCCGAAAATTTGCATCTAGAGCATCAAAATTTGTATAAATTCCATCTAAAGTATCAAAGTTTACAAAATTACGAAACAGCATCAAAACGTCCTTTGGACGTTTATATTTTTTAATATTATATTCCTATCATTAATTTTTTTGCCATTAACAGACGTTAAAAAATAATAATAATAAAAATCTGCCGTAAGAATATTACGTCTGCCGTCAAACAGACTTCGAGCGGCCATAACTATTTGTTTTAAAATCATTTTTTGTTAAACAATAAATCGATTTGTATGTGTTCGACGAGAGTACCACAAATCGTGTAGAAAAAAATTTTATCCGAAGCAAGACGCACATGTTACAGGCAAAAAAATAAAAATTTAAAGTTTAAAGTATCATAACTTTTGACTGAGAGATCGAAACAAGGTCCAATTTATGCCGAAATAACCGTATCGAAAAGTACTACGAGATAAGGCTTCTCAAATTTTTAGAATCGTAAAAAAATGATGTTTCAACCTCCAAATTTTACTTTCGGTCATTTTATTTTCGAATATTTAAAATTTACTGTAGCGAAATTAATTTATATTGGGTGTGGGGGCCCACGGATTTAAAACAATGTTTCTACCTCGAAAAAAAAATTATGAAATTTTTTAAATTAATTGTTTTAAATCCGTGAGGCAAAAATAGTGGACATGTGCGAAAAAAATATATCTAAATATTTTTTTACAATTAATTTATTTTAATTTTATTTTGTTAAAATATATTTTTCGGAAAATTTCGTTCAAAGCAAAATATTTTGCTATATTTACAGGAAAAGCATTATATTTTAAAATTTTACATTCAAAGCATCAAAACGCCCTTTGTAAGGGCGTTTTATATTTTTTCGTTAACTCCGTTGACGGAGCAGATGTCACGACCCGCACCCAGATGAATCGGGTACCGGTTCGCGAGTACGTCCAGCCTACGCCGCAGTGTCGGCGGTAGTACGCTGTCTAGACCATATTCACAGGTAATTTAAAATCTATCTCATTCACAAAATAAATAGGCAAGGATAATAACAGGAAATAGGAATGCTAAGATTTCATAAGACAAAATGTGACATCCAAATCCATAGTTTAATACAGAACCAGAAGATAAATCGGGGACAAACCCGAGTACTATGCTGAAAGAAAATACTAGCTAAATGGCTAACTACTCCTCAAAAGTAGTCTCCTGAGTAGGAACCGGCTCCTCAAATGTATCACCTGCTACACCATATGGGCCATAAAAGGTGGAGGCATAGTCCTCGTCATCGCCTAAATGTCAACGGATCCAGTCAGGAAAGGAGCAAAGTACCAATACACAACAAAGCTTAAACTAAATAATTATGACAAGTAGTAAAAACGGACTAAGTATCATGATAAGAATATGCATAATAAGTAGAAAAATTAATTAAGAGTTAAATGCTATAAGTCAGAGACATGAGTAAAACAGGATTATAATGAGACAAGAAAATGGAACTGCAACGAGATAATGAAACTATGTGTGTGTGATTGTGTATTTAGAATACATAGTTGGCATGTTGGGGGTTATAAGGCTAATCAGGCACGTCATAGACGGCTATCAGTCAGGAATAATCGAGTATCAGGCTGAAGGTACAGTCGCCTACTCAACAGCTAGCAGTCAGGACAGGGGGAAGGGTAAACTACATGCCTCCTAGTATTCTCCCTCCCGACACGAAAAACAAGACATGAAATCCAAATCCTAACACTAAGTGTAATCATCCAATGGTACTAGTAGAGCAAGGAACTAATTATCACAATATAAAGATTAAACTTGAAGTGCAGGTACTTGCCTGATGTTTGGATTACAACTACGGTTGTCCTCGAGAAAATTTCCAGAAATGTCTCCGGATGCTGAAATAAATATTACCATCATGCTCAGAAGATATCAAATAGCTAGAAACGCCTGTCCTTGAATCCAATTTGGAGACAAGGACAAAAACGACAATTTCGGGTCAAAACGGGGTCCACATGTTCTGAGCATGATGGTAATATTTAGTGTCAACAGGTCAGGAACGATGATACGAACCCAATGGAACTTCCAGAATTGGATTCTGATGAGCCGATCACAAAATCGCCCGTCGAGCGGGGCCTGTGGGACCCACGACACGCGATTTCGTCAACGTTCTCGGAATCGAACCAAACTTGGGTCACAGGACCAGCGTATCGCTACGAGTCCGATGGCGCAAGTTTCGTTTCAATCCGACGTGTGTACACAAAGTTATGGCATAATTCAGAAAAGGCGAATACGGGACGGTGTCCGCGGATACGCGTTGATCCCGGTGTGCACGCACATCCGAATCGACTTCTGCGAAATCCCACACGTCCGTATCGACGACACGCACGTATCTGTGAAGACCGCACGCGACCAAGTCGTCCCGTTTGGCGGGGCGTACCCAGTTCCGGGGTGAATCAGGGCATTGTTTTTCCTGTTTTTGGATCGCGGTGTGCGATCGCCACAGGACGCGATACGCTGAGCGGTTTGCACGGGCACCGAGAGGGTCATGCAGGCTACGCGATGCAACTGACGGAATCGAAAACGGAGTTACGAGGAGGAAAATACGAGTACCTGAACAGGGCTCGAAAATAGCGTATAAATCGTGTCCGACTCGTGTCTGACACGTGTCCTGTGTCCGGATCGCGTCTAGGGTTAGGGTTTGGGTTCACCGGAGGAGGGTGACGCTGCTGCTGGGCTCGGCAGAGCTCTGGCCTCTGCTGCTGTGGGTGCTCTCGAGGGCGGCCGGCTCTGCGGTTCTGGAGGGCGGCGCCGGTGACGGAGAAGAAAGCCGCTGGAGGAGGAGGGGTTGCGGCGGACCGGCGGAGCTGGGCGGGGCATGACGGGTGAGCGGTGGCGGCGGAGAAGAAGGTGGCTAGGGCTGGGAGCGGCCGGAGCGAGGGCTTTATAGAGGGCGGAGGGGAGCGGGTCGTGGCGGGGGAGGCGGAGCCGAGGCGGGGATGGCGGAGGTCGTGGGGGTGAGGGCCGGGCGGAGCGGCGGGCGGCGCGGCCGGCGGAAGCGGCGCGGGAAGCGGGGGCGACCGGGTCGTGCGGGAGGGGAGCTGGGTGCTGGCGGGTCGGGCGGCGGGTCGGGTTCGGGTGGACCCGACCCGACCCGTTAAGGCGGGTGGGCTGGGCCTAGGGCTGGGCCCGGTGGGCTGGGTTAGGTTAATAAATAAAATAATTATTTAATTAAATAAATAAATAAATAAATGAATAAATAAATAAATAATTAGTAATAGTTTTTAGGTGTTTTTTTAAAAATAGGTCCGGGGCCCGATAAATCCAGAAAAATTATCCTAAGTCCAGTTTTTCATTTTACACACAAAAATATTATTTTTACAATATTTTAATATAATTTATTATCAATTAAAAATTATTTAATAATTAGAACCCTGATTTTAATTACAGAAAAATCTCAGAAAATTGTGAAAAATCCAAATTTAAAATTCTTGAAAAATCAGGGGGTTTACAGCAGATTTGAAAAAAAATAATTATATATAGGTAAAACGCCCTTCCTTGGGGCGTTTTACATTTTTTTAATTTCTCTCTCTCAGCCGCTGAAAAAATAATAAAATTTTATTATTATTTTTTTTATTTTCCTCTCTCCTCTCCCTCACTCTCTCCTCTCTTCTCCTCTCTCTCTGCCCTCTCCTCTCTTCTCAGAAGAACCAGGCCAGCGCGACCGAGCTCGTGTCCCGCCCGGCCAGTATGAAGCTGATGCAGAAGTCCTTCAAAAACTTGTCCGAGAACCCGGTCTCGGCCTCCATGAGCCGAGATAGCTGGTCGGACCGTCCGCCGAGCCCCTTCTCCCTCCGCAGCGGCCGGCGGTCCCCGACCGTCCTCTCCGCGAAGCCGTGCACCACGCGGAGCGCCTCGCGGAGCTGCCGCTCCGTGCCGACGTCTAGCAGCTTCATGAGCTTCCACACGAAGGGCGGCACGACGAACCGGAACAGCGTCAGCTCCGTCGCCCGCTCGAACGCCCCCACGAACTCGACCTCGGGTAGGTCCGCGTCCAGCGCGGCCGAGTGCTCCGTGAAGCGGGCGGAGTGCATCTCCGCGGTGGCGGCGCGGCGCTGCTCCTTCCACAGCTCTCCCTCGGCGTTGAATATGCCGTCGCCGAGGCAGTCGGAGAAGCGCTCCCGGTAGTACCGCCCCTTGGGGAAGTTGGGAGAGGAGAGAGGAGAGAGGAGAGAGTGTGAGAGAGAGAGGAGAGAGGAGAGAGTGTGACAGAGAGGTTTAAAATTTTTTTAAAAATATAAAAATTAAAAAAATTAAAAAAAATATAAAACGTCCCTGTGAAGGGCGTTTTACCTTTTTTTAATATTTTTTTTCCGGAAAAAAAAATTTAAAAATTAATAAAAAAACAAAAAAAACAAAAAAAATTAAAAAATGTAACCTTTTTTAAATATTTTTTTTTCCCGGGAAAAAAATAAAAAAATTTAAAAAATTTAAAAAAATTTAAAAAAGATGTAAAACGCCATTGTGAAGGACGTTTTACCTTTTTTTAAAAAAAAATTATAGGAAAAAAAATAAAAAATTAATAAAAAAATTAAAAAATGTAAAACGCCCTCGTGAAAGGGCGTTTTACCTTTTTTTAATATTTTTTTTCCCAAAAAAAATTAAAAAAAATAAAAAATTTAAAAAATTTAGAAAAATTAAAAAATTAAAAAAGAAGTATTTACCTTTTTTTAATATTTTTTTTCCGGATAAAAATTATAAAAATTAATAAAAAAATTTAAAAAAATTTAAAAAAAATTAATAAAAATGTAAAACGCCCCTAGGAAGGGCGTTTTACCTATATATAATTTTTTTTTTTTCAAATCTGCTCCGTCAACGAAAAAATATAAAACGCCCTTACAAAGGACGTTTTGATGCTTTGAATGTAAATTTTTATAATATAATGCTTTTCTTGTAAATATAGCAAAATATTTTGCTTTGAACGAAATTTTCCGTATATTTTTTCTCAAATCAAATTCTAAAACTAAAAAAAAAAACTAATTAAAACAAACTAATAAAATAAACCAAAACAACCAAACAAAACCCAACCACCCAAACCAACCCGCGGGCCCCACAAGGCCAAATTTTGCCAACACCAGTGTTGGCGAAATTTGGACTTGTGGGGTCCACTTTTGACTTTTTTGCCTACGTGTTCGTTTTTTTTCCGCAAACATTGTTGGCGGCCTCTGTCTCTATTTCAAAATTATCTAAACTTGTTTCGTCTGCATGAATTTAATGTAAATTTATTTCTTTACACTAAATTTTCTGTAAAAACTAATTAATTTAGACTAATTAAATTAATTATTATTTATTAATACTAATTATTTAACTTTATTTAATTTTTTACTTAGATATTTTATACTATTTATAATGTACTAAATAAATTTTTTTTTTAGTGCCGGTGTCGTGTTCCATATGTTTTTCATATGCATGCAATCATATAAAAAAATTGAGTGTAGCTAATTATTTAACACCATAATCCATTTGACTAACCCATTCAAAAATAATATTAAATTAATTTAATAATTATTTACTAATAATAATTATAATAAATTATTAAAATAATTTTTTTTTTAAAAAACAATAGGTATTTCAGTACCCGTCCTTCCAAAAAAATAAAAATAAATAGGATTCCTTAAAAATCATCAATAGAAAAAAATGCATTGTAATAAAAACAACTAATTAATTTAGACTAATTAAATTAATTAATATTTGCTAATACTAATTATTTAATTTAATTTAATTTAATTTAATTTATTACTAGATATTTTATACTATTTATAATGTACTAAATAATATTTTTTTTTAGTGCCGGTGTTGTGTTCCATATGTTTTTCATATGCATGCAACCATATAAATTTTTTTGAGTGTTTTGTACTTACTAGCTGATTATTTAACACCATCATCCATTTGACTACTCCATTCAAAATTAATATTAAATTAATTTAATAATTATTTACTCATAATAATTATAATAAATTATTAAAATAAAAAACAATTAAAAATAATAGGTATTTCACTCCACGTCCTTCCAAAAAAAAATAAAAAAAAATAGGATTCCTTGAAAATCATCGATAGAAATTTATTGTTGTCGGGTGCTGTACTACCACCCTCACTTCACTTTTAGGTTACGTTTGGTTCGCAGAATTATAGTTTTGGAAAAAAAGAAGTCATTTGTTTTCTGTGTTTTGATACGAATGAAAATAAGGAGGAAAGAAAAATAATTTTCAAATGAAGAAAAAATAGGTAAGAAAATGGTTTCCGCTTATGTTCAAGGATTTATTTTTGTACCTCAAAGAATTCAGTTTTTTCTTCCAATTTTTTGACTTTTTCAAACACCGAAACAAAAATAATAAAAATTAAAAATTTTAAAAAATATATATATAAAGAATTATTATTATTTTTTTTTTTCCTTCCCACTAACCATCACTATAACCATAACCACTTACTTCCAAACAGTGGAAGTCGGTCAAAGACACCACAGTTTGTGTGGGATCTTGGCATTGGAAAGGGAATGAGATTCCTTTTCTATGTTTGTGCGTAAAAAAAAAAAAAAAAAAAAAAAAAATTTAGTGAAAGAAAAATAATTTTCATAGAAAAAAGAAATAGGAAGAAAAGTGAATCCTCCACCAAACTAATAAATTACTATTTCATTATAGAGAATTCATTTTTTTTAAAAAAATTTATGGCCTCTCCTAACACTAAAAAAAAAATTATAATTTATTTATTTATTATAATTTTTTTTTTTGGAACCAAACGAGATCTTAATGTGATGATTCTAAGGTTGTATACTATTGTGAGTTTGTGACAGCAATTATTGTCCATATTTTGATGTTCCAGCTTTCATTATTGTTAGTCCTATGATGTAAATGTGACTCACTGCTGCAAGCTGAAAATAGTTGTCAAGCCAAAAGTCAACTTTACTAGGCAACTAAGGTTCGGGGCAGGCATAAAACAGAAAAAGTTTGGTATGCTTTCGAAGAAAGCAAGGCACCTCAAAGTTGACCCTCAACCATCAACTAACAGTGACGCGCAAAAATAAAGGAATTTACAAGTAAAGAATTTAAGCGAATAAACTTAACGGAAACAACCACCACAAGAATATCCTAGCACCGCTAGGGAGCGTAAGCAGATTAAAAAAATTAAAAAGAAAAATAGAAAAAGAAAAAGGAAAAAAAAAAACAAAAATTATTGAAAAAAAAAATAGAGAAGTGAAAAATAAATAAAAAAATTCTAAAAATAAAAAGAAAAGAAAAAAAAACAGAGAAAAAAAAAATGAAATAGAAGAAGAAAACAAAACTAAAAGGTTAGTAAAAGGAAAAAAAAAATTAAAAGGAGTATAGAAAAAATAAAAAATAAAAATTTACCGAGGCAAAAAACCCACACATATATGATTCCCTTGTTTTGTGGGCAAGGCTTACCTCCGGACCTACGACACTGCCCAGGAGGATGTTATTACTTCTACCTTTGTACCTGCTGCTCCACCAGTTGCAATTGAGGCAGGTGCTTCAAAGACTGTATACAATAAAGGACAAAGCTAAGCAAAAGGAGGTATGATTCCACAAGTCTCTGGAAAAGAACCCTCCCCAGGGAGATGACAAGCCATACAACTTTGACATATTGGTGCAACTTGTCAACACACCAACAAATTTGTCTATCTTCGAGCTGTTCTGACTCTCCAAAGAAACTCTGTGATGTCTTGAGTGAAGCGTTGCTCCACGCCGACTCCTACCTAACGAAGATCAAGTTATCCTCAGAAGATCTAGTTGTATGTCATCATTGCCACTGTGTGATGGAGAGGATTTCCAACATATCATTTTCACAAGAGGATATGTTGTTGAAGAATAATCGACATGATCGATCATTTTATTATACTGGTTTATTGGAGCCAACAAAGTGATCATATGCACATTGATTCAGGCTCTTCACTGAGCATCATTCCAAGGAGTCCTCTACAAATTCTAGGGATTCCGATGAATCGACTCTCAGCCACCCATACTATAATTCTGGGATTCAATGCTAGGAGGAGCCATCCTCTAGGAAAGATACGCCTTAAGTGTCAAATAGGTGACCTTCGCACTGAGGTTACTTGCTATGTCATCGACGTTGAGGTCATATAATGTCCTGCTAGGACGACCATGAATCCACAAAAATATGATCGTGTCCTCCACGTTACATCAATGCTTCAAATACGTGGAAGGACATGGGGTAGTCCGAACGGAGTTTGCAAACGTTGATCCGTTGAAAGGAGTTAAAGCTTATTACTCTAACTCAATCATGTACAAACCAGAGTATCTCAAAGAGGATGCTGATGACGAAGCTGAAGTCGATTCAGCCCAAGATGGTCCTCTAATGATACACTTGAAGAATCACACCAATAGAGCAGAACTATTGGTGGTGACCTTCAAAATCACTTGCTAATGAGAACTCGTCATCCATTTATGGTAGACCTCTCTAACCCACGTCGCACTACGGAGCCTCTTGTTGTCAATCTCCGTCGCAAGGATTACCCTAATCCTGAGCCACAACTTGTGATTAACCTCACCAAGGTTGCAACCGAAGCTAAGACTGATGATTTACTGGCACCGCCCGATGTTGACCCTTTCAGCGATGTAATTCCTGAGGAAGAAATCTTGTACCTTCTCAATAAAGGTACCGCTTTGAACTACTCCAATGTTGATATGTCTCTAACAGACTTCCTGGATGCACTATGTTATCATGAACCTCTATGTGTTTCGTTTACCAAACAAGGACTCCATGCATTCCTTACAAGGATTCATATTTCTAAGTTCCAGCAAGAAAAAGTAGAGATAAACTGATTATCTTTGGAAGAGCCAATCCTCACAAAGAGTTACTTACTAAGGAACCGGATAAATACTCAGGTAAAATACAACTCTACCATTATAGTCAACAGGTTAAGAACATCAATCAAAAAATAGGTTATGATTTGATAATTGATAGAGGTCTTAACTTTGGCAAGGGTCGACACCTACCGCTATGCCACTTCGCTCCGAAAGACAAACCTGAAACTTACTACCAGCATATTTGAAGTGGTCTAGGTTATGTTACTCCTCCCACAACTCCTAAAAGCTCACAAATGGAAGAATGAATTTACTCACATTTATCAGATTCTTCAGCTTAGGATTCCGATGGCAGTATCGGTGAAGTCTTTAAACAAGCATTGTCAATCAACACAGTGTCAGTGGACCAAGTTGAACAAGGCGATCAATTACTTGAACCTTTCGAGGTTGATCCATGGGCTCAAGAAATAGAATCACAATGGTTGTTAAAGTTTGAACAACGAGCAATGCCGACTGAAGATGAAAGCATTCAAGTTGACCATGGGAATGGATCGTCTACTACACCAATTTTTATCAACAAAAGCCTTTCTAAAGAAGAGAAACAATCTTTTATAAAGCTCATAAGATAATATATCAATAATTTTGCGTGGAGTTACGAAGATATGCCTGGTTTAGATCCTTAGATCGTAATGCACCGGCTAAATATTCTCTCAAATGCTAAACCAATAAAAAAATAACAACGACAATTTTGTCTAGATGTTATGAAAGCTATTGAGGCCGAAGTTAAGAAGCTGATTGCAAGCGGCTTCATTCGTGAAAAGAAACAACCCAACTGGGTAGCCAATGTTGTCCCAGTCATAAAGAAAACTAGGAAGATCCGAGTTTGTATCGACTACCAAAATCTGAATGCATCTTGTCCTAAAGACGAATTTCTTCTTCCGATCACCGATATAATAATCGATAACACTTGCGGCTTCGAGTGAATATCCTTCATGGACGTATTCTCAGGTTATAATTAGATCAAAATGCTTCCAGGTGATGAGAAACACACCATTCTGAATACCATTGGGGGTATACTGTTATACGGTAATGCCCTTTACATTAAAATTGCAGGCACGACATGCCACAGAGGTTTGAGCACAATTTTTTATAAATATTTGCGCAAAATGGTGGAATGCTACGTAGATGACATTGTTGTCAAAATTTGTCTAAAGGGAAATCACCTACTAGACTTCAGAAAGGTGTTCGAATTGATGCGTGCACACCAAATCAAGATGAATTTAACTAAGTCTTTCTTGGGTATCTCCAGTGGTAAGTTTTTAGGTTCGTTATAACATCCAAATGTTGGCCCAATATTTATGTTGAGTTTTTGAATATGGCTAATCGATTAAGTTTAGCATTATGGTAATCAATCAATCACTATAGTATCTTTTACTTAAACTCAGTATTGTCCAGATATGTAATATTTGCTTTTGTATATTTTCTTATTCGTCTAACATGTACTTGCAGAAAGCAATAAGCAAGATAAGCAATGGACATATGTTATATAACGATGAGCCAAAGGTATTCAGATTTCCAGATCTGATTATCTTTGGAAAAATATCGTTAAGAAAAAAAGTATCTTCAAGTCAGCAGATGTTTCAGAAGTTTGACGTCATCAGTGCTTTTGGTTTTCATATGTAATTTGATATTTTATTTGAGTCTAGGATTGATGTAAGCTGAGTCGCACTGACAAATCAATATACCTATACTTAGATACCTAGTTCACTCAAATAAACTAAAGAACCTATCCACTAAATCAGTCCACATTTATTTATAAAGTCTACCATACTAAGAGATCGAACTCGTGTCGAACTTGGACCAAACTCGGTTACCCTTTTGGTATGAAATCAACCAGTTCAATATCTCCTGATTTTTTGGCCCAACGGTTAGAAATTTGAATTAAACCTTGACCGAATTCTGTTTGACTACAACCTATAAATATGATTGAAATTCTCATTCTTACTCACTCAATCATTCTCTATCTTTCTATCCTATAGTGAGTAAACCCTTAGAGCCTAAACTTTCTTATTTCCAAGATCAACTCCCTAGCCTTCTAAGTGCCAAGTATGGTCTCGGTCTAGAGTCTACAGAGTTGTAAAGAGCTTGGTTCATCAAGTCTCTTCTTTTGTGTGAAGTTGTAAGCCTTCAGATCAAAACTCGTGGTGTGTAAAGTTGTGAGACTTCGGATCAAACCTCGTGGTGTAAAGAAGTCGGCAAGCCTTCGTCTCAAAGCTTGTGATTCACTATTGGTGATTATAGTGGATAAAACTTTGAGCTTGAGTTCTCGGGACTCTGGACTAGTCCTCTTAGAGGGAAACCAGTATACATCGCAGTGTTTGCGTTTGCTCTCTCTTTCTCTTACTTTATTATATTGCATATGCACTGCTAGTTATTTACTGCCTTCACTATGCTTAATTTTTAATTGGGTAGATATTCTGCTGCACTCTATTCATCCCCCTCTAGAGTTTCCATATACGGTCCTTCACCTAAGGCATTCACCTTGACCCCAACAAAGTCAAAGTGATACTTGAATGTGTCACCCAAAAAATCTTAAAGAATTATGAGATCTTCAAGAAAGATTGGCATATATAAGAAAGTTCATATCGAATCTCTCTGGGAGGTGCCAACTGTTTACCTAGCTTATAAAGAAAGGCATAACTTTCATCTAGAATGAAAAATGTCAGCGAGCATTTGATGACATCAAAAGGTATCTCACTAACCCTCTAGGGCTGGTATCACCTGTTGTGGGAAACCTTTTCTACTATATGTCCATGCAATGGACCATTCTCTAGGTGCATTGCTAGCCCAAAAAAGTAATGAGGGCTATGAGCAGGCCATCTATTACCTTAGTCATATGATATTTGGTGCTGAGCATAGATACAACCCAGTAGAGAATGAATGCCTTACTTTGGTGTTCGTGATCCAAAAAATGCTTTATTATATGACCGGACATATAATTCACGTCATATCCAGACTGAATCCCCTCAGAGTGCTCATGACGAAACCGAGTGCTCTTAATTCTCATTTAGCCACTTGGGCAATGCTACTTCCCCAATATTATATGGTTTTTCTTCCAAAATATTTAGTCAAAGTCCAGGCATTGGCTGATTTCCTGGTTGCCCATCTCGTACTAGAGACATCGAAGTTATATAAAGACATTCTAGATGAAGTATTGAAATCTTACGCAGCCTCTAACAAAGAAGCTATAAGGTAAATGTTCTTCGATGGTATATCAAGGACGGGACCTCAAGGCAATATTGTTGTAGGAGTGGGGGTTGTGCTCGCCTCCTCTGATAACCTTATCATACACCGTGATTATTTCTCTCATGAAACAATGTTCTAATAATGTAGTAGAGTATAATGCCTTACTTATTAGACTTCAAGTAGGATGAAAGTTGGGGGTAGAATATAACGACCCTCTCCGTTCAGCCAGGAGAGCCAATTCAAACGGTGTAAGTGCGATAACCTGTCCCGCTTTACTCGGTGAGATGACTCGCTTGATGCAAAGACATCCAGACTTGGCCCTTTAGAAGAAGTTCAGAGTTAGACTTTTCAAGGTGTGCTCGAATTATCGTTCGGACGATGCGAATCATTGCTAAGGTGGGTGGCTCCGATAATTGTATTTTCTTAGCCTGTACAACTAAAATATGGACTGTACATACTAGATCGCTAGGTAATAACCCTTGCACGCTAATAAATAAATTCAACGCACCTAGCTAAGGGAATAATTCTAACTTGTATTACTTGCATAGGAAATGGAATATAACCTATTGCTAGAAGATAGTAACTTTCCTATGCGATTCATTCATGTTAATAGAATGATTCATTCATGTTAATAGACTTTTTATTATGTGCTGTATTATATGTCTCCGTACGATTTTTATGCTCGTCACGTAGTTTTATGTCACTGTTGGATAACACGATATATGTATTGATTCATCTAATTTTATCGGAAGACTATCGAATAGTCGTTCCGTCCAAGTCTTAACCTGAAAGTATTCAGGACCGTTAGGTTGCTAAGGCAGTTCCCAAACTAGATACTGTAGCATGACAAGTTAAGCAAGAGATATGATCAAGACAGATCTTGCAGTAATACTTGTTCTGGACTGAATTAGACGGCTCGGGGAGTCCATAAGTTTGTGAACAAGATCATGATTTGAACATGTACTTGACAAGAGACCTGAAGACTAGAGACTTGCATGGTCATGGACAACTCATGCACGAGGCATGCGTGGATTCCTCGGTTGATCATCGGGGCACCGGGATCATGCTGGCCTATGAGGAATCATATGGGTATTGTGCGACCAAAACGTTTCTAGGATGCTCCACCGGTTTTGGGTGACACAATATCGGTATTCGGGCCCTTGGTAGTGCATCCTACACTTGGATTATCCGTCTACCCTCCTGAAAGTCACCCCCTGTTCGGGCGGGATAGCATAAAATGCCCCATATTTCTTTGCGTTATACCCTATTTTCGTCCTGAGACTAGTCCTTTATGTCTATGCCAGTAAACTTTGATATAGATTAAGTCAAGCTCGCTAGCGGCAATCTGCGTACGAGCTATTGGACCTTGGACAAGTAACGAGTGCACGATATTTAGTGTGCAGATTGTTAATTGAACCAACTAATATATGCTCGACATATTAGTATATTCACAAAATAGAGGCACGACACTCTATACCGTTCAAGTGTAACACGTTCGAGTCGAGAACATGTTCGTAACACTAAATTCGTATACATACCCCTTTTATTGCATTTCACGTATTATATATAAAAGCATGGAAAAATCTGCACCATGTGTCACGCCCCAGTCCTAAAACGTATGGGACCAGACACGTAGCAATGGCCAGCTGGTACGACTCTGTAGGGCTTTCCAATTTAATGGGCTCGATAAAGTGCACTTACGCTGTCCAAGGTTAAGTGATCCAGCTAAATATCTATTTCTAATATCCAACAACTAAACTAAATCTTAATCTATGATAAATAAAATCTCAAGAAGGAACTATACGTATCATTAGTCTGCAGCCCAATAATATATCCATTCGAATAGGCCAAAGGAATAATATAGGCCTATAAACACTAGGCTATAAAAGTAGAATAAAAAATAAAAAGTAGTACATGATTGTAATGGTTGAAAGATGTAAAGATACCTGCAACGATGTCTAACACTCCACTAGATCAAGCATCATGCAACACGCTCAAATAACCTAGAAGGATACCAGGTCCTCAGAGTGACGTAACAAGATACAAATAATACATACCATAATATAAATACTGAGTAAAGTAAATCAGGGTGAACTATTCTACTAAGTGGATTCAATTTGAGGACAACTTAGTGCGTCTGGGTAGGTGTAGGCTAGACATATGCTGACGTAATTCATCAATCGTCGTGACTGGCTAATATATGACACATATGCCCCCATAACAAGGGCCCTCGCATATGTAATGACGACCATAACGCTCCGAAGAGCGCGGTGCCTGAATATAGTAACGTCCGTATCGCTCCGAAGAATGTAAAATCTGCATAAATAATAACGACCATATCGCTCTGAAGAATACATAATCTGCATAAATAAAAAGGTGTGTGTCCCATACGCCTACTAGTTGTCCTCCCCGTCCAATGCCAATGTACAAGTCTCAAGTACGACGTGGACATCTCGTAACTATAAGCAAGTCACTAAGAACCATACAACTACGCTAAATACTATCACACGTGCTACTCGTACCGATGACCAGTCAAATGCGTAAGCCCGTGTCCTATCATGAACTCACTCTGTGACGTGGAATGATATGTGTCAAGACCTCAGAGTTAAAAAGAACTCCGTCACTTAGGGTACGTCCACTAGACGCTAGGTTAAACACAAGTCCTAGCGTCGACGCCTTCATCGACTGCACCCGAGTCATTCTCGGACGTGCACAGTTATATAATATTTAGAGAACAATATATAATATTAACTAAATTTAAACAGTGCAACAAGGCAAGGTATACATGCCTGGAAGCTAGGCGAAGATTAGAACACGAACTCGCTAGGGAAGTAGCAGCACAAGATGGAAACTGGAGCAAATATCCTTGGATGCTGTCACAAATATCACCAACAGTCCCAAAATGAGTGAGATACTCAAAAATATATATATTCAGATGTCCAATTTGGACACAAGGGTAAAAATACAGTTTCTGGTCAACAAGGGACACAAAAAAATATACCAGGAGCAAGGTCCCTAAAAATAGTATATCACAGGTCAAATAAATTCAAAATGATAATACGAACTCAATGGTATGTCCAGATTTGGATTCTGGTGAGTCGATCACAAAAATGCCCGTTGGAACGGATCGTGGGGCCCGTGAAACGGTGATCCGAACACTGCCTCAGAATCAGAGAAAACTTGGGTCACTGGACAAGTCGAACGTCACGAGTCCAATAGTACCAATTTTGTCATGATACGACGAGCGTGCACAAAGTAATTGGGTAATTACAAAATACCGATACGAGAGATTTTTGACGGATACGGATTGATTCCGACGCGCACACAAGTTTGAATCAAGTTCCATGAAAGTCCATACGTCGAGAAATATTGTACGCGCCTTTCGATGTAATTAGTACGTGACGTGGTTGTCCGATTTGACGGGACCAACTCCGTATCGGGGAATTTTAATGTTTTTAAAAACCATTTTTCTTTGATTTGGAACTTAAATAACTATCAATCTAATACAAGCTTAAAACAACTATTTAAAGGCGATGGAAGAGGGTTAGATAGAGATTATACCAGCGAAGATGGTTTAGGAAACGGTCGAGAGACGGAGTAGTAATCGCCTCGCAAAAACAGGTGGAAGAAACTCGATTCTGACTTGGGTTTTGGGTGTTCATGGTCATGGAGTGTGCTCATATCATTCTTGCGGTAGCCGACGAGGGTCGTGACGGTTGGGGATGCCGCGGGTGGTTGCCGGCAGTCGGCTGTCAGCGGGGCGTCAAGCACAATAACCGCAGCAGCAAAACGCAGTAGTGTAGAAGCATGAAAAATATGCTGGAGAATCATACGCATAAAATCCAACATGTAGGAAGCCAGCGTAAAACAGAGATCCAGCACTGGGTGGCGTAAAACATGACTTCAGAGCCATTGGCGTACATCAGAGCTTCAACGCTGTTCAGCGTAAAACAGAGCTCCAGAACAACCCGTGTAAGGCAGTATTTTCAGACTGTCTTGGCGTAAAAAGGTTGCTACATCGCCACTTTTGCGTAAAACCTGTTTGCTTTTAATGCAGCAGGAAATTGTACGAGGAACTCTTCGTATTCCTCGAATGAACCTGTCAGACGAAGCAGTGAACCTGACTCCTGACAAAGAGTACTGCACGACTATCAAGAGGACGGCTGTTATGATGATTCTGCACAGAGCTCCAGACTGTCGTTTAGTGACATAATCCTTGATATAAGACGTCATTTACTCATTCAAGGAATACGCTGCCTAGTTTACACAGGCAGAGATGAGCTTTTACGCTCAGGATGAGACGAAACCAACCGCCACTTCAAACGCTGTTCTTCGTACAGAACTCGAGGCACGTCTCTGCATTTAATGCACGAGATTTGGTTCTACTTTTAATGACTGGGAGAGCTATAATTAGGGCTAATACGCTCACATCATTATCTCTGCACATTACGCCAACCAGGCTATTTTCAGCTATAGGAGTACGTCGTATGCTATCTTCTCGAAATATGCCGACCTGACAATTTTTAACTATAGGAGTACGCCGTATGCTATCCCCTCGAAATACGCCAACTCAGGCTATATTTGCAAATGTGCGTGATAAGGCTATTTGGCCCAGAATATGCTCAAGACCTCAGTCAAAGAAGGATAATTGGCTATGTTTACGCTGGTTACCTATCTAGACAGCTATTTGGCTTCTACGCCAACAAGACAGCTATTGGGCATCTACGCCAACAAGACAGATATTTGGCTTCTGCGCCAACAAGACAGCTATTTGGCTTCTACGCCAACAAGACATCTATTTGGCTTTTACGCCAACAGCACAGATATTTGGCTTTTATGCCAACAAGATAACTATTTGGCTTTTATGCCAACGAGATAGTTATTTAGCTTTTATGCCAACCATCTCTACGCGAGGGGCAGTTATCTACGTGGCTTGCATGCTGTGATCTTCGATGAGCGATTATACGCATTACCTCATAATGGGACACGCGTCACACGCCAATTCAGGAGATCATTCATATGTGGGTAGCAGTTATTATATCCGCCGCGTAAAAGGTGCAGCTCTCTCATCTGTTCGATTTCTACGCCGACTATGACCAAACTCTATAAATAGAGACCTCCAGCCACGGAGGTCCACGGTCAGAATCAAGGTCGGAGAAAAGTGGAGAGAATTCAGGAGTCACAGACAAATGTCGAATTCAAGGGAGAAAAGAGAGTACATCCAGAGAGTGTTGATTGACTACTTTGGCAACGAGAGTTCAATCCCTCCTGCAGTCTTTGAAGCTTCTTTTTCGTCTTCTACATTACTTCTTCGTCATCGTATGGTCCAAGGGACAAAGTGATTGACCGCAGATCAGACTCCTATAGCAATATTTTTCCAGAATTGAATTTTTGTACTTAACATCCTCGTATAGGATTAATTGTACTTCTTTTTCTTGTTTGTAAACAAAGAAAGGGTTTCGTATAAACCTAGTTTTAATTTCTTTTGTTTATTATCAAACACAAGATGGCGACTCTGCTGGGGACTACTTTCTCATCTAACGAGAAGGCCATTGCTCAACACGATGCTGTATCCATCGGATCAACGAAGAAGACTCTGGTCGTCCAATTCGACCAATCTGCTTATGAAGACATGCTTCGCGCAGGGGGTGGCTCTCGTTCCCTCTCTGTCTAGGACAACAGGAAGTTGCATAAAGTATGAATGCCCCGGACATCCTCTACCCTTCCTGCAGGCTTTCTCTCTCCGACCAACAAGGTTGTGACATCGCAACCTGTACGCCCCGCACGTAAAACTTTGTCTTCCGTCTGTGATGTGGCAGACAGAGCGTCTGGAAATGCCTTAGTGCCAATCCAGAAGTCTACTCTGCGCCCTGCGCATAAAACTTTGTCTCCCGTCTGTGACATAGCAGACAAAGCTTCTGGCAGTGCCTCAGTGCCAATCCAGAATTCTACACCGCACCCCGCGCATAAAACTTCGTCTCCCGTCTGTGACGTGGCAGACAAAGCTTCGGGCAATGTCTCAGTGCTAACCCAGAAGTCTACACCGCTCCTCGCACGTAAAGCTTCGTCTCCCGTCCGTGACATGGCAGACAAAATTTCTGACGATACCTCAGCACCAATTCAGAAATTCCAAACGCGCCCGGCGCATAAAAGTACATCTCCCGCCTATAAAGAGGCAGATAGTCCCTGCAATCACCGCAAGGGAAAACAAGTGGCGGATTTTCTGACCTCTCGACTTTTATGCCATCAAGAGAAGAATTTGCCCGATCTTCAGATTACGCGGAACGCTGAAGGCCGATTGAGGACTTCCTTAGTTTTACGCCAACATGTGCAAAGTTCCAGATTACGCCAGGACAAGCCCCTCAGCGTAAAGAAGACCCGGTTCACGGGAACATACGCTCCTCAGACGGATGACGGATCGTACGCTACTCATATGGCTGAACTGTTGTATTCTTATGGCAGGGAGAGAGTTATGATTCCCAATCTCCGTACCCCAACTGATGTAAAAAGGCAAAATAAGCCTTCTTCTTCTTCTTCTCCTGTTAATCCTCCTGACTTGCGTGATTTCCTGATCCAGAAGCGCAAAGACAGGGGATCTTCTAATATGTCTATTATGTCTCCTAGGGAGCACTGTTGTAATAGTCATAAAGTTGTAGTTAACTACTGCTGCTCTAAGGCAAAACGGTCAGTTTTCGACCGGTTGAACTACTCTTTGCCCTTACAGGAAGAAGAGCCTACATTCGCATCAGTGAACATGGCTTCACTTATTCCTAGAGGAAGGTCCAGTTCAAGACGTCATCCCTCTAGAACTCCAAGCCAAAGGAGATTTGACAGACTCCTGGAGAATATTGAAGCAGGTGTCTTTCGAAACACCCGCTCGAGGTCGCGACAATCGGCTTCGTATTCTTTCGATTCCGACACTGGGGGTCGCCAGTTTCCTGAAGGTGATACTGACAGCATAGACTCAATCTCCACAGAGGTCTATACCGATCCCTCGGTAGCACCCAGAGAAATAGGGGTCTATGCCATCGGAGATGAACATGAAGAGGCTTCCCCATCAGGAAGTACTGAGCAACGCATCGCTGTATTGGAGACATCACTGAAAGAGATGCATTCCATGATGGAGAATATGCACCAGATGATGCTGACTCAACATGCAACTACTATAGCTCAAGCATCGATTCCTCCGACTCAACTACGTGTGGGGGTGAACATGCCACCATCCAACACAAACCAGGAGCCTGCTCCAAATCAAGAGTCAACGGCTCCTCCACCTCTGAACCCAGAGAATGTATTACCTCCTATTGGAGTTACAATACAACCGACCTCTCATCTCTCTGCGGTCCCTTTCCCAGCTGAAGATCCGATGCAGGCAGTTCGGGAGTTGAAAGCCCAATTTGATACCTTGAAGCATAAGGATCAGCTCAAGAAATTAGAAATCAACCAGCCTTACCCAGCTATCTGGGACGAGATCCCTTTCCCGCCAAAATACAAACCACAGCCTATGGTTTTGTTTGAGGGAAAGACGTCACCAAGTCAGTACATGAACTACTTCAGCATGATGACGGTGTTGCTGCAGGAGAATGACGCCCTTCTCACTCGAGTATTTAAGGGCTGTCTGCCTGGAGTGGCCTATCAATGGTACCTTAGTCTTGCGGACAACTGCATTACTTTCTTTGAAGATTTCAAGACTCTGTTCTTCACTCGATTCTACGAAGGAGGGATGGACATGTCTATGTCCTCGCTCATCGAAGTGAAGCAGAAGGAGAAAAAGAACGTTCGTACTTTTGTCGAACGTTTTCATCAGGCTACTTTGCAGATGCCTCCCGGAGTTCCGGATTCAGCCTTAGTGGACATTTGCAGAAAGAACCTACTTCCACTGATCTCGGTGTTCACAGGACCATATCAGTTCCATGATTAGCCCTCGTTTATCATCTCAGCGGTAGTCGCTGAAGACAACAGTCGGAAGGCGCATGACAATGGAATCATGATCTCTACCTCTGAAAGAGGGAAGAGGTCATCCTCCAATAGCGACTATCCTCGTGGTTACAAAGAAAAAGAAGCGCTGGCGATCAACACATCCAGGCAACATACTCCAGGGACTACATAGATAAATCCTGGGACTTCTAGGCCTAAAGAAGAATATTCTTTTGACGACAACGATATTCCGAGCATATTCGACTGTGTAGTCAAAAGTGGCAAGCTCACCCTCCCTGAGGTGAAGAGGCCTAATGAAGTCGGCAGTACCGGTAACCCTAAGTACTGCATTTTCCACAGGTACATACATCACCCTACAAAGGCGTGTTATGTACTAAAAAGGAGAATTCATGAGTTGATCGACGCCAAAGTCATCACTTTACATCTATAAACAAGATGATGGTCTCGGCAAATTGATCTTACTCCAACGTGTCAATTTGCCCCTCAAGAGGTACCGGATAATGAGTCCCTATAATCTCTCCAGAGGAAAAACCTTTAGGTCTCTCCCCACTCAGCAAATCACTCTCCAGAGAATTTTCTAGACATCGGTTCACGTCCATATTACCCCTGAACTGTTATCCAAACATTTATTTTTTCCCAGTTGAGTTTTCCATGTCCAGGTGACCTCTGAGCAAACCTTTCAGCTTGTTGCTATCGATCAGTTCATGTCCATACTACCTCTGAACTACGTCTCTCCACTTCCTCCAACAGGGTAAGTCTATCACCATAAAAATGGTCATATTACCCCTGTCATGTTTTACTTTATCCCCACAAAGACCTATCTTACCACGTCCATATTACCTCTGAGTAAGATATTTTCAGAACTTTCCATGTCCATATTACCTCTGAGTAAAGTTCTTCTCTTCGACTTTCTACTATCGCGTTCGCATAACCCTTGGTAGTGCTAGTCGTTTCAGCTTATTATCTGTACTTAAGGTACGCCATGGGTAATAAGTCCACAACCCGGATGCACGAATCAACCCTTGGTTTCATCATCCCCAGCAAGTGTTTATGTGCGGCATTTTCTCCTTCGCTTTTTGTAAAAAGCCATCATCCGTGTCCAAGAGTCTCGAATACGCAATGGATGATGGATTCTCAAAATTTCCCTAGCGAAGCAATCTTTAGGTCTACTCGCACACTCCCGCAGTGACCATTCACAACCAATCTTGCTAGACGCTAGCCATGTTCATACTACCTCTGAGCTATCGTCCTATCAATCTTTCAGCGGAATGATCCATCGATCTGTCTTCATGATCGGATAGACCATACTCAACGAATTACTCCTCAATGAGTCTTTCGGACAAAACTGCCATGTCCATATTACCTCTGAGCAGATATCTACCTCCATCCCCAGTGGAGTCACAACTCAAAAGTTTGTCATGTTCATATTACCTCTGAGCAAACTTTCCAAGTTTTTGGCTATCGATTATCATGTCCATATTACCTCTGATATTGGTTGTCATCTCAACTTAACACCCGTACTTAAACCCTAAGTACGCCAGTGGTGTTAAGTCCACAAAAACTGCCATGTCCATATTACCTCTGGCAGGGCTTGTCTTAAACTTATTACTTGTACTCTTGTGCGCAATAAGTAATAGGTCCAATAGAAATGAATTGTTCATGTCCATATTACCTCTGAACTATCCTCATTTTTTTCAGCGAAGAAAGAGTCAGTCTCTGCTCATCCCCACAGAGTCATATTTTACAAGCATCTTGTCTCAAACCTATTATTTGCACGAACGTGCGCAAAAAGTAGTAGGTCCACTAAAATTTCCTAGCAGGATGTCCTTACCAGCCTCAAAACCTATCACATCCAAATTACTGATTGGGCTTGTTTCGAACTTATTATTTGCACTCAAGCGTGCGTAACAAATAATAGGTCCACCAAAGTTCCCCCAGTGGGATTTCCTCAACAAACACGGTATTGTACTACGTCCATATTATCTCTAGTACAAACATCCGAAGTACACACAAACAATCATAAAGAAATGGGAAGGCCCTTATATGATTTCAAATGGCACTTTCATCTTAGCCAAGCCTAATAAAAATTGGTAATGGCTCCTATCAACGGCAAATGCCCGAAGAAGTACTATACTTTGATCTCCTTTGCCTAAACGGAGTATGATGAAGATCTTATTCTGACAATACCACATACAAAGGTTAGCTGGATCATATTCTATCAGGTTCATATGACCTCTGAATAGATATCCTTAACTAATTTGTAAACCTATCATGTTCATATTACCTCTGATAGTGTTTAGTATACAAATTTAGTCGAATTATATTCTATCAGGTTCATGTTAACTCTGAATAGATTTACATTCAGCAAGAACCTTAACGAGAGTATGTCATGTTCATGATACCTCTGATATCACTTTCACCCTAGCCTATCATTTATTTTCAAAAAATGATGGGTCCACAAAGTCAGATAAAGTCTCTTTATTATCTCCGGGAAGAGCAAAATTACAAAAAGAAGCAAAAAAGTACATCATTAGGCAGGAGCAGTCAAATCACGAATCTGTTGTGCCAAAACGGCCATCCTCTCATTCCTGGAGTCCAAGATATTAGTGCGAGCCCATTCCAGTTGTCACGCCCCAGTCCCAAAATATCAGGAACTAGGCCACGTGTCACTGGCCAGCTGACACGTCACTATGGGCTTAATCCACTTTGATGGACCCAAAGGGACGTGCTACGCTGTCCTAAAATACTACAAGTATAGAACAGGTAAAACTATCTCATCCACAATAATATGTCAGAAAAACAAGTGCTGAAATATATATAAAACTGAGTCTGATATAGTACACAACTGGTGAGAATACAAGTCTACTACAAAAACTGATAATAGCGCAGAAAAATCAGATAGACTAAGCAGTGTCTATCTGAGCAAAACATCTCCATCTCCTGGTGGCAGGCCTCTATGGTCAAGCATACTCTGAGGGTGTCTCCTCGAGCTCCTCCTCGGTAGCACATCTGGCCTCCTGATCGGGGCCGTACACAGTGGGGTAGAAAGCCTCGTCTAGATCTGGCAGGGAACCAGGTCCTCAGTGGGACATAATAAGATACAGAAAATGACATGCCATGTATGTAAATACTGAATAAAGGAAATAAATACAGGGTGCTAACCATTCTATGTGAAAATGCAAATAAAGACCTTGTAGTACGCATGGGAATGTGTGGCTAGACATACGCTGACGTAATTCACCAATCGTGGCGACTGGCTAGTATATGTGTCGTATGCCCCCGGACTCACGGGTAGCTCTGCAATCGACCATCTCCGAGGAGCATGGTACGAAGGTATAAATCATATATTGAGGGGGTGTCCCATACGTCTACTAGTTATCTTCCCCATCCCAATGAAACTAAATGTCAAGTCGTACATTTCCTGAGTTATTCTAATCCGTGATGCGGGTCACACGTACTGGTAGCTAATCACATACGCAGCTCGCATCCCAATATGTAATGCAACCATGTTGCGTGTTCCCGTGATAGGGTCTAGGAGAATATCAAAATACTCTCACAGCTGTTGGTGAGTCTGTAATGCTAAGTTATTTACACTAATCGTCAACGTATTAGTTGACTGTACCAAAGGCAGTCTCTGGTACTCATAGTATATGAATTTCAGAAACAAGAAGCATAGAACAATATTTGAGAATTTGAACATTAAACTTGGCAAGGTATACTTGCCTACTCCTTGATAGTGTTGATAACCTGATCTCACAGTCAGGTTTGAAGGTGCTGGTGACAGGGGGTCACTGGCTGTGCTGAAGTTGGTTACTGTTAAAACAGACAGTGTTTGTGAATATCATGGTTGCAAATAATAAGTATACATTTATCTATACTTATATACATATATATAATATAGATATATATATATAGTATGTATATAGATATAGTATATATAGCAGTATATATATAGTATTTAAAGAACAGACAAATGCAGGTAAATAGTAGCAGGGTATATCCTCTGCTATATATAATAATATAATATAATATTATCAGGGTGTATCCTCTGATTTATAATATTATAATAATCAGGGTATATCCACTGATGTAATAATAATATAAAGAAATAAAATGACATTGCAGGAAGTAAATGTACATATATATTATCAGGGTATATCCACTGATATATAATAATAATAATAATATTCAGGGTATAACCACTGATATATAATGACAGTACAGAATTTAAATACATATATATCTATGTACCATAATATATAGTACTATGTATAGTATATATAGATAATATATATAAATTGAATTGACAGGGCAAGAAATGTAAGCATACATATATAATATATGTGAGCTGTATTATCCAGCTGGATATTAATATATATATACATATAGATAATATATATATATATATATATAGATATTTATATATATATATATATAATATAAGTGCAAGAAATAAATGCAGAAAAATAAATAAACTAAAAATGCAATATATCATATCATATAAATATATGTATATTCATATATTTATATATTACATAAATTAAAACAAAAAAATACATATATACATATTAGTAATTATAATATTTATATAGTATATATAGATAGACATATACATATAGACATATATTTATACATATTCATATATACATATACATATATACATATATAATTATATATGTAAAGTATAATAGATATATATATACATATTTTTAGTAAGTATATAATAGTAGTATATACATTATAATATGCTGTATAATAACAGTATATAATACATATATATTATAATATAATATATATTTTGATATACATATAAATACATAGTAATATACATATATATATACATATATATATACATATATATACATATACATATACATATAGGAATATATGTATATTTACATATATATTAGGGTTTAGGGATATACCCTCTGACAGGTGGGCCCTAGGGGTCGTCGGCGGCGAGTGGACGGCGGCGGAGTCGGCCGGAGGCGGCCGGAGGAGCAGCAACAGCAGCAGTGGCTAGCAGCAGCAGCAGCAGCTTGCGGGGGCTCTGGCCGGGGGAGGAGCGGCGGAGGTGGCCGGACAGGCGGCGGGTTCGGCAGAGGGGAGGGTGGTGGTCAGGTTGGTGGTGGTGGCGGGGGTCCACGACGGCGGTGGCGGTGGCTGGAGGCCGTCGGAGGTGGAGTGACGGTAGCTGGGGTTAGGGGGTGGAGGCTGTTGCGGGGGCTAGGGCGGCCGGAGGGGATGTCGTGGGGAGGTGAGGTGGTGGTGGTAGGTAGGGGGGTCGGGGCGAGTCGAGTGGGGGTGGTGGTGGCGGTGCACGGTGGCCGGTGGCGTCGGGGGAGGTGGTTCGGGTGGTGGTGGCTGTGGGTGATGGTGTTGGAGGAGTGGGCTTGCGGGGGTTCAGGGCGGCGGAGCAGGCGGTGGCTGGGGGTGGAACTTGGCCGGAGGGGAGAGGAGGTCAGGGCGAAGGGGTCTGCGGTGGTCTGGCGGGCGGAGGGTAGCCGTGGGAGGAGTGGTGTGAGTTGCAAGGGGAGGGGTATGGGGTTTATATAGGGTTTGGGGATGAGTGGCAATTCTGTAAATATAGGGAAGTTTGAGGGTAATTTGGTAATTCTGAATTTTTGGGATATTTCCAGCAGATTTTTCTGGAAATTATGGGTGGGTTCCACACACCTATGGTCTAGCTAATAGGATTAGGCCACCTAACATGCAATTTTGCATAAAAACCCCTAACTTTTCAATAATTGCATAAATACATGAATTTGGTATTTTGCGTAATTTCGCAATTTACCTGATTTTAAATACTGATTTCCCGAAATTCTAAATTGTACAAAAATGAGGAAAATAGCTGGGGAAAATATTTTGGACAGTGTGGGGTGAGTCTGGGCAGGGGCAGGGTCTGATTCTGCAGGTGATACGGTCATCGTATTTATTATTTAATAAATACTGCGCACGGTGTTTACTATTTATTTTGAGGCTGTTAGGGTCATAATTTTTCTACGGTGTCAAAACGATAATTGAAGTATAATTAGAGTAGAATATTATCATATTTTTGGTTGGGCAAAACAGGTGCCTACTGGTCCTCAAATTTCTAGGGGTACAGAGATGGGTAAAAAGCAAAAATTTAAATAGGAAATAAATACGTACGTTTGTAACGATATTTGTGCGTCTAAAACGAAGCACCAAACGAGGTTTCTGGAAGTTGCACAAAATACAAAAAAGTAGTCTAACAAGTCTAGAGCAGGAATGTGAAATTTGTTTAGGTTTTACAGCTAGTGAAATGCCCTAATCAACTGTGTAATGAACAGGTGCACAATTAATAGAATATATAATAAATAAAATTTTAAAAAGTTGCCAATTTCTAATTAGTCTAAACTAATCCTAAATTACTGAAATCTGGTCGAGGGAGTTTATAATCTACCCTCCTTAGAATATTTCGTCCTCGAAATAAAAACAACCATATAATGAGAATGAAAGATTAATTTAGGACAAAAATGATGATTAAGAAAGATTGAATTTGAAATATTGGACATACCCTGGTTTGGAAATAGGTGAGGATAACGCTGTCGAATATCCTCTTCCCGTTCCCAGGTGGATTCACCTGGTGCATGATTTTTCCATGCAATACGAACAAGAGGAATAGTCTGACCTCGCAGCACTTTCTCGCTACGGTCCAGGATCTCTATAGGCTCCTCCTGGTACGATAAGCTCGGCCCGATAGTGATCTCTGAATAGTCCAGCACATGACTCGGGTCTGGAATGTACCTCCTCAGCTGAGATACGTGAAAGACGTCATGTACGCCCTCCAAGGTCTGAGGTAGAGCTAGCCTGTAAGCAACTTCTCCGACGCGATCTAGCACATCGAAGGGTCCAATGTACCTTGGACTTAGCTTCCCTCTTCCTCCAAATCTGATAGTTCCTCTGGTAGGTGAGATCTTCAAGAACACATGCTCCCCTACTTGGAACTCTAGAGGTCTGCGATGAATGTTGGCCCAGTGCTTCTGTCTGTCTTGTGCAGTTCGTAGGTGTCGCTGGATCTTCTTTACTTTCTCCACCGTATGAATAATCAGTTCTGGCCCCAGAATCTGTCTCTCGCCTACATCACTCTAGCATACTGGGGAACGGTATTTCCTTCCATACAAAGCTTCAAAGGGAGCCATTTGGATGCTCGCTTGATAGCTGTTGTTGTAGAAAAATTCCACCAGATGTAAGTGATCTTCCTAGGATCCGCTGAAATCAAGCATACAGGCTCTCAGCATATCTTCTAGAGTCTGGATGGTGCGCTCTGACTAGCCATCTGTCTGCGGATGATACGAGGTGCTGAACTTGAGGCGGGTACCAAGACTCTCTTGCATACTTCGCCAAAAGTAAGATGTAAATCTCGTATCCCTGTCAGATATTATACTGACTGGTACTCCATGCAGACGCACTATCTCTTTCATGTATATATCTGCCAAGACTTCGGTAGATTGTTCGACTCTGAAAGGTAGGAAATGAGCAGACTTAGTGAGTCTGTCTATAATTACCCAGACAGCATTACGACCACTAGGACTTCTTGGGAAGCCCGTAACAAAGTCCATCGTAATGTGTTCCCATTTCCACTCGGGTATTGGGAGGGGTTGAAGTAGACCGACAGATCTTTGATGCTCAACCTTGACTTGCTGACACACCAGGCATTTAGCCACAAAGCGTGCTATTTCCCGCTTCATTCCATGCCACCAGTAATATTGCCGCAGATCTCTGTACATCTTTGTGCCTCCAGGATGTATGGAATATGTTGAGCTATGGGCTTCTGACATCAGCTCATTACGAAGTTCTCCATTTGGAACATAAAGACGATTGCCACATCGTAAAGTCCTATCTTCGTGTATGCAACATCCAGTCTGAATTCCAGCCTCTGTTCTTTGGCGAAGCCTTTGAAATCTTGCATCTGCTGGTAGAGCAGCTTTGATTCTTTCTACCAAGGTTGATTGCAGCTGGTAGTTTGATAACTGGCCGTCAAGTCCTGGCATAATGACCTCTATTCCCAACTTTTTTAGATCTCTCAGCAGATCGGGTTGGGTAATCATAAAGAATGCCGAGGGTCTTCTGCTTAGAGCATTTGCTACCACATTTGCTTTCCCAGGATGGTACTGTAGATCAATCACGAAATCCGTCATCACTTCAAGCCATCGTCTTTGCCTCAGATTTAAGTCTTTCTGAGTGTAGACATATTTCAGGCTCTTGTGATCGATAAAAATCTCCACTCGTTCGCCGTATAGATAGTGTCTCCATAGCTTCAGGGCGAAGATGACTGCGGCAAGTTCCAGGTCGTGAGTGGGATAATTCTTCTCATGAGTTCTCAGCTGTCTTGAGGCATAAGCTACAACCTTCCCATGTTGCATTAAGACACAACCAAATCCTTTTCCGGATGCATCGCTATAGATGACGAAACCTCCGGATCCAGATGGTATAGTCAAAATGGGGGCTGTAGTCAGACGCTTCTTCAACTCATCAAAAGCTGTCTGGCATTCTTCAGTCCATAAGAACTCCTGCTCCTTGCGGGTAAAGCGAGTAATTGGCTCCGAGATTCTTGCAAAGTTTTCTACGAACCTCCGGTAATATCCGGCAAGTCCTAGAAAGCTTCTCACCTCTGAGACATTGGTCGGAGTTGGCCATGTCTCCACAGATGAAATCTTTGCTGGGTCCACCGAGATGCCTTCTCCTGTGATTACGTGTCCCAGAAAAGTGACACGATCAAGGAAGAATTCACACTTGCTCATCTTAGCATAAAGGCTCTCCCGTCTCAGCGTCTCTAGTACCAGTCTTAAGTGCTCTTCATGCTCCTCGTGGCTCTTCGAGTATACCAGAATGTCGTCGATGAAGACTACCATGAACTGGTCCAGATATTGATGGAAGACTCGGTTCATCAGGTTCATGAATACAGCAGGTGCATTAGTCAGTCCAAATGGCATCACCAGAAACTCGTAATGACCATAACGAGTCCTGAATGCTGTCTTTGGAATGTCTTCTCTCCGTACCTTGACCTGATGATAGCCTGATCTCAAGTCTATCTTCGAGAATACTATGGCTCATGTTAGTTGATCGAACAGGTCGTCAATTCTCGGCAAGGGATACTTGTTTTTGATTGTCAGAGTGTTGAGGGCTCTGTAATCAATACACATGCGATAAGTTCCGTCCTTCTTTGGTACAAACAGCACTGGTGCTCCCCAGGGTGATGCACTAGGACGAACAAATCCCTTGATCTGTAATTCCTCCAGTTGAAGCTTCAGCTCATCAAGTTCCTTCTTCGCCAGTCGGTATACATTGGAGGATACTGGTGCAGCTCCGGGAATTAGCTCAATAATGAACTCCACTTCTCTGTCAGGCGGTAGGCCTGGCAATTCTTCTGGAAATACGTCTGCGAATTCTGATACAACAGATGGAAGTGCTGTCTCCATCGCTGTCACGACCCGCACCCGGATATTCGGGCACGAGTGCGTGGGCACGTCCAGCCTACGCCGCAGTGTCGGCGGTAGTACGCTGTCTAGGTCATAATCACAGGTAATTTAGAATCTATCTCATCCACAATAAAGTAAATAGACAAAGAAAATGACAGGGAAATAGAAATGATAAGATTTCATAAGATAATTTGTGATATACAAATCCATGGTTTAATACAGAATCCAGAAGATAAATCGGGGACAAACCCGATTGCTGTGCTGAAAGAAAATGAATAACTAACTGCTATCTACTCCGCAGGAGTAGTCTCTTGAGTGGGAACAGGCTCCTCAGATGTATCACCTGCTGCCTCATAGGGATCATAATAGGTGGGGGCATAATCCTCATCATTGCCTAAATCAACGGATCCAGTCAGAAAAGAAGCAAAGTACACAATGCACAACAAAGATTAAACTAAATATTTATGACAAGTAGAAAAGAACTGACAGGTATCATGTTGAGGATATGTATAAATAAATAGTAACAATAACTAAGAGTTAATTGCTGTAAGACAGGGACATGAGTAAAACAGGAACAAGGTGACAGGAAAATGAATTACAACCAGACAATAGGAACTGTAATAAGACAAGAAACTATGTGTGTGAACTTGTGTATTTAGAATACCTAGTTGGCATGTAGGGTTTTATAGGGTTAAACCGGCCGTCATAGACGGCTATTAAATAGGAATAATCGAGATCCGGCTGATGGACAGTCGTGTACCAACAGCTATTAATCATGGCAAGGGTCAGGGTAAACTACATGCCTTTCAGTATTCTCCCACCCGACACGAAAGCAAGACATGAAATCCAGTATTCAAGACATGAAATCCAGATTCTAACACTACGTGTAAACATCCAATGGTACTAGTAGAGCAAGAAATTAATTATCATAATATAAAGAATAAACTTGAAGTGCAGGTACTTGCCTGATGTTTGGATCCAATTACAGTTTTGTCTCTCGGAGAAATTTCCAGAAATGAGTCCAAAAGATGAAATAGATATTACCAACACGCTCAGAAGATGTCAAATAGCTAGAAACGCCTGTCCTTGGGTCCAATTTGGAGACAAGGACAAAAATGACAGTTTTGGGTCAAAACGGGGTCCGCCGGTGGGCCCGCTTTGCACCGAAAAACGTGTCAGGGTCAAAGGTCTCCAAATTCACCCAACTTAGTGTCGACAGGTCAGGAACGATGATACGAACCCAACGGAACTTCCAGAATTGGATTTCGATGAGCCGATCACAAAATCGCCCGTCGAGCGGGGCCTGTGGGGCCCACGACACGCGATTTCGTCAACGTTCTCAGAATCGAACCAAACTTGACCCACAGGACCAGCGTATCGCTAAGAGTCCGATGGCGCAAGTTTCGTCTCGATCCGATGAGTGTACCAGAAGTTAGGGCAAATTACAGAAAAGTCGGATACGGGGCGATGTTCGCCGATACGCGTTGATTCCGGTGTGCACGCGCACCCGAATCAGCTTCCGCAAAATCTCACACGTCCGTATCGACGCTGCACATGTATCTGTGAAGACCGCACACGACCAAGTCATCCCGTTTGGCGGGGCGTACTCAGTTCCGGGGTGAAACAGGGTCTGGTTTTTCCTGCTTTTGGATCGCGGTGTACGATCACCACAGGACGCGATGCCCCGAACAGTTTGTCCGGACACCGAGAGGGTCATACAGGCTTCACAACGCAATTTGCGGAATCGAAAACGGAGCTACGAGCAAGAAGATACACGCACCAGAACAGGGGTCAAAAACCGGACAAAATCGTGTCCGACACGACACGGACACTGTGTCCTGTCTCGTGTCCGTGTCCGACACAAAGGGCAGAAAATAGGGTTAGGGTTTGGTTCTGGAGCTCCGGCGAGGGGAGCTCGGCCGGAGGAGGGCGGCGCCGCTGCGGGGAGGCCGGCCGGGGGCTGGTCGGCTGCTCGGCGGCGTCGCCGGAGACGGCTGGGCACGGCGCTGAAGGCGGAGAAAGGGCCAGGGACGTGGTGGCCGGCGCTGGGTCGAGGGCAGCGGGGGCTGGCTGTGGCGGGTCGGGGAACGGCGGAGCGGAGGAGCGGCGGGAAGCGGCGGGTGGCGGCGAGGTGGCGGCGAGGTGGCACGGGTGGTGGCGGAGCGTGGTCGGGGGTCGGGGCAGCTGCCGGAGGGGATTTATAGGGCGGGGGAGAGGAGAGAGGGAGCCGGACGAGGCGGCGGGTGGCGCGGGGAACGGGAGGTCGGCCGGCGGGTGCGGGGACGAGTGGTGGGTCAGGCGCGGGCTCCGGCGACGTGGCCGGAGCCGCCGACGGAGAAATCGGGGAGACGTGGGGGAGAGAATGGGTCTCCGGGTCGGGTCGGCGGGTTCGGGTCGGACAGACCCGACCCGGCCCGTTAGGGAAACGGATCCGGGCTTGCGGGTTCTGGTCGCGGGTTGGACCCGGATCCGACCCGCAGCCAAGGGTTGGGCTAGGCCGGCTTGGGTTTGGGCCGGGTTGGGCCGGGCTGGGTTTTTAAATAATAAAAATAATAATAATAATAATAATAATAATAATAACAATAATAATAATTAATTAATTAATTAATTAAATAGTTTTAGGTGATTTAAAAATAGGTCCGGGGCCCGATAAATTCCAAAAAAATTACCCTAAGTCCAGTTTCCCATTTTACACCCAAAAATATTATTTTCATAATATTTTAATAGTAATTAACAGCAAATAAAAATTATTTAATTACCAAGAGCCTAGGTTTTAATTACAGAAAAAATTCCGAAAAATACCAGAAAATTATGAAAAGTCCAAATTAATAATTTATGAAAATCAGGGGACTTACAATCTACCCAACTTATAAAAATTTCGTCCTCGAAATTAAAATTAAGCCATAATCTGTTAATCCTTTATGTACATAAGGCAAGTCAATCGCAATCTCCTTGCGATAATTAAAATCCTAATTATATCCACTGCAATCACTTCAAGGTTAAGATGACTACTGTTCCAATTAAAATTCAACCTATGGTTATTACTTCTTACTTCCTCCAATTACCCACAGGCAAATATTTTAGAGTAAGCCCTTATAACATCTTCAAGGATTGCACATGCTTATGACCTTGCCTCACTATTCTAACTATCAAAATTTCCTCTAGAAGTGACTCGAGTTCAATAGTATTCCCATTCACAATTGTATGCTTCAACTTTTTAAATTCTATTCACATCCTCAATATTCCAACTAGGTAGTCCAACCATCAATTTTAATTCTTAATTTAAATCATCAAATTGAAAGATAATTTAAGTGTAGTCCACCAATGTTCAAGTCTGAATTATATCCTCTAAAGTCAAATTGACGATTTCACTTGCATTATCATGTACCTAAGATACAACTATTGGGTCCTCGATATCCATTCATTAATCATCTTAGTCACCCCTCTAAATTTTTAAAATTGGAATGGCTTGAACCTCTCTCAATCTAATTCTTACTTGGTCACAAAAGAAATTCATCTCGAGTTGACAATGCACTGCTACCCAACTTATAATAATTTACCCATCCATCACAAAAGACTATATACTTTAAGAAATATTCCTTAATATGTTTACTCATGTCATTCAATCCTCGAACTTTAACGCCGATCATGATATGTCCTTAATTTCGAAAGAATAATCCTCAAGTATGTGATCGGCCTATGGGACATATCTAGTACTACCTATGTACTAACTTATACCAGGCATGAGGTTTCGTCTTTCCGAAATAAGGGAAGACGAAGATCAATAATAAATAGTTCAAGGGTGGGGTGATAGAAAAGAAATATCGGGGTCAAGGCGTTTTAAAGTATTCAGGTGAGAATTGTCAAGCGATTGTGGATTGAATCCTATCTCGGTAATTCCTATTCACATGCTCATATTAATACAGTCATGTAACCTGATGTGATCTGTTCAGACATGTCTAGGGCAAGTATATTAGTCAACTATATCTCTCAATCCACGTAAAGTAGTGCGAAAGGCGAATCAAAATGCACTAAGGCTGATCAGACCGTAATGCACTGATTCTGAATAGACAATCGTATTAGTGTGTCGACCCACTAATACATATGTCATGAACAAGCTCGATAAAGAGTAAGCTTGCAAAACTAGGCTATAGAATAGCAGCATAAATCAAGTACGGCAAAATTAAGTGCGCTAGATGATGATGAAAGGAGGTACAATTATTTAAGTACACAAAACAACCTATAATAAGCACAGTAACACAAGATTCTACAATCTCTACAGTTATCAATATAAAAGCATACTATGTTATTTAACAAGTTCAAAATTACTAGGTTGGGACTGAGGTCACGAACCAATGGGCACGAGCTAAACAATACTAGGAACGGCAGCTACAATCGCTTACGCGCATTAGCCACTCCAAGAGTCTGCGCTCTCTCCACGGTTATGCTGGTAGAGCATCTCGTGGTGATCTTGTAGGAACCCCGTTGCTTGCCGATAGGTCCTTTACTCTGCATCCAAAATAAACGATAAAGGCACACAGGAATCAAGGCAGGATGCAAGTCAATAAAGTGATTCGAAGCCGGTATGAATATCAAGAACGATTCAATCAGGTGGATGAGCTTTTCCTAAAATCCTCAATTCTTATTGCAGGCCGGTTCGGTCCCTAGGTTGAAATCGAACAATTTAGTCGTTGACCTGCATGGGCCACCACAAAAACATGTCACGACCCGCACCCGGATATTCGGGCACGAGTGCGTGGGCACGTCCAGCTTACGCTGCAGTGTCGGCGGTAGTACGCTGTCTAGGTCATAATCACAGGTAATTTAGAATCTATCTCATCCACAATAAAGTAAATAGACAAGGAAAATGACAAGGAAATAGAAATGATAAGATTTCATAAGACAATTTGTGATATACAAATCCATGGTTTAATACAGAATCCAGAAGATAAATCGGGGACAAACCCGATTGCTGTGCTGAAAGAAAATGAATAACTAACTGCTATCTACTCCGCAGGAGTAGTCTCCTGAGTGGGAACAGGCTCCTCAGATGTATCACCTGCTGCCTCATAGGGATCATAATAGGTGGGGGCATAATCCTCATCATTGCCTAAATCAACGGATCCAGTCAGGAAAGGAGCAAAGTACACAATGCACAACAAAGATTAAACTAAATATTTATGACAAGTAGAAAAGAACTGACAGGTATCATGTTGAGGATATGTATAAATAAATAGTAACAATAACTAAGAGTTAATTGCTGTAAGACAGGGACATGAGTAAAACAGGAACAAGGTGACAGGAAAATGAATTACAACCAGACAATAGGAACTGTAACAAGACAAGAAACTATGTGTGTGAACTTGTGTATTTAGAATACCTAGTTGGCATGTAGGGGTTTATAGGGTTAAACCGGCCGTCATAGACGGCTATTAAACAGGAATAATCGAGATCCGGCTGATGGACAGTCGTGTACCAACAGCTATTAATCATGGCAAGGGTCAGGGTAAACTACATGCCTTTCAGTATTCTCCCACCCGACACGAAAGCAAGACATGAAATCCAGTATTCAAGACATGAAATCCAGATTCTAACACTACGTGTAAACATCCAATGGTACTAGTAGAGCAAGGAATTAATTATCACAATATAAAGAATAAACTTGAAGTGCAGGTACTTGCCTGATGTTTGGATCCAATTACAATTTTGTCTCTCGGGGAAATTTCCAGAAATGAGTCCAAAAGCTAAAATAGATATTACCAACACTCTCAGAAGATGTCAAATAGCTACAAACGCCTGTCCTTGGATCCAATTTGGAGACAAGGGCAAAAACGACAGTTTCGGGTCAAAACGGGGTCCGCCGGTGGGCCCGCTTTGCACCGAAAAACGTGTCAGGGTCAAAGGTCTCCAAATTCACCCAACTTAGTGTCGACAGGTCAGGAACGATGGTACGAACCCAACGGAACATCCAGAATTGGATTCCGATGAGCCGATCACAAAATCGCCCGTCGAGCGGGGCCTGTGGGGCCCACGACACGCGATTTCGTCAACGTTCTCAGAATCGAACCAAACTTGACCCACAGGACCAGCGTATCGCTACGAGTCCGATGGCGCAAGTTTCGTCTCGATCCGACGAGTGTACCAGAAGTTAGGGCGAATTACAGAAAAGTTGGATACGGGACGATGTCCGCGGATACGCGTTGATTCCGGTGTGCACGCACACCCGAATCAGCTTCCGCAAAATCTCACACGTCCGTATCGACACTACACACGTATCTGTGAAGACCGCACGCGGCCAAGTTGTCCCGTTTGGCGGGGCGTACTCAGTTCCGGGGTAAAACAGGGTCTAATTTTTCCTGCTTTTGGATCGCGGTGTGCGATCACCACAGGACGCGATGCCCCAAACAGTTTGTCCGGACACCAAGAGGGTCATACAGGCTTCACAATGCAATTTGCGGAATCAAAAACGGAGCTACGAGCAAGAAGATACACGCACCTGAACAGGGGTCGAAAATCGGGCAAAATCGTGTTCGACACGACACGGACACTGTGTCCTGTCTCGTGTCCGTGTCCAACACAAAGGGCAGAAAATAGGGTTAGGGTTTGGTTCTGGAGCTCCGGCGAGGGGAGCTCGGCCGGAGGAGGGCGGCGCCGCTGCGGGGAGGCCGGCCGGGGGCTGGGCGGCTGCTCGGCGGCGTCGCCGGAGACGGCTGGGCACGGCGCTGAAGGCGGAGAAAGGGCCAGGGACGTGGTGGCCGGCGCTGGGTCGAGGGCAGCGGGGGCTGGCTGTGGCGGGTCGGGGAACTGCGGAACGGAGGAGTGGCGGGAAGCGGCGGGTGGCGGCGAGGTTGCGGCGAGGTGGCACGGGTGGTGGCGGAGCGTGGTCGGGGGTCAGGGCAGCTGCCGGTGGGGATTTATAGGGCGGGGGAGAGGAGAGAGGGAGCCGGACGAGGCGGCGGGTGGCGCGGGGAACGGAAGGTCCGCCGGCGGTTGCGGGGACACGTGGCGGGTCAGGCGCGGGCTCCGACGACGTGGCCGGAGCCGCCGACGGAGAAATCGGGGAGACATGGGGGAGAGAATGGGTCTCCGGGTCGGGTCGGCGGGTTCGGGTCGGACAGACCCGACCCGGCCCGTTAGGGAAACGGATCCGGGCTTGCGGGTTCGGGTCGCGGGTTGGACTCGGATCCGACCCGCAGCCAAGGGTTGGGCTGGGCCGGCTTGGGTTTGGGCCGGGTTGGGCCGGGCTGGGTTTTTAAATAATAAAAAATAATAATAATAATAATAATAATAACAATAATAATAATTAATTAATTAATTAATTAAATAAATAGTTTTAGGTGATTTAAAAATAGGTCCGGGGCCCGATAAATTCCAGAAAAATTATCCTAAGTCCAGTTTTCCATTTTACACCCAAAAATATTATTTTTATAATATTTTAATAGTAATTAACAGCAAATAAAATTATTTAATTACCAAGAGCCTAGGTTTTAATTACAGAAAAAATCCCGAAAAATACCAGAAAATTGTGAAAAGTCCAAATTAATAATTTATGAAAATCAGGGGACTTACAATCGCCATGTAAGCTCTAGGAGTCTGGCCTACTCCCTGCTCGATGGTTCCTCGGACATATTTGAACTCCGGGTGATCTGGGGGTCTAAAGATAACACTACCCTTCCGGCAGTCTAGGATAGCATTATTCTGGCTTAGCCAGTTCATGCCTAAGACAACGTCGAAATTTGGCATTGGGAGTACCAAAAATCGTGCTCTTAGTCCTCTACTACAAACAACTACCGGACAGGTTTCGATAATGTTGGTAACTGGAACAATACCTCCTCCAGTAAGTATTTTCCAACACTTGGGTAGCGGGGAAGTGGATAGCTTGTGCATGGCTACGAAACTACTGGATATGAAAGACAAAGTAGCCCCAGAATCGAATAATACAGTTGCAGGTAATGATGCAACTAAAATGGTACCTGATATAGTTTCCCCTTCAGGCTCTTCTGCAACTGCAGCTAACGCAAAGGCTTGTCCGTGCCTTTGCCCTCCAGGTTGTTGTCTGGCCTTGAACTGGGCTTCCTGAGTAGGCAAGGGTGTTCCTCGCTGATATCCTCCTGATGTGGAGGGTAGCATCTTCTGGGCTTGTGCTCCTGGCTTCTGCCCTTGCTGAGGTGCTGCATCTCTGCGTTATGGGCAGTCTTTGGCCATGTGTTGGCTAGCTCCACATAGCAAGCATAATCCCTGCTTCTTCCTGCAGTCTCTCATAAAATGCCCCTTTTTGCCACAAAAGTGACAAATCGGGAGCTCCTTCTTCTGGTAAGGCCCCGTTGTCTGCTGAGTCTGATATTGGGGACGACGTATAGGTCCTCCTGCTCCTTGCTGATTCTTGGCCGAGAAGGTTGAATTTGAGCGTTTTCCTCCTCGGCCAATTGCTTCTTGCTCCCTGGCTTCTGTAAGAACCTCGTTGTAGGAGATTCTTGACTGCATTGTTGTGTATCTCTGGAGCTCGTAGTTAAGGCCATGGTGGAATCTTTTAGCCTTCTTCAGCTCGTTCGGGATCAGATCAGCACCGAAATGACTCAGTCGGCTAAACTCCGCGTCATAAGCATCGACAGTCATGTTTCCCTGCTCCAGGTGCAGGAATTGAGAGTATAGGGCATTCTGGACTGTCGCTGGAAAGTACTTGGCGTTGAAGTGCTCCAAGAATTGTTGCCAAGTTTGGTCTTTGCCGACGCTGCGCTCTATGGATTCCCACCAGTGATGGGCGTTGCCAAGAAGTTGGCCCCTTACAGCTCTCTCGGGCTCATTTGGCGGAAGCCTCGAACTATGCCCGCTGGTTGGACAGGTGCGGGTGCCGGAGTAGTAGCTCTCTCCAAAGCCGTCATCAACGTCTGTCGTAGAGCTTCAGTCTGCTGCCACTGAGACTGTCTCAGGGCCTCAGTCTGTTGCCACTGGTTCTGCAACATAGTCTGGAGAAACTGCAACATTTGAGGTTGACCCTCAAGTTGTGGCATTAGGATTGGCAAGGCTGGAGGTGGAGGCAATGGTGTCTCCGCCTGCGGTGTTGTCTCTTCTCCAGAATTCTGGTGATTGGACGGGGTTCCTTGGACACTTGGCGAGGTGTTTGTGGCTTGGTCAGCCCCATTATTCGCAGGTTTCCCGGGTATGTCCATATTTCTGAAGAAAATAGAGTAATTAGAAAACACAAAGGAGATAATAATTGATAATCAAGCAAGATGCAAATAATAAAATAAAAAAAATATTTTAAAGATGGTGTCAGTGTAGATGAGACCTAATATTCCTATCCTATTGCAGGCTTGCTAGGCATGCCATCATACAACTAGCAATGAAAATTGGACCTGCATGGGCCACCACTAAAACCGTGTCACGCCCCAGTCCCAAAATGTCAGGAACTAGGCCACGTGTCACTGGCCAGCTGACACGTCACTATGGGCTTAATCCACTTTGATGGACCCAAAGGGACGTGCTACACTGTCCTAAAATACTACAAGTATAGAACAGGTAAAACTATCTCATCCACAACAATATGTCAGAAAAACAAGTGCTAAAATATATATAAAACTGAGTCTGATACAGTACACAACTGGTGAGAATACAAGTCTACTACAAAAACTGATAATAGCGCAGAAAAATCAGATAGACTAAGCAGTGTCTATCTGAGCAAAATATCTCCATCTCCTGGTGGCAGGCCTCTATGGTCAAGCATACTCTGAGGGTGTCTCCTCGAGCTCCTCCTCGGTAGCACATCTGGCCTCCTGATCGGGGCCGTACACAGTGGGGTAGAAAGCCTCGTCTAGATCTGGCAGGGAACCAGGTCCTCAGTGGGACATAACAAGATACAGAAAATGATATGCCATGTATGTAAATACTGAATAAAGGAAATAAATACAGGGTGCTAACCATTCTATGTGAAAATGCAAATAAAGACCTTGTAGTACGCATGGGAATATGTGGCTAGACATACGCTGACGTAATTCACCAATCGTGGCGACTGGCTAGTATATGTGTCGTATGCCCCCGGACTCACGGGTAGCTCTGCAATCGACCATCTCCGAGGAGCATGGTACGAAGGTATAAATCATATATGGAGGGGGTGTCCCATACGTCTACTAGTTATCTTCCCCATCCCAATGAAACTAAATGTCAAGTCGTACATTTCTGGAGTTATTCTAATCCGTGATGCGGGTCACACGTACTGGTAGCTAATCACATACGCAGCTCGCATCCCAATATGTAATGCAACCATGTTGCGTGTTCCCGTGATAGGGTCTAGGAGAATATCAAAATACTCTCACAGCTGTTGGTGAGTCTGTAATGCTAAGTTATTTACACTAATCGTCAACGTATTAGTTGACTGTACCAGAGGCAGTCTCTGGTACTCATAGTATATGAATTTCAGAAACAAGAAGCATAGAACAATATTTGAGAATTTAAACATTAAACTTGGCAAGGTTTACTTGCCTACTCCTTGATAGTGTTGATAACCTGATCTCACAGTCAGGTTTGAAGGTGCTGGTGACAGGGGGTCACTGGCTGTGCTGAAGTTGGTTTCTGTTAAAACAGACAGTGTTTGTGAATATCATGGTTGCAAATAATAAGTATACATTTATCTATACTTATATACATATATATAATATAGATATATATATATAGTATGTATATAGATATAGTATATATAGCAGTATATATATAGTATTTAAAGAACAGACAAATGCAGGTAAATAGTAGCAGGGTATATCCTCTGCTATATATAATAATATAATATAATATTATCAGGGTGTATCCTCTGATTTATAATATTATAATAATTAGGGTATATCCACTGATGTAATAATAATATAAAGAAATGAAATGACATTGCAGGAAGTAAATGTACATATATATTATCAGGGTATATCCACTGATATATAATAATAATAATAATAATCAGGGTATAACCACTGATATATAATGACAGTACAGAATTTAAATACATATATATCTATGTACCATAATATATAGTACTATGTATAGTATATATAGATAATATATATAAATTGAATTGACAGGGCAAGAAATGTAAGCATACATATATAATATATGTGAGCTGTATTATCCAGCTGGATATTAATATATATATACATATAGATAATATATATATATATATATAGATATTTATATATATATATATATATATATATATAATATAAGTGCAGGAAATAAATGCAAAAAAATAAATAAACTAAAAATGCAATATATCATATCATATAAATATATGTATATTCATATATTTATATATTACATAAATTAAAACAAAAAAATACATATATACATATTAGTAATTATAATATTTATATAGTATATATAGATAGACATATACATATAGACATATATTTATACATATTCATATATACATATACATATATACATATATAATTATATATGTATAGTATAATAGATATATATATATACATATTTTTAGTAAGTATATAATAGTAGTATATACATTATAATATGCTGTATAATAACAGTATATAATACATATATATATATTATAATATAATATATATTTAGATATACATATAAATACATAGTAATATACATATATATACATATATATACATATACATATACATATAGGAATATATGTATATTTACATATATATTAGGGTTTAGGGATATACCCTCTGACAGGTGGGCCCTAGGGGTCGTCGGCGGCGAGTGGACGACGGCGGAGTCGGCCGGAGGCGGCCGGAGGAGCAGCAACAGCAGCAGTGGCTAGCAGCAGCAGCAGCTTGCGGGGGCTCTGGCCGGCGGAGGAGCGGCGGAGGTGGCCGGGCAGGCGGCGGGTTCGGCAGAGGGGAGGGTGGTGGTCAGGTTGGTGGTGGTGGCGGGGGTCCACGACGGCGGTGGCGGTGGCTGGAGGCCGTCGGAGGTGGAGTGGCGGTAGCTGGGGTTAGGGGGTGGAGGCTGTTGCGGGGGCTAGGGCGGCCGGAGGGGATGTCGTGGGGAGGTGAGGTGGTGGTGGTAGGTAGGGGGGGTCGGGGCGAGTCGAGTGGGGGTGGTGGTGGCGGTGCACGGTGGCCGGTGGCGGCGGGGGAGGTGGTTCGGGTGGTGGTGGCTGTGGGTGATGGTGTTGGAGGAGTGGGCTTGCGGGGGTTCAGGGCGGCGGAGCAGGCGGTGGCTGGGGGTGGAACTTGGCCGGAGGGGAGAGGAGGTCAGGGCGAAGGGGTCTGCGGTGGTCCGGCGGGCGGAGGGTGGCCGTGGGAGGAGTGGTGTGAGTTGCAAGGGGAGGGGTATGGGGTTTATATAGGGTTTGGGGATGAGTGGCAATTCTGTAAATATAGGGAAGTTTGAGGGTAATTTGGTAATTCTGAATTTTTGGGATATTTCCAGCAGATTTTTCTGGAAATTATGGGTGGGTTCCACACACCTATGGTCTAGCTAATAGGATTAGACCACCTAACATGCAATTTTGCATAAAAACCCCTAACTTTTCAATAATTGCATAAATGCATGAATTTGGTATTTTGCGTAATTTCGTAATTTACCTGATTTTAAATACTGATTTCCCAAAATTCTAAATTGTACAAAAATGAGGGAAATAGCTGGGGAAAATGTTTTGGACAGTGTGGGGTGAGTCTGGGCAGGGGCAGGGTCTGATTCTGCAGGTGATACGGTCATCGTATTTATTATTTAATAAATACTGCGCACGGTGTTTACTATTTATTTTGAGGCTGTTAGGGTCATAATTTTTCTACGGTGTCAAAACAATAATTGAAGTATAATTAGAGTAGAATATTATCGTATTTTTGGTTGGGTAAAACAGGTGCCTACTGGTCCTCAAATTTCTAGGGGTACAGAGATGGGTAAAGAGCAGAAATTTAAATAGGAAATAAATACGTACGTTTGTAACGATATTTGTGCGTCTAAAATGAAGCACCAAACGAGATTTCTGAAAGTTGCACAAAGTACAAAAAAAGTAGTCTAACAAGTCTATAGCAGGAATGTGAAATTTGTTTAGGTTTTACAGCTAGTGAAATGCCCTAATCAACTGTGTAATGAACAGGTGCACAATTAATAGAATATATAATAAATAAAATTTTAAAAAGTTGCCAATTTCTAATTAGTCTAAACTAATCCTAAATTACTGAAATTTGGTCGAGGGAGTTTACACCAGTCGTGCCTCATCATCGCTCATGAGGGATAGTTCGGACCGAGCATGAACAAAACCGGCGTGGATGACACCCACATGTGCCAAGTTCTGCTGAGCTGTATCTATTCGGCCCTTCAACATATCTCGAGCTGCCGATGACTGGAGAGTCCACTCCTTTGGCTGAGCGTGTTTAGCCTCCAATTTGTGGACCCTCGCTTCATTTCCCTCATATTCGGCCTCACACTTGGTTAGCTGAGGAATAACCTCCTCCAAGACAGCCTGCTCTTCATCCATCTCCTGCTGCTATGCCTGAATGGATTTGTTTAAGCATTCCATCTGCTCAACAAGCTTTGCAGTCAAGGATTCGTACTCGGCCTGAACCATATCATCGATGCTGCCTCGAGACAGTTGCAAATATTCGTTAATAGGTTGTTCTAAACCATTAACTATTTGCTCCAGCGTATCAGCTCTTCCAGCGTCATTGAAATTTCTGATCGGCGCTATAGCAAGCTGGGAGGACGTCAGCAGATTATCAAAGCTCAGGTTCTTCTCCAGCACCATGGAAATCAACTCCTTCAAACTGCGGTAGAATAGGCTGGTATATTGTTCAATCAGCATATCGAAGACCAGATGCACGCTAGGAGTGGCTGCGATACCGGGAAATCTCCTTTCAGGAATAACCTCAGAGGATGTTGCCACGGTCGTCGATTCAACAGATGGCGCGACAAAAGAAAGAACACCAGCAACGGTTGAAGTTGCTAGCATACTCAACAAAGGAGGCGCAGTCTTGATGATGGGCTCATCCTCCTCCGATGATATCTGAACTGCTTTTGGCGAGATGACACCCGAAAATGTTGCGGACGAAGGATCGGCAGCTTCAAAGCATGCCTATTCGGTATCAAACACCGCTGTTTCATCAGCAGGATCCGCAACAAAGTCAAAGGTTGCGTCAACTCCTCCCTTCCAGAGATTTCTTCACCTGAAGAAGACAAGAGAAAGTTAATATCAATTTGATGTTAATTTTCCAAAAAGAGGCATAAAGACAATATTTACCCATGGCCGATGGTATGTATGTTGCGTCTGCAGCCTGTACAGCTAAATTATTTCTTAATGATGCTAAGTGAGCTGTCATACCTGGAGAAGAGGGTGTACCAACTGACGTTGGAGGATAGTCTTCCTAGTCGTCACCAAGATCCACTCGAGGTTCATCGGGTGGAATCTCGCTGGAAATACTTACAGACGAAGGAGGGGTGATTCCCATTATTTGTCTGGATAAAGGTATCCTTAATATGCTCGGCCTCGAAGGCGATCTCGTAGCACTACCAGAGACAGTAGTAGCAGTAGCGATCTCGAGCAAAGAATCTCTGGCACTGCCAGCTGAAACTATGGAGGTTCCCTCTCTAAAAGGCGAAGGACCTCTGATCAACGAATCATCCCCAACCGGGGAAACAACAGGCTCGCTCCTAGAAGCCCCCCTGGTGGAAGCCCTTTTCGGACCTCTGGCAGTCTTCTTCTTGTGGGGGAAGGCTCTTTCAGAGTGGAAGCCTTTCGTTTATTGGGGATAACGAGAGGCTCTGCTGGCGGAGCTATTACGCCTCTCGGTATTATTAACAAGAATTCGTCTGCCCCGGTGGTGTCTTCATTCTCATCCAAGGAAACAGATAAAATCTCCTCCCTTCCAGTGGACCTATGGGAGGGCATCCTAAAACTTCCATGCACATCAAAATTGCGATGGAAGGTATTGATGGACGCATAGAACTGCGCGTACGAGTGAAGGATACGCAACTCCATGGAGAGAGAAGTCGCGGGCACGACAAAAGTTGTACTAGTACAGTCCATGATGAAGTACCGCCATCCTCTGGCTCAATCAATAAGTCCACCTTTGGACTTGAAACTGGTGATGGGATTCCCTACATGCAACTGGTCGTACCCAAACTGTCTGGCGAACCGACTGGGCATATAAGGCTCCAAGTAGCAGTTGTCCTCACTTCTGTACAACAAATGGGAAGGTCTAATGCAGACCAACCAGTAGAAGGATTCAAGAGAAAGAATGGTCCTCCCTTGACCCCCATCCTTAAGTTTCGTCCCCTGTTGATTGATATGTATGGGGGGGACGGTACAGAAGAGCTTCCAACTGTGGGCAACGTTTAATGCCCGTCGACAATCAATGACGGTTGCCACATTCCAAGGAGAATTCTTGTAATTCAACAAGAAGTTATTTCCTAAACTGCTAGCGGAGCCGGGAGACATCACCCTGGTGTTGTGAAGGATCAACCACCCCATCAGGTATAAGAAGGGTAATTCCACTCTGGGAAATCCTTCACGCTGTGTCTCATCTGCGAGCAGCCCATCAGTAAGGGCCCTCAGGCCTGCTTGTATTCTACATACCATAGCAGGAAGCAGGCCCAGTCTTGCTTCGAATACCAAACGCACTACGGGCCATAAGGTGTTGCGGTGTATGCGATCCGCAGACGCGATGTCAGGCACTACCCAGTGGCGTAGCCAGACAGAAAGGAACCCAGCTAGTTGAGCTTTCCTTGACAGAGGCTTGCGACAATGCCTCATATAACTGAAGGCTTTTGTGCCTGCGGGATAACCCCCTATCTTCTCATCAAAAATATGATCTGAAGCCCCTGCGTCTTCAATAAGGTCATCGATCGTGTTAGCATTGAGAATGCTCAGGAGGTTCAAGGGTCTATCTCTGCTATCCACAACCTTGTCCGGCTTAGCGTTTCTGGGCTGGTGGAAGAAGAGGTAGGTTACCCATTTGTTGATGTGAGCCAAATCAGAGGGCTCCTTGTAGAAAATGGTGCAGGCAAGATAGTGGCTCATCAGCTCTTGATATACTGCCACTGCCCGAGGGTTTGTATCCCTCAACTCCCTGTTTGTAGGGACATACTCTTCATAAGGAGTGTCCCCCATTGGCAGCTTTGAAATCTCTGCCATCTCATGAAGGGCCAAGCCCAACTCACCTAGCGGAGTGGCAAAAGTCTCGGTGAGCGAGTTGTATCGCTCCATCAAGGCTAAGAACAAGTTGGGGTTGATAGGCAGCCCAACACTTGTGGCGCTCACAGCCACGAACAAGCCAATATTTTCTAGCTCCACTTAGAAGTATTTCAGGGCCCAGGCAGTTAAACTGGTCCATCGAAGATTCCTCGGGCTAAGCCATCCACTGGTCCGAGGGTTGACCTTGGGGTACATTCCTCCCTGCCCCATAAAGTCATTGCAAAAGGTCGATATTCGGACCGGATGGATCAGCGAATTATCCTCACTCGGGACGCTACCCGACAGTAATCCCCTAAAGGGCATAACAGGGCCCGAAGGACGGCTCATATAGCCCCCCCGGTCGTATCCCTTGTTGTATAAGATCTTCCCCGGTCGGCCGTGAAGATCGGGAGTCAAAGTCCACATCATCTTCCTGGGATGGGTGGCATGGAAGAATGCCGAGATAGGGTAATCCCTAGGCATCCTGGGCAGATACATCACCGTGTCCTCAGCAGTAAACACCCAATCCTCATTCTTGGGCTTGGTTTGGGATTGTTTGTCGATAGCATCCCCGAATAAGAAACCCGGTTTCTTATACTCTGTCCCGTCTATGTATGTCGTACGCTCCCCACTGATCATACTCAGCAGCATGCGTTCTCCTTGGGACAAGATCAAGGTTCCCCTTTCTTCAGGATAATGGGCTCCAGAAATGGGAAATGTCACATGGGACAAGTCCTCCAAATAATTCGAGTTCAGCATCCCGGCAGCAGAGCCCATCACCTCAGCCAAAAGAGGGATCTGCAAGTCCACTACAAAATGCAAGAAAATAAGTCAGTTTCTACACTAGATGCTACATTCTTGCAGTTTAAGCCAAAGATTATTAGTCTGAGCTTTTACGCCAAGACTACAAAAACTTGAGCTTTTACGCTGGAACCTATTTCCGAGGCGTAAAATTCAAGGTTGGCAGTATACGCCAAAATCTAACAGTCTGAGTTTTTACGCCAGACTGCCAAAATTTAAGTTTTTATGCCGAAATTTTCATTCAGCACGTAAAACCCAAAGTTGGAAGTATACGCCAAATTTCGACAGTCGGAGTTTTTACGCCAGACTGCGAAAAGATGGAGTTTTTACGCTGACACATTAAAAATATGGGCGTATTGGTTCGCATACACGTACAACGTGTGCGGAGGTTTTTTTTCTCGCAATCTCTACCTGTAATGTTCGGAGCACAACTCGACGGTGGGGCACTGCGTTCCGATCGAGGCTCGTTCAACCTAATGGGAGTTGCTCGTGCTTGAGCAGAGGAGCGAGAAGAGGAAGAGATCTTCTTTCCCTTAGCAGTGGAAGCCTGTTTAGGTGCCATGGCGAATCTGAGTTCTCAGGAAAGAGACAAAGAAGAAGGGTTCTTGAAAAGCAAGGATTTTGTGAAGACAGATAGAGAGTTTCTCTCTCAAGACCTTGGGCTATTTATAGAGTTCGGATAACTCTTTGAATTCCTAACCAAATCCGATATTTAATATTCGATTATGATTTGGGACCACGTCAGCCTATCATTTGAAAAAAGAAGACAGACAGTCAGTGGATCCAGATTTTACGCGCAGAGCAGATCTATGATTTTACGCTCGGAAGCTTTTTACGCTCAGAGGCTACAAATCTACGATTTTACGCTCAGAGGCTATAAATCTATGGTTTTACGCTCAGATGCTTTTACGCTCAGGAGCTTTTACGCTCAGAGGCTACAAACCTACGGTTTTACGCTTAGAGGCTACAAATCTATGATTTCACGGTATGAAGCTTTTTACGCTCAAGAGGCTACAAATCTACGATTCTACGCTCAAAAGCTACAGATGGCCAATTTTAAGGGTTTATGCAGAAAATGCTCTTTTTTGGCTATAAAATATTCCAAGTGCCTGAAACATACGGAGTTCAGCATTGAAGATGACTCTTCTTCTTGGGCCGTTGGAAGTTCATCCAAAGTCCAGTCAGAATCTTTTTCAAAAGTTCAAGTATGGCTTATTCGACAGACATTTCTCGCCCTATTTCAAGAGATTTTTGGGAAACCATTCTTGAAGATGATGGTCTGAACAGAAAATTCTTCGTATCAGAGAAGTGACAGTTCAAAAATTCTACGCGACTCCTCGTCCAAAACAGCATGACAGTTTGGATTTTCAAAGACAACTTAATGCTAAAGAGCTTTTTACGCATCTTCAGTTACGCGTAAAAGATGAGACGAGATCAGATACTTTTTTATCGGAGTCGGCGTAAAATTATTCAGACGTGTCGAAGCTACACACTATTCAGACTTCCTCACAGCAAATATGGTAAATCATCAGATGCGTAAAAGAAGACAAGTCTATTAATCATGATTACATATGATGAAAATCCAGTTTACAAAGGATTTTTCATCTTCATGATTACATATGATGGAAATTCTTTTTCTACAAAGGGTTTCTCATTTTTATTTAAGATCACACCAAGAATCTGCTGTGCCAGGTTCTCATATTGGTGTTGATCTTTTTCGTCTTCTACAACAGTTAATCGGCTTTCGCGGCCAATTAACAAGAAAATGATTAATGGCGGGAGGATACAAAATTGGGCATGTATCAATTACGCAAAGGCACCCCTTTGAGGGCAATTTTATGCCATTTGTCGCCCCACGTTAGAACTCTCTTTAACCGCCTTCTTTATAGCTAAACCTTTTTTTGAACACCCCACCCTCCATACGCCATGGCAGGAATGCCCTAGAAATTGTGTTGGGGGTTCAGACCCAACACAATACTGGAAGACAGGGCCAAGCTGTCTGCCTTCGTCTAGCGCCATAATGGGAGAGAATACAGCTTGCAAGCTGTGTGGCCAAATAAGACCCTTCCTCTCTCCTAGACGATTCGCCATATGAAATTGCTGATCATCCCGAGCAAAGAAAGCTATGATATCCTTCCATGATCCATTATTGCAGAGGACATTTGTTTGAAGACGTCTCTTTTTACGGCTCCTTACACGCTGGAAGAACATGATCTTCTTCTTCCTCAAGTCAGCCCGAAGAAAAGAGAGTACATCCAGAGAGTGTTGATTGACTACTTTGGCAACGAGAGTTCAATCCCTCCTGCAGTCTTTGAAGTTTTTTTTCGTCTTCTATAATACTTCTTCATCATCGTGTGGTCCAAGAGACAAAGTGATCGACCGCAGATCAGATTCCTATAGCAATATTTCCCCAGAATTAATTTTTTGTACTTAACATCCTCGTATAGGATTAATTGTACTTCTTTTTCTTGTTTGTAAACAAAAAAAGGGTTTCGTATAAACCTAGTTTCAATTTCTTTCGTTTATTATCAAACAAGTAGTAGCAGCAGCTTTAACAGCAGTAGTAGCAACCGCATCGGTTGTAGCAATGGCCATGGAAGCAGTAACCGCCGGCCTGGGGGTCCACGAGGGGGACTCGGAGGAGGCACAGGTCCGATTGGTTGATGGTATTGGTGGTCGGGGGGTTTGGTGAAGGAGAGGGTGGTGGTCGGAGTTGGGGGTGGTGAAGATGATGATGGTGGTCGGAGTTGGTGGCAGTGGTGGTGGTCATGGAGCTGGTGGTAGTGGTGGTGGTCGTGGAGGTAAGGGTGGTGGAGGTGATGGTGGTTGGCGGTGGTGATGTCGGGGGAGCTCCGACCGAGGGGGTGATGTAGGTGGTGGCGTTGGTAAGTTATGGTGGTGAGGGTGATGTTGGTGGTGGTGGGCGTGAGCTATGGTGGTGAGGGTGATGTGGGAAGAAGGAGAAGAAGAATGATAAGTGAGGAGAGAGAGGGAAGATATGTATTTAATGAAGATGGGGGTATTAGGATTATGGCCGGCTAGTTTCCCAAGGAGAGGGGGGGGGGGTCTAGTTTTGGGTTAGGTTGAGTCATTACACCAATTTAGTTAAAATTAGTGTCAACGGTGTTCTTTAATTAATTGGAAGTGCACGAATTTGAATTGGGTGGGGCATACGTATCATGGACATAGTAGACTCGGAATATATTATTGTCATAAATTTGGTTGTGAGAAAAGGGTCGAGGTTGTGCCTCCAATTTTGATTGGAATAGGCAATGATGCAAAGTTGGATTTAAAATTAGAAAATGTGCACAAATATTATAAAATTAAAATAAAGTACAAAAGAGTGCATTTACGAGTGACACAAACGTCAGGATTGAAGATTGGCTTAACTAGGTCAAGGATGTGAAATTTGTTGGAAGGCAAATGCTAGTGAATTGCTCTAAATAATTAAAAAAATGCCAAGGTGCAATGAGAGAATAAAATAAATAGATGAATTTATAACTCTAGTTAATTAATCCAAAATAATTCTAAATTGATCCCTATTCTCTCACTGAGCTAAGTATACATAAAAATTGGGTGAGGGAGTTTACACCATGCGTCAAATATAGCTATAAACCAGGTGAAATCATGCGCTGAGGACAGCCAAAGCTATGCGCTAAAGGCAGTCATGTGCCAAATGCAATCAAAGGCCATGTGCTAAGGGCAGCCAAAAGTCATTCGCTAAAGGCAGACATGCGTCAAATACAAACATGTGCAATCAATAACAGACTACTTCCAGGATAGCGCAACAGTACAACAAAGGTCCCATGCGACAATACTCCCAATACATCCATGCGGTGGTATTTTTCATGCGTTAGAGTTTTTATGCTGAAGTGTTCCCTTAAAAGCTCTATGCCACCAAATCTTTCTGTTATTAACAGCCAAGATCCTCAAGAAATCAACACATAACACGTGTTGCATGGATTATGGGCATTAGCAACCTCAGATCTCAACTTGCCATGTGGCATCCACAACACAACATGCGCTTATAAATCTACAACCGCCATTCTTGGAAGATGATATACGGCAACATAAAATTAGCGTGCATGCATGCGCACGCATGATCTTTTGAAGGCTATAAATAGTGGGTGTCTTCCACAAAAAAAAAAGAGAGACAGAGACAGGAGGAATGGACATCCATTGAGTCGCATACTCAAGTTCCCAAGGGCCTCGCCATTCTCTTTCGTCAGATTGTCAATAGAGTAAAGAATTCGACCGCAGACTTGATCTCCACCGTCACACTTGCCCAGGTCTATTTGTACTCAGAACTTTACGCATTAGAGCTTCTTTTGTACTTTTCTTTGTTCTACTCAAATTAATACAAAAGTTCCTTAAATGTTTCTCGTATTTTTTATGATGTCGACAAAAATAGCGACTATGCTGGGGAAGGACTTCTCCTTCGACGAGAAGTTAGTAACGCAGTTCGACGAAAGCAAGCTGGGTTCAATCCAAATAATGTTGGTTGTTCACTTCTACCAACATACGTTCGAAGAGATGCTGGACAAGCCGAGTTTCGCATCGAGGCCCGTAAGACCTTGCAAGGCTCGCAGGACTTCGGTTGTCAAGGCCGTTGTGCCGCATCCACGGTCCGCGAATGATGTGTTAAAAATCCCCGTCGCTAGGGGTGCACATCAGGCCATTGCATATAATGTCTCTTTCTCTGCTTACACTCTTGAGAAGAACAGTGTTGAAACTTAAAAGATACGCTCACAATAGGTGCACCAAAGAAGAAGTGCACTGTATCACACTGTAGGCGCATGAGGTCTTCTGCGTATAGCAAGGTCAAAGAAAAAGGGCATATCTTTGGAAGAATCTCCTATGACACCAATATGGATTCTCTATACTATGCACCAGTGAGCACTAGTTCAAAAAATCCAGAATGACTCGAGCCATGCGCGCTCGAAGGGCTGCGTAAGTTGTCCGCCAAAAGAATTCGACACTGGTTGTCACACGCGCTGCTGATGAAAAATTGTATAGGGGTATCCCATGCGCTCATGCACTAGATATGGGCCAACCCTCCAAGTCTTCCCGAAACCACTTAAATGTAGTTTCTGTGCAAAAACCAAGTTGGAAAGCAAAAACTGTGTTGACAGACCCAAGTGTAGGTTCGTCTCACGCTAAGTCTTCCACAAACGACTCGGGTGCAGTTGTTGCACAAGAACTAGGTCGGGGAGCAAAAACTCTGTTGATAGACCCATGAGCCCAGCTCGGTTATGTGCATAAAGTGGGTCCGTCTCACACTAAGTCTTCCACAAACAACCTAGGTGCAATCTCTACGCAAGAACATGGTCAGGGAGAAAATCTTCCACTTTCACACTCAAACGCAATGTTTGGCTGCAAGCATAAAATGGATGTAAAAGTAAAGTTTTCATCGTCTGATCCGTGCAATATGATTAGTCACAAGAGCAAGACAAGAGAAACTGTAGTACCCAGCTCCGCATTAGCACTATGTACAAAAGATATCGCTTTGATGGCTCGAGCGAAAGCCTTCTCGAAGAGTTTTCTAATCGAAATACAAGACGATTGATCTGGGTGAGTTGGCAGAACTTTATTTTTTGATTCTTGCACACCTTAATAATGAATATGAGTTTTTATAATGCTTGTTTGTTAAGTAGATAAGGTTCACATAAGAATGATAAGAATGAGAACCTGCATGCTTAACTAAAGAACTTGTATTGCTTGCTATCAAAAAGAACCTTTTTATGATTAGTTAAGAAATGAATGTGTATGCTACTATGCACAGACACTGCTTAAGAATAAACCCTTGCCTTGCTAAGTCAAGATATAAATATTGCATGCTAGTTACACGGACACCGCTATCGAACGAACCTTTGCCTTTCTAATAAGAAGAGTAAACAAACGCTTGAACATGTTCCTTCTTGGTATGCTAAGATAAAGATAAAAGAAGAACTATAGTCATGCTCGTTAAATAGAAGATCAATTACATGTTTTTTTGTTATTGTGTAAAAGATAGATTGAATGAAAAGCTTCTATTGTCACGATGTGTTATGCTTGTTATCGAAAAGATGAGAGACTAACAGTATTCCCTGAGGATTGGTCATTCGGGATCTTGGGGGGTATAGCTATTAGAATAGTGGATGGAGGCTAATGAAGGGGTGAGACTAATAGTACGCCCTAAGGGTGTGGCTATTAGAAAGTAGGCGGTACTTCTGTTAGGAAAAGAAGGGTTAAAGAAGTAGGCATGTTCAGGATATTGTGCATCATGGAATATTATCTGGTAGAGCTGCATATCAGGTAGTTAGGTCGCATGCTAGGATAGTCTTCTTGTATACCTAGCTTTTTGATGTAGAGACGGACAGGGAATAGAGCATATGTGTTTATGTAAAATATTACAAACTTGTATGTCTGCTGTAGGGATAACCGTTCGGCGAAGGATAATAATCACTGAATAAGTGATATACATGTTATCAAACGTGTTCTCTTGTATAGACCACTTTCATAGAGAATTCTTTGTTTACGTATATGCTTATATCTCGTTCACACGATAAGATAATAATTGTTCATAAGAGTAGAGAGAAACGATAAGAGAAATGATCTACTGGATGCATACCCGAGTCTTTAGAGAATGAATATGGGTCACGAGACACGCTGCATACCAGAGTAAGTATATGAACCTGCATATCGTGTATGAACTATTTGTCTTGCATGTATTTGATAATAAAATATATTTTTCCCAAGATATTTTCAAAAGTGTAACCTGACTCTTATCCTCTACCGCATTAAAATGAACCTAGGTAAAAACTAGACAGATCACCAGTAATATAATATTTTATCACATGCTTACTTAGTGTTGGTTTTAGTGAATGTTGCTTATGTTCGTTGATTTTTATACTCACCAGTGCTTTTTCGAAAGTACTGACCCCCACCAGTTTGCTTGTTCGAAGGTACTGGATCGTCCGAAGAAGCGATAGCCAAGCCTCATCCTCAAGAGCCGGAGATCAGAGTCGATGTCTTGAGTTGTATCGAGATATTTTTAGATGCTTTTGTATAGAGGAACATAATATATTGTCACTCCCTATTCACGATGTACGTATTTTGAATATATTAGTTTTTCTTCTTATATTACTTATTGCTTGCATGATAATTATGTTGCATGTCATGGAGATTATACCCAATTTTTGGTTCAATTAGACTCATGGTTTAATTGTTGGGTTGTTTGGTCATGACTGAACCCATGGTCTAAACCTCATCCCATTCTTTGTTTCAATTAGACATTGATTCTTGGGGAGACTAGCTACCTACCCAGTGAATTCTGTGTCATAACATACCATAGTTGGATCCACTATACCAGATGGGCGGGGAGTGTTAGTGTAGATATATAATCATACCCTCCCCCTTTTGCATGTCCTTGTGAGTTTTGATCATACACTGCACGTATGATTAAACATGCCCTAATCCTTGTGCAAGTTCCTAATCCGATCACATGTTGAAGCTGGTACTCACTCACATAGTAGTAGTATTTCTTGCTCATATTCATGATGCTCATTTCTTTCTATTTATTTCCAGTATTCCTATTTTGTATATATTTTGTACTTGTATCTTGCATCTTGTATATTCACTATTTTTTCTGTTATATAGTTTTTATCATTTATTGGAACTGTTGTTAGAGGTATACTTGGCTCCTTTCCTGACTGGATATATTTTCCCCAGATGACACTGAGGAGTGGTATCCCACTCACTATGGGCCTCAGGACGTAGTTGTCTTAGAGCCAGAGACTTTGTCTCAGGAGGTAATCATCCCGGTTGAGACAGACGACCTATTACCTGTAGCTCCGTAGATAGGTTTATTGTACTGAATTTGTCTCCAGCTTTCGACATTAGTATTTCTTATTATATTTGATGACTCATTGGATATTATTTTGTCTTGTGAGTTTTATTTGACTCTTCAATTATTTATATCATATTCGTGCGATTGTTCCATCTTAAGATCTGTGATTGAGTATTTATACTTTATTGGAGGCATTATATATCTTGATGATCATTATTGCTACATAGATAGTTTACCCATACAGCGTTCTACCACTGATACTGCGACGTAGGCTGGATGTTGTTCTCAACTCATGCCCCTACACCAGGTGCGGGTCGGAAAAAATTGCTTGGAGGAGGAGAAAGAGGGAGGCCTGCCAAATAAGAGGGTCTCTCTCTCTCTCTCTCTCTCTCTCTCTCTCTCTCTCTCTTCTCTCATTAATTTATTTTAATTTTAGATCCCCAATTGTGTTTTTTCCCAAATCACTTCATCCCTTCACCAAATTTACCCAATTTACTCTTATTTCTTTTTATTTACATCACCTAAGGAGCATTGGAGCTTGGATTGCAAGGAGCATTGGAGAATGAGCCATTGGATAGGAGCTTGTATCATAATTGTGTCCATTTGAGTTTTACATTGGGAATCCATTTCCCAATAGGTATAATTTTTAATTCCCTCCTTAATTAGACTCTAAATCATTCATCTAACAATTAGAAAACCTTTCTTGGCTTAGGGCTACCCATAGGACCAAGAACTAGTTTCATATGACTTGTATTGTGACTTATATATAGATTTTTGTGCCCAATTTGGGAGAATTCCGAGATTGATGCATCAATTGTGTGTGATGAGACCAATTAGATCTAATTAGACTTAGATTGATGATATGGGACTAGATACGTGTCCACAATCGAATACGAGTAGAGCATATCATGGTATTTTATGATAGGCTATGATACGTAGGTTTATTTGGGTGTTTCCCTTTGTACACTTGTGATACACATGTTAATTCTTTCACACCACATTGTAATAACTACTGTTTGTGTTAATTATACTATATTAGTTATTAGAGATGTGTTTATATTAGTTTGGGGTGTGTATCATGTCAATGGGTAAGTGTGGCATGTTGATGCACACTAAGTGCTTGAGTAAAGTGGTTGTGCATTAGGTGGTTGTTTGAATGCCTATATATATATATATATATATATATATATATATATATATATATATATATATATATATATATATATATTAGTGTATATACATATATACTTAAGGAGAAATTATGTGATGTTGATATTAGGTGTGTGTGTGTGTGTGTGTGTGTGTGATTAGGAAGTGAACAGGAGGCTCGGGTATTGACTGATACTGGAGTATCAGTGTTAGATGGAGAGGGTATTAGCGGACCAGTGGGAGTGTCCGATACAGTCGGTTACAGGAGTGTACAGGCAGCGCACTGTGTGCACTATATTATGTAAGTTTTGAAGGGGTATATCCAGACTCGGATTACAATCAAGAACAGTTATTGTGAACTTAAGTGTATCAGTGGTATCGGGTCAATAGTAGGTATTCTCAGTTCAGTCAACTAGACTGAAGGAGGGGGCTCGGGCATTGTGTTTAAGGGTGTACAGTGATTATGTAGTGATAATGGGTGCAATAGGAGTGAGATATGAGTGTTTTTAATCAGGTTCCAGTTGAGGTGAAGACTCAGGTAATGTATTGTAATACATAGGATATGTAAGGGGTGTTGTGTCTTGAGTTTTTGCAGTTGGGTAAGTAGATGTGCAGGTTTATAGCAGTATAGCTTGGCAACTCTTGCAATTAAAGTAACAGTAGGTAGAGTGTAGTATACTTTGCTCAAGTAACAACAACATTAGTGGAGGCTCAGTTAGTGAGAAGAGAGCGGGGGTTCGAGCTTGGGTTGAATTGCAGGTAGAGGGGCAATAGTAGCAAAGTCGGGTAATGGTTCGGTGAGGACTTGAGATTGATATACAAGAGTATCTATCTTGTGTATCAGTCAGTATCAAGGCATAGGATATTAGTGGAGATTGAATACCATAGTATCTTGAGGTATTAAGTGTCTAATAGATACTAGTGAGGTATTAAGTATTAAAGTTGTGTTAATGTATTAAAGTAATGTCTAGGAAATAGATTATATTAAGGTATTAGCTTTAGATAAGTAAGATGATGGCAAGGTAAGTGTTAACAGTTAAGATATTAGTTGTATAGTAAGGTAGTAGGTATATGAGTGTATATATATAATACTTAGTATTTAATAGCTAGTATAGCTAATACCCAAGGTATTGACTTAGAAACTAGGTAGGACCTAGTATTACCTAAAATGAGCTAGATTATACTTGTAATCAACCTAGAAATTAGGTATGGACCTAAAACTAAGGTAATACCTAGTTAAGATCTAGTTTGATCTAGTCTGACTAGCATGACCTACAAATGGCCTAGAATTCATATTTAGTACATTTTGCTTATTTATCATTTTCTTACACCCAATGACATTATATTTCATATATATGTCAGTGTGACCCCAGTCCAGACACATGTTAGTATTTTTAGCTCAGGACCTCAGGTGAGTATATTCTCTGACAATTTTCTATTGATGATATCTTCTATGTTTCTTTATTTAGTGTAAATATCCTTGACTTCTTAATACATGGTTACACGGATTTGTATTTTTCTGATCCTATTATGAGATATTATTTCCGGTAGTTCCTGGCGTATTCTGTACATGCCATGTTACTCTCGTACTTGTATGGACATTGATTCCTGGAGAGACTAGCTACCTTCTCAGAGAATTACGTGTCGTAACGTGCCTTGGTTATATCCACTATACAAGTCGGGGGTTGGAAGTGTTAGTTAGATATGTGATCATATCTACCATGTACGAGTATTCCTGTACAAGTATCCTGTTAGTGTTAATCATATACCTCACGTATGATTAGCCAGACCATTATTCATGTATAAGTTTCCAAGCCAATCATATGTCGAAGCTAGTACTCACTCACTTAGTTAGTATATTTTCTGACACATGTATATGATTCTCTTCTCTTTTGTACTATTACAGTATTTTTATATTCTGTATATTTCCTATTTATGCTCTATTTATCTTATATATTCTTTCTATTTACTGTTACATAGTTTTATCATTTTTATGAAACTACTGTTAGAGATGTACTTCGCTATAATCCTATCTGGATATATTTTTCAGATAATTTAGATTATTGGTATCCTACAAACTATGGAACTCAAGACGTAGTAGGTGTAGAGTTAGAGACGGTGACCCTGGAGGAGCCGGTACCGGAAGATGATCAGCTACTTGCAGATGTTTAGACTATTGGATTGGTTATGTCATAGTTTAGAAAGTTTGGCATGTATTATATTTGAGAATATTGTGCTAGTTTATTAGACAAGGTTATTAGTTCTATTTGTGACTATGATTCATTTCTTTCTTCTATTTTTTATCATGCTACATCTTCCTCTAGTTTTTTGTAATTAAGTATTGATTATTCTTTTGTCCTCCATTTGGAGTTGAGATATCTTGAAAGGTACATATATATTATGTGAGATATTAGATATTATTATTGACCACGACAACGTTCTACCGCTGATGCTGCGGCGTACACTTGGTACCCACGTTCTTGTACCCTTACACCGGGTACGGATTGTGACAATATTTATAGGCTTATTGAACGACAGTAAGAACTCCAACATGCAATACGTTATTTTCTTTGGTTTCTGGGTGCGAAGCAGTTCTTCCTCTCGAAATATAGATCCCTTCTCTCAGAATTGCTTTTTCTATTGAGTTGAGAACCGAGGACAATAATCGCCTACGGTTACAAGAGTTGGAATCACAAGACAAAAAATATCTTCAGGCTCAACAATGTGTTGAGTTATATCAAGCATGTATTTCCAAAGCCTTTAACAAAAGGGTGAAAGAAAGGGTGTTTCAAGTCGGCGACCTTGTCTTAGCTGTGAGAAGACCAATAGTCATTACACATAAAAGCAAATAGAAATTCCAACATAAATGGGAAGGCCTATTCATTGTGGAGTCAGTGCATTCTAATGGAGCCTACAGGCTGACAAAACCTAATGACAAATTGCTTATGATATCCATCAATGACAAGTTTCTGAAAAAGTACTATGTCTAATCATAGTTGGATCGACATGGTTGTGCAAAATGTACGGTGTGATATTTGTAAAATCTCTAGTAGACTAACATATATCAATTCTTTACAGAGTCATTTCAGGATATTATTTGGATCCAAGAGTCTTGGATATGCAATGCATAGTAGATCCAGAAATGTTTTCTAGTGGAATTATTCTCAGATCCAACAAAATATTCTCGTTCGATATCATGTAATCAATTCTTCCATAAAAAGATCAAAAGCATAACTTAGATCCCAGTTTATCTGAAGATTTCTTATTCATAATCCCAGTCGGGTTATGAATAATCTATATTCTAACTTTATTACTTATCTCAATTAGAGTTAATGATATCTTCATAAGATAATCATGACCATGTTACCTTTGAATTATTTTTACAGTCCAATTCCCTTATGGAATTTATCGTGATCTTCTAGTCATGTCAATATTACCTTTAAACACGAAGATAACTTATTCACATCTTATCTATCACATTCATGTTACCTATGATAGTCTTCTTATAATATGCAAAGTATAGCAAATTCTTTCTTTCATTCCCCAACAGAGTTGCCATGTTGGCGTCCCCGGACAAAAAGGCTGGCTTCAAAAAGGATTCCCCAATAACCAATTTCAGAGGGCAACTGCTTATCAAAGACTGCAGCATACTTATGCCTTGATAGTTATCAACAGTTATCTAGCCTCTGAAAGATCTTTGTCAGACTAGGGGAACTCGTAATAAGACAAGTCACTTAAATATTTGCTTTGCAACACGCCTTCAACGGATCCTTGGACATCATCAAGTAGATCAATTGATAGCGAGACTATAAAATTGTACGAGAAAATTGGTTTTAGGAACATAAGATATGTTTAATTAAAGTTTCAAAATCATTTATTATTTTAAAATTAGGCTTTTGGAAAGAAAGTTATTTGCGCATAAAGAGACTAAAGATGAGAGACTACACATGGATAGTGCCCACATGCAACCACCTTATTTAAAGACTCAGACAACTTTCCCTCGTGCATCTTTTTTGCGTGGTCGGGTTAAAATGGAGGAAAGTGTTCTCATGCTTTTACCCACAGAGGAGTCAGGAAAATTTGGGAAAAATTTTCCCCCTATTTTTAAAGTAAGAAATGAATTGCACGCAGATTTTGAGCCTACCAGAAACTCAAAAAAAAAAAGCACGCAGGATGGTGTTTTCTCTCTGAACGAGAGAAAGAAACTTTTTGGGCATGTGTAAACTTGACTTTGTGTTTTTTTTCCTTCTCTTCCTTCTTTCTTCTTATTTGGTGTTTATGATGTAAACCAAAAGAAAAAGAGGGAGAGAGAGAGAAAATAAAAAGAAAAGAGACATGACAGGAAGAAACCGAAAAACATTGTTCTTCCTCATACTATTTACAGCCGGATGAGTTTTTTTGCGAGAAGATCTATGAGCGAGGCAAGGTAAAACGCCCCACAGTATGGTGATCTATGGAGGCACGGGATAACTACAGGGATTTGCCTTTTTTGGAAGACTGAGATTCTTTCGGAGCCATGGTTGAAAGGACTTTAGATCGGAGGAGAAGGGTTTTGAGCGGAGTTTAAATGAGAGAAATAGTTTCTAAAGGATTTTCTCTCTCTCTTCGAATGGTCTATTTATAGAGAACTACTCGGCCGCCTGACCCGCTTCGGGATTCATACGAAGAATAGTGCTTTAGTTACGTTGGCAGACACTTCGAAGATCACAAACAAAAATATTTAATGCTGATTGACAGCTGAGTTGACAGCTGAAGGTGTAAAAAATATGCGTGGATATGCACAACAGTTAGGATATAGCCAAATCCTGTGACCAGAGAAGAATTTGCGCACAGAATCAGAACAGTTCAAGATTCTATACTTATCGGGTCAAAGTATTTTGAATTCATATGATAATTCAAAAACTTTGAAGGGGTTCTTTTAGAAGCATAGAAAATATGCGATGAAAAGAGGTGGCTCACAAAAGAGAATCTTTCAAAAAAAAGTGCACTTTCAAGTATGTAAGTAAAGGTAAATGCGTGTATTTCTCTCTCAGTCCCAATAGAAGCTTAAACGCGTTTATTTTCCTAGTTGATTAAAAAATGCGCACACAAGTCCTTCGGTAATGACAAACTGTCATCAAAAGACATGCCTGACTCCTGACATTGCAGCATAGTGAATGAAGTGTAGGCCCGGTGTTCAAGGTAATTACGTCAGAGTAATCATGATCCTCTAACTTTTTCTTCGGGAAGGATGCCACATGGAAGTCCGAGATAAAGGTTGGCATCACATATTCATATTCTTCCTTGGCAAGAAAAAAACGTGCACATTTTTTGTTAATTAAAAATTTAATTAAAATCGTCAATAAACAGTTAAGAATCCGAAGAGATCTCATCCATTTAATGCCGATATTTTAGAGAATGTGAATAGTTTGTTGTTAAGTTAAAATTAATTTACGCAAACAGTAAGTGTAACGTGGGTGGCAGTTACCCACAAATATGTTCAGAAATGGCAAACATAGTGCAAAATTTCTATTTTCTGTGCGTAATCACCGTCCAAATCATTTCAATGCTTAGGGGCTATAAAAATCATAGGACCAGGGTCATTCTAAAGGATTAAAAGCATAGTGCATGTCTTATGCTAGGGCCATCTTGCTGCCAGTTTCTCTAGTGTTCAAAACTTAGCAAGCTTCCCATGTTCATTTTCAGGTAGTCCATGGGGTAAAGTGATCGATCACAGATTAGATCTCCATAGCTATTACTTTCCCCAAATGTCACGCCCCAGTCCCAAAATACGTAGGACCAGGAATACGTGACACGCCAGCTACGCATTCGACCAGACTCTGGTCTAACTCGAATACGTATAAGCTGTAATATAAAAGGGCACTATCAAGATATCTCATAAATGTAAACCTCTATATCTTAATCCACAACGTACAACAGTATACAAGAAAGAGCTATATGTGCTAGAGTCGGCCGCCTAATAACACACTAACTCGAATAGACTCGAGAAGAAGTATGAGTCTATAAAAACTAGGCTACAACAACAGATGAAATAAATAATATAAAATAACCATAATGCCGATAGATATAATGTGAGTACCTGGTACCATGCTCACAAGATATGCCACTCCATCAATATCTCCAAGTGCTCCGTAATCGTCTATGCTGCAAAACTGGCAGGGAACCAGGTCCTCAGAGGGACGTAACAAGGTACAGAAATATAGCATGCCAAGTAAACAGAAAGTACAAGTGCACGACAGGGTACTCTATCATAACCATCTAGTGTGACACAGTTTAAAGACAATGTTCGACGCGTGGGCTGTCCAAAATAAAACCGTAGCTCCGGACACGGAAACACACGACACGTACCGCAGCTCCGGACAAAGAGTCACACGGGTAAAATAGCTACACTAGATACAGGTATCACTACAAAATACTACATATATATAAGCGCGTAAAGAGTAGCCCAAACGTCTAGTAACTGTCTTTCCCTTCCCAAGCGGTCAACGATTATGCGCTGAACCTGAACCTTTATCTAACAGTCTCGACACACAGAAGATAACTCAACAGACGCGACCCTAAGGTCGTCCCAGTCTCTGGTCATGATGTCAGTATCAGAAAATAGGAATCTGGCACGATCACCGTGTATAAGTGTGTCCTGGGGTATCGATGTACTCAGGTACGTGCATCGAGGTGCTATGACGCATCTAACAATTATTCTAAGACGTTATGTCGAATGTCAACACCCGATTGTGAACCAGACGCGGAGTATCGAACGCCAACATAAATATGTTTACAAAGTACAAAAAGAACAAATATCTGTAAACTGAAATACAGGGTGGCAAGGTACACTTGCCTGCGTGCGGCTGCTGATGGTGGGGTCCCGGTACCACGTCCAAGTCCTCAGGTCCCGCAGTACCTAGAGATGAGATACAAACCCGAATCAAAGTCTATCACACGGCAAACAGGAATATGACACACATCTAAACATAGGCTATAATTTCAGTTACAAGTCACATAGACACTAATTTAGAGGGTTGACTAAGGTTAACCCAGGTAGGTTATATCTAATACAATTGATCACTGTATACTATCCTCAGACAGGTCCTCGATCTCACTATTCATTACTACATTCAGTAGTTCAAATCATGATTAATCCTCGGTTTCGCCCTGGGTCTTTACCGACATTCTCATGCACGTTGACGTATCCCGTCCTCAAATAAATTGTCAATTATTTAATAAATCCTCAAATATACAACCATCAACATTTCACCCTAAAGCTACTTCTCGATTAATTCATTACTATTTCTCAGTCTCCAATCAATGACTATCGGTTTGGTATTACACCCTTTCACAATCTATCACCTGCCCCACAATGTCCATCCCTATTTCTATATCATGGTATTATTCGTCAACAATTTAACTCTGCCCATTATCAATGAAAAAATGCATATGTTAATACGAACACCCTAAACATCTCATATTTTACTTAAAACCCAACCTCATTATTATCACATTTCCCACAGTCTAGTTTATATATTTCATCTCCTCACCCATGAACACCAATGCAAATTTAAATCAAAATCGATCAATTGGAAATTTCCATCTATTATGTTTTATAAGTGCATTAAACCTAAAATCTCTCCTGCATATATAATCCCAAAATTTCTAGTGCATATAAGTAACCTATTCAATCCTAGAACTCCCATGCAAATCTTTTAATTCTAATTCAATTATTTATGCAAGCTCAAACCCTAAACCTACATTAAACCCATCAATAAATACCTCCACCACATACCACAAGTCATATTCCCCAAGTCCTTTATCAACCTTAATCCATCATCAACATGCTCTATAAATGAAACCTTAATACTATGCTCTCATGAACATACATAGGTGAAACCCTAGCTAACATTAACACACGAATATATATAAATAAAAACCTATTAACACAAAGTCAAAATTTGGAATACACAAAGAGAGGGGGAGAAAGTCGACCTCTACGCGGCGAGGTTGCTGTCTGGCCGGAGCGTGGCCGGTGGAGTTATGCAGTCGTCCTGGAATGGAAGGCCTGGCCGAACTGGAGATTGAAGAAGAAATAGTCGAGGGTGGTGGTGGTGATGTCGCAGCTTATGGAAAAACTCGTCGGGGAAGAACGGGGATGCTGGGGATTTGTGTTGGTGACCGAAGGAGAAAGAGGAGGTGGTCGGCTTATCGACACCACGGAGGAGCTCCGGTAGGGCTGCTATCGTCGAGCTTGTCGACCACAGGAAGGTGCTCGTCGTCTGACCGTGGTGGTGATGGTGGTGGTAAACTGTTGGTGGTGGTGACAATGGTGGAGATGGCCGGAAGAGGGAGGAGCACTGCCGGAGTGGGGAAGTGGTCAGTCGGACCGAAGTTCACAGCGACAGGAACTGCACCGTGGGGACTGGAGTGAACCGTTGGGTCGGAGCGGGGATGCTGGGCAGTGGTTCGGTGGGTCAGCAACCGCCGGATGGGGGCTGCACTACCGGCGGGGGGGGGGGGGGGAGTGTACAACCGACGGAGGGATGCACTACACAGTCGGGTCGGTGGATCAACGGGACGGCCGAAGTTGATAACAGCGGTCAGCACAGGCGCCGGAGTAGCGGCTCGATCAGCCACCGGGGGGGTGGCCGCACCGTGCTGCGGGGTCGAGCTGGAACCGTCGGCCGGGGGTGCACTGGCCGGACCCAGCTGGCCGAAGGTGGTATTCTACAGGAAGAAGAAAAAATAAAGGAAGAAGAAGAAGTAATGAAGAAGGAAGGAAGAAGAAGAAGGAAACTTGCATATGGCTGAGTGTATAGAGGGAGGAGAGAGAGAGGGGGTGTGGTTCAACATGTATTGGGATTAGGGCCGGCCTTAGGGGAAGAGTGTGATGTAGACTTTGTATGGGAAGGGGTGTGTTGGATGGAGGGTGGAGATGCTCTCATTCAAAATAGAGGGCCAAGATTTGTCATGAAGGGAAGTGGGTTTCTTCATGAAGGGGGGTGAGTGGATGGGTGAGATTGGGACCCCATTTTGGGACCTCTCTATTGTTCCTAGCCAATAGGATGATGACACATAAATTCAATAATTGCAACTTAGCCCCGTAAATTCGGGAAATTGCACGGACACATAAAATGACGCAAAAATTGTGGAGAAAATGTGTTTAATAATTTTTAAGGTGAGGGGGTATTGTGCGTTAGGCACGGGTTTAATTAAAATGGCATTGGGATTAAGTTACGATTAAAAATGGGATTTACAAAGTTGGTATCCCCGATTTAAATAGAAATAAAGTGTCCCGCGAATTTAATTTAATTGGGGGCACTTGGGGTCAAAATCCAAAAATGACGCAAAGGCCAAAAATGGTGGAGGCTTGGAGTCAGTCTTGGACCCTTTAGTTGGTCCGGCTCGACGGGTTAAGTTGGTATCTCAAAATTTAGGATAACGACACAGGAGTCCGATACGGAATTAAATATGGGTTACGATTTTCGGAATGTTGCGCAATTAATTTAGAGCGCACAAAAACTGATTTTAAAAGACGAAAAAGTCCAATGCCTAATTTGGTGAGTTAAGTTGAAAGTACAGTAATTGAACAAAATTTATGGGCTGATATTGGGCTCCGAATAATCAAACAATGATAGGGCGCACCAAGGGTTTTAATTAATTGAATATAATACCAGATAAAATTATCTCTACTCTAACCTCGACATCTACTACCAAAACCAAAATTTTTTAAATCCACTCAAACTATCTACAGAATAAATTGAGGGGGTTTACATTCTTCCCAACTTAGAAAAATTTTGTCCCCGAAATTAAAAGTAAAGCACGATAATATCTAACATAATCTTAAAACAATCCAGTAATCAAATATCGTACGTAAATTCGTACCTTGCTCCTCAAATAAGTACGAAAATCGCTGCCGAATAGAATCCTCGCGCTCTCTAGTAGACTCGCCTGGTGAATGGTGCTTCCATGCCACTCTGACCAGTCGAATCGTCTGCCCTCTCAAAGTCTTCTCGCTGCGATAGAGGATCTCAACTGGCTGCTCTATGTAAGACAGACTAGGCCCGACTGTAATCTCCGAATGATCAAGCACGTGGCTAGGGTCTGTGACATATCTCCTCAGCTACGATACGTGAAATACGTCATGTACTCCCTCTAATGATGGAGGTAATGCAAGACGGTAAGTCACTTCGCCAACTCGTTCCAAAATGTCAAAAGGTCCGATGTACCTCAGACTCAGCTTGCCTCTGCCTCCGAATCTGACGGTACCACGAGTGGGCGATATCCTCAAAAATACATGGTCACCCTCCTTGAATTCTAATGGTCTGCGATGCGCATCTGCCCAGTGTTTCTGTCTGTCATGCGCTGCACGCAGGTAGCTCTGAATCTGCTTGACCTTCTCTACTGTCTGTGTCACCAACTCTGGACCAAGTATCTGACGCTCTCCCATGTCACTCCAATAAACTGGCGACCTACATTTCCTGCCGTACAGTGCCTCATAAGGTACCATCTGTATGCTGGCCTGGTAACTGTTATTGTAGGAGAATTCCACCAAATGGAGATGGTCCTCCCAAGATCCTCCAAAATCAATCATGCACGCCCTCAACATATTCTCTAATATATGTATCGTACGCTCTGACTGTCCATCAGTCTGTGGATGATACGCAGTGTTGAACTTGAGACGAGTTCCTAGGCTCTCCTGCATACTCCGCCAAAAATGTGACGTGAATCTGGAATCACGATCGAATACGATGCTGACAGGCACTCCATGTAATCATACTATCTGCCTCATATACATGTCAGCTAGTATCTCTGTGGATTGCCCAACTCTGAAGGGCAAGAAATATGCAGACTTGGTGAGTCTGTCTACGATAACCCAAACTGCATCCTTCCCGCTAGGGCTTCGTGGAAAACCTGTGACGAAGTCCATGGTAATGTGTTTCCACTTCCACTCGGGAATGGGAAGTGGCTGCAATAATCCTGCAGTCCTCTGATGTTCAGCCTTGACTTGCTAACAAACTAAACACTTCGCCACAAATCTTGCGATTTCTCTCTTCATCCCATGCCACTAGAAATGCTGCCTCAAGTCTCGGTACATCTTCGTACTTCCGGGATGAAATAGAATAAGTCAAGCTATGCGCCTCGGTCATCAACTCTTGGAGTAGCTCGCCACTTGGAACGTATAGGCGATCTCCATGCCTCAATATTCCGTCTTCCTGAATCCTGAATCCTGTTTGCATGCCGGCCTCTGTCCTTTCTCGCAGTCGTCTAAATCTCGTGTCCGTAGGCAATGCTGCCTTGATCCTCTCAACCAAAATAGACTGAACCTCAAGACTGGTCATCTGTCCATCCATGCCTGGCACTATAATCTCAACCCTGAGTTCCTGGAAATCTTCTAACACTGGCGATGAGTCATAAACTACATTCGTCTTGCCAGAGTGGTTCTGCAACTTAATATTATAATCTATCGTAAATTCTAGCCAATGCCTTTGTCTCATATTGAGTTCCTTCTGCGTGTAGGCATTCTTCAGACTTTCTGTGTTTTGTATAAATCTCAATATGCTCTTCATAAAGGTAGTGTCGCTATTGCTTTAGTGCAATATCACTGCAGCTAGCTCTAGACTACGAATCGGATAGTCCCTCTCATGAACTCTCCGCTGTCCTGATGCGTAGACTATCTATTCCATCTGAACATATCTCATATTTGCGGAGCTTGGCGTACTGTCTTTCTGTCTCAACATCTCTAATACGATCCTGAGATGTCTCTCATGCTCCTCCTGACTCTTGGAACGTATCAATATGTCGTCGATAATTACCACCAAGAACTTATCTAAGTATTGGTGGAAAATACTGTTCATTAGGCTCATAAATACTGCTGGCGCGTTGGTTAAACCAAACGTCATGACTAGAAACTCATAGTGTCCATCCTACGTCTGAAAAGCCGTCTTCGGAAAGTCCTCTCTCCGTACCTTGATCTGAGGATAGCTTGATCTGAGAGCGATCTTCTAGAATATATATGCGCCACTTAGCTGATTCAACTGTGCCGTACCGTCTCTCTTCGGCACAATTAAGATGGGTATTCCCCCATGGAAAACACTAGCCCGACTGAAACCCTTGTCTAAGAGATCCTCCACGACGGACCTACAACTCAACCAACTCTATCGGTGCTAGTCTGAAGACGAAAAATTTACTGGCTCGGCTCTTGGAGTCAACTCTATAGCAAATTCTATCTCTCTGTCAGGTGGCAGGCCTAGAAGATCCTCTAGAAAAACATCCTCAACTTTGATATAACATGGTGGTACACTGGTTCACTTCCTGTATTGTATACCCCTAAGGTAGATGGGCACCATACTCCTGGGCTCCCTGAACTCAACTCAGGGTAACCTGGTGGCCTAAAAATATAATTGCAACTACGTCGACAATCTAGTGTCGCATGGTATTGGCTCAATCAACTAATGCTAGGACGGTGTCATCTTCCAGACTTAACCTCAAAACAATTCCTCCTGTTCTGTTTACCACACTAATCCTTTTTAAAAGAAAATTTCTCCCCTGCCTAAAGTATAATTTCTCTTCTCCTCTAATTTTCCCTAGAATTTTTATTCCTCGAGTTTTCTTCTTTTCATTATTTATCTCTCCAAGTCATAATTACAATTATAATAATGATGTCACCCAAGCACATACTAAAATTTCTGGTATTAGATCATCATCTTCCAAGTAAGAGCTTGAAATTTTATCTCCTCTAGTCCATAATGTCATTCCTGGTATCGCTATCATATACAACCACTAGTTTCCATCATCAGGCTATGCGTTTCCCTAAATTATTCTAGGTCATGATCAACAATCCTTCCAGCTCTTAGTACTTCCAAGATCACTGCTACCTCAAGCACGGGTAGGGTACTACTGGGTTTAACTCGCTTGCCAACCTTCCTTACTAGTTCTAGAATCCAAAGAACCCATCAATCTATCCTGATAAAGTAACAATCTTCTCCGAGAAAGGTATACGAATTCTGTCTTCTGTCGTCTGGTCTTCGATCTTCTTCTGGAGGGAAGTCATCAGTCACAAACATTCGTCTCCTCGAACAATAGGGGACGAGAAACAAGGATAGCGATATTGACAAAGATTTGAACGAATGCAAAGTGGAAGTCCAAGGGCAATAATCACATACAAAGAGTTTTAAAATCGATTATGGATTGAGATCCTATTCAACAATCATAACATCTATTCCTAATTTGCAGGCTCGCTTGGCACAGTCAGGTGACCAAGACGATTTAAATCGGACCTGCATGGGCCGCCACAAAAATATGTCACGCCCCAGTCCCAAAATACGTAGGACCAGGAATACGTGACATGCCAGCTACGCATTCGACCAGACTCTGGTCTGACTCGAATACGTATAAGCTGTAATATAAAAGGGCACTATCAAGATATCTCATAAATATAAACCTCTATATCTCAATCCACAACATACAACAGTATACAAGAAAGAGCTATATATGCTAGAGTCGGCCGTCCAATAACAACTAACTCGAATAGACTCGAGAAGAAGTATGAGTCTATAAAAACTAGGCTATAACAGCAGATGAAATAAATACTGTAAAATAACCATAATGCCGGTAGATATAATGTGAGTACCTGGTACCATGCTCGCAAGATATGCCACTCCATCAGTATCTCCAAGTGCTCCGTAATCGTCTATGCTGCAAAACTGGCAGGGAACCAGGTCCTCAGAGGGACGTAACAAGGTACAAAAATATAGCATGCCAAGTAAACAGAAAGTATAAGTGCACGACAGGGTACTCTATCATAACCATCTAGTGTGACACAGTTTAAAGACAATGTTCGACGCGTGGGCTGTCCAAAATAAAACCGTAGCTCCGGACACGAAAACACACGGCACGTACCGCAGCTCCGGGCGAAGAGTCACACGGGTGAAACAGCTACACTAGATACAGGTATCACTACAAAATACTACATATATATAAGCGCGTGCAGAGTAGCCCAAACATCTAGTAACTGTCTTTCCCTTTCCAAGCGGTCAATGATTGTGCGCTGAACCTGAACCTCTATCTAACAGTCTCGACACACGAAAGATAACTCAACAGACGCGACCCTAAGGTCGTCCCAGTCTCTGGTCATGATGTTAGTATCAGAAAACAGGAATCTGGCACGATCACGGTGTATAAGTGTGTCCTGGGGTATCGATGTACTCAGGTACGTGCATCGAGGTGCTATGATGCATCTAACAATTATTCTAAGACATTATGTCGAATGTCAACACCCGATTGTGAACCAGACGCGGAGTATCGAACGCCAACATAAATATGTTTACGAAGTACAAAAAGAACAAATATCTGTAAACTGAAATACAGGGTGGCAAGGTACACTTGCCTGCGTGCGGCTGTTGATGGTGGGGTCCCGGTACCACGTCCAAGTCCTCAGGTCCCGCAGTACCTAGAGATAAGATACAAACCCGAATCAAAGTCTATCACACGGCAAACAGGGATATGACACACATCTAAACATAGGCTATAATTTCAGTTACAAGTCACATAGACACTAATTTAGAGGGTTGACTAAGGTTAACCCAGGTAGGTTATATCTAATACAATCGATTACTGTATACTATTCTCAGACAGGTCCTCGATCTCACTATTCATTACTACATTCAGTAGTTCAAATCATGATTAATCCTCGGTTTCGCCCTGGGTCTTTACCGACATTCTCATGCACGTTGACGTATCCCGTCCTCAAATAAATTGTCAATTATTTAATAAATCCTCAAATATACAACCCTCAACATTTTACCCTAAAGCTACTTCTCGATTAATTCATTACTATTTCTCAGTCTCCAATCAATGACTATCGGTTTGGTATTACACCCTTTCACAATCTATCACCTGCCCCACAATGTCCATCCCTATTTCCATATCATGGTATTATTCGTCAACAATTTAACTCTGCCCATTATTTATGAAAAAATGCATATGTTAATACGAACACCCTAAACATCTCATATTTCACTTAAAACCCAACCTCATTATTATCACATTTCCCATAGTCTAGTTTATATATTTCATCTCCTCACCCATGAACACCAATGCAAATTTAAATCAAAATCGATCAATTGGAAATTTCCATCTATTGTGTTTTATAAATGCATTAAACCTAAAATCTCTCCTGCATATATAATCCCAAAATTTCTAGTGCATATAAGTAACCTATTCAATCCTAGAACTCCCATGCAAATCGTTTAATTCTAATTCAATTATTTATGCAAGCTCAAACCCTAAACCTACATTAAACCCATCAATAAATACCTCCACCACATACCACAAGTCATATTCCCCAAGTCCTTTATCAACCTTAATCCATCATCAACATGCTCTATAAATGAAACCTTAATACTATGCTCTCATGAACATACATAGGTGAAACCCTAGCTAACATTAACACACGAATATATATAAATAAAAACCTATTAATACAAAGTCAAAATCTGGAATACACAAAGAGAGCGGGAGAAAGTTGACCTCTACGCGGCGAGGTTGCTGTCTGGCCGGAGCGTGGCCGGTGGAGTTATGCAGTTGTCCTGGAATGGAAGGCCTGGCCGAACTGGAGATTGAAGAAGAAGTAGTCGAGGGTGGTGGTGGTGATGTCGCAGCTTATGGAAAAACTCGTCGGGGAAGAACGGGGATGCTGGGGATTTGTGTTGGTGACCGAAGGAGAAAGAGGAGGTGGTCGGCTTATCGACACCACGGAGGAGCTCTGGTAGGGCTGCTATCGTCGAGCTTGTCGACCACAGGAAGGTGCGCATCGTCTGACCGTGGTGGTGATGGTGGTGGTAAACTGTTGGTGGTGGTGACAATGGTGGAGATGGTCGGAAGAGGGAGGAGCACTGCCGGAGTGGGGAAGTGGTCAGTCGAACCGAAGTTCACAGCGACAGGAACTGCACCGTGGGGACCGGAGTGAACCGTTGGGTCGGAGCGGGGATGCTGGGCAGTGGTTCGGCGGGTCAGCAGCGGCCGGATGGGGGTTGCACTGCCGGCGGGGGGGGGGGGGAGTGTACAACCGACGGAGGGACGCACTACACAGTCGGGTCGGTGGGTGCACTGCACAGTCGGGTCGGTGGATGAACGGGACGGCCGGAGTTGATAACAGCGGTCAGCACAGGCGCCGGAGTAGCGGCTCGGTCAGCCGCCGGGGTTGGGGGTGGCCGCACCGTGCTGCGGGGTCGAGCTGGAACCGTCGGTCGGGGGTACACTGGCCGGACCCAGCTGGTCGGCCGGCCGAAGGTGGTATTCTACAGGAAGAAGAAAAAATAAAGGAAGGAGAAGAAGTAATGAAGAAGAAAGGAAGAAGAAGAAAAAGGAAACTTGCATATGGCTGAGTGTATAGAGGGAGGAGAGAGAGAGGGGGTGTGGTTCTCCATGTATTAGGATTAGGGCCGGCTTTAGGGAAAGAGTGCGATGTAGACTTTTTATGGGAAGGGGTGTGTTGGATGGAGGGTGGAGATGCTCTCATTCAAAATAGAGGGCCAAGATTTGTCATGAAGGGAAGTGGGTTTCTTCATGAAGGGGGGTGAGTGGATGGGTGAGATTTGGACCCCATTTTGGGACCTCTCCATTGTTCCTAGCTAATAGGATGATGACACATAAATTCAATAATTGCAACTTAGCCCCGTAAATTCGAGAAATTGCACGGACACATAAAATGACGTAAAAAATGTGGAGAAAAATGTGTTTAATAATTTTCAAGGTGAGGGGGTATTGTGCGTTAGGCACGGGTTTAATTAAAATGGCATTGGGATTAAGTTAGGATTAAAAATAGGATTTACAAAGTTGGTATCCCCGATTTAAATAAAAATAAAGTGTCCCGCGAATTTAATTTATTGGGGGCACTTGGGGTCAAAATCCGAAAATGACGCAAAGGCCAAAAATGGTGGGGGCTTGGAGTCAGTCTTGGACCCTTTAGTTGGTCCGGCTCGACGGGTTAAGTTGGTATCTCAAAATTTAGGATAACGACACAGGAGTCCGATACGGAATTAAATATGGGTTACGATTTTCGGAATGTTGCCCAATTAATTTAGAGCACACAAAAACTAATTTTAAAAGACGGAAAAGTCCAGTGCCTAATTTGGCGAGTCAAGTTGAAAGTACAATAATTGAACAAAATTTATGGGTTGATATTGGGCTCCGAATAATCAAACAATGATAGGTCGCGCCAAGGGTTTTAATTAATTGAATATAATACCAGATAAAATTATCTCTACTCTAACCTCGACATCTGCTACCAAAACCAAAATTTTCTAAATCCACTCTAACTATCTACAGAATAAATCGAGGGGGTTTACACCAAATATTTTGTTTTCTTTATTTCTTGTACTTGGACATTCTTGTATAGGATTCTTTGTACTTTGTAATAAATTCAAAATTCGCAATACAAGTTAGCAAGACTTTTGTCCATGACGAACAACTTAAAAGCAATCCAACAATATTTGGTGAATAGGTTACTTGTTGTTATGGAAAATGATCAACCACAACAATAACCACAAGATCAACAACCTCAACTCGTATCTCAACCTCAGGGGGTACAAGGGCCCCAAATCAAAATATGATACAAAAAAATTAACAGCATTTTAGCGGAGTTTACAATGAAGGTGATATGAAAAGAAGAATTTAGCATGGAGCTTTTGTTTTATGCTAGTATTGTAGGAAACGACTACAAAAAAAACCTAACTCTGGTACAAAAAATTTACGTAGAATCTAAACAAAAGTATATAGTATCTTGCATCTTTTTTAAGAAATATATTATTTTATAATATGTATTATTATTGTTAGATATGTATATTTAAATTATGCGACTATGTTTGAGTTTTTTTTCTTTCAGCCCCTCTAAAAGATTCCTTTGTGGTATTACAAAGAAAGCTTAAAGTGAGGCTGAAAACAAAAAAACTTAAACATAAGTAGTATTTTTTTTTAATGTAACTTATGTTTGAGTTTCAACTTTCAAGCTCTCTACAAACTTTCTTTGGAGTAATACAAGGGAATTTTGAAGAGAGGTTGAAAAGCAGAAACACAAACATAAGTTGTATGACTTATATATATATATATATATATATATATATATATATATATATATATATATATATATATATATATATATATATATATATATTAAAAATTAATAAAATATTAGCGTTATAATAAAATTTTTTGTAAAATTTCTTTATTGTTATTTTTTTTTGCTTTTTTGGGAAATTTCTCAAATTTTAAAATTAATAAAAATTATCTTAATTATTTCCTTCAATTTTTTTAAACCAACCTGGGCCCAACGTAAACCAAACCGGACTACTGTCAGCTCCCCCCTACAAGTCTAATTCCTGGCTGGGTGGTTCGACCTATCAGACTTATGGTTCGGCACAGACCGGCCTAGCCCACACTACCAAAATATGATAAAATAGTGACATTTTTAGCAACGTCATAATAAAATATCGCTAATATTAAAGACTTAGCGACTCCAAAAATAAACGTCGTTATACATCGCTGCTGGCGACACATAGCGATATTTAGCGACTGTACTTTATTTTTTTAAAAGAATAGTCGTTATAAGCTTCTTTAAGGTTGCTAAACGTCGCTGAGTTTTTTGATTTAGCGACGTTAAGTGACGTATTTAGCGACGTTTAGCAACCTCTATTTATGACGTCGCTAATTTTTTTATTAGCGATGTTGTCACCCCCACTTTTTGGATTAAGGGTATTTTAGTCTTTTCGTAATTAAGGAGTAAATAATTGCATGATAATTAATTTTATCTGATAATTATAATTTCTAACTGATTTTTGGAACACCCTTTCAATTATTTTGATTAATCAATAAATTCAATTTGTGCCAATTCCCTTTTTGTTGGACACTTTTCATGCAAGCGTATTAAGGTGACCATCCCTTTGGACGCGACATGCGAATAAATTCAATTTCCCTTCATGTACATTTTTCCATAATTTTGGGGACTGTGACATTGCAACATTAATCCTCTCGAAACCATAGCCTCAAAAACCTTGGAACTAATGCATCGTAGCCTACCATTTTAATTCTATTAAATCTTGGCCCTTGAAATATCCCCATAAGAGGCAAATTCCAAGAGGATTGACTAGTCAACCCAAACCCTAGGTCAACCCTTATACAATACTATATATATATAAACCTTTTTTTTTCTTTTCCTTCTTCAAACCACAGCCGAATTGCTACCATCCCATTGATCCGTCGGACCTTGCCCGAGCGCCGAAACCCGACCATCCTATTGATCCGCCGGACCCTGCCCCGACCGCCGGACGCCACCCAAGCGCTGCGTCGCTGTCCCAAGCGCTGCGCGTTGCCCCGAGTGCTGGATCCCGTACCGACCGAGCGCCTGGATTCTGCGCCGACCGATCGACGCTGCCGCGCCGACCGACTGAACGACGCTTCCGCACCGACTGACTGGACGACGCACTGCTGACCGAGAGTCGACGATGCACTGCTGACCGAGAGTCGACGATGCACTGCTGACCGGAGTTCGACGACGCACTGCTGACCGAGAGTCGACGACGTACTGCTGACCGGAGTTCGACGACGCGCTGCTGACCGGAGTTCGACGACGCGCTGCTGACCGGAGTTCGACGACAGACCCGCACTCGACCAGCCTTCCCTGTTCGTGACCTTCGCCCCATAGTCATCGTCTTGTGTCCGCACGCAGGTTCGACATAAGCCTATACTCGACTACTTAAACATCCGTAGATCATGAGTTAGTATGCGTAGGTAACAATACATGCACGTGTGTACATATATATATACGTAGAGGTATATGGATATTATGCTCAACTTATATTTATATTTACGTACTCAAATATATGTATTTTAGGTATCCCTAATATATACATGCTAGTATGTATACACATGGTATAAGCCTTACTAGTATATCTAAACGATGTATAATTATAAGGTAACGGTAACTAGTGAATACTTATGTACATACATACGAAACATATAATTCTCAATCATAATAACACTTCCGTGAAAATATATGTGTGTGTATTGTATGGATTGAATAGTATAAACGTGTGAATACCTATTAATTGTGTAACTAAGTGGTACCATGAGATACGTTAGCCGTAGTATGTGCTATGTAATATATGCACTAGATGTCTTGAATGTGACCACGGATACCCCGTAGATACATCTACCTGTGACCATGTAGCATGATAGTAGACTGCCATATGTACACTGACGTACTAGCAGGACCGTACCATTGACTGTCTGTACGCACAGCGACTACAGACGTAAACCCTAGTATAGCCCTTGACCATTGTGTTGATTGCGTATTAGTATAATGTCTGATGCAGTATTGTGTTATGCTATATCTATAGGACTGTTGGATCACTCAGACGATAACCTGGAACCCGGATATTGGTATTGCCAGCAAGGACCACAGGCGAGTACATTCTCTGACAGTTTCCATTATGTTGATTATCTCTATAATTTTTGTTTTATAGCGTACATGACTCTGACACTGTTATTTACACGAGTTAGCATCATTGAGACCTGTCACGAGGAGTCGTGATGGGAATCCATCGTGCTAGCTGGGGAAAATAGGGAAATATTAGTAGTTATGTGATCATACCCTTACATGCAGCATTAGCTCACCCATATCTCACGTCGGTGCAGCCGTACCCTTACATGCCTCATCGCTGTTACATTCCGGTTAGCCTGACCTGTTGGGGATGATCGCTAATCCATGTAATGAGTCATATAACCCAAGCCGATCACATGATATGCTGACGTTTCACACACTTAGTTAGATGATTCTTGACATGTATCTTGATAGACTGATCTTGTATTTTCTACATGTTCTAGTTGTTGTTATTACATATACTTACATACCAGTTCTTTGTACTTGCGTACACTTGTAGATCTATTCCTTGCCAGATGCTATTGATGATGATGTTCCAGTATCTTTATTCCAGCATTCTTTATTTCAGTATTTCTTATTGCCAGTTATTTCATATATGTCTTGTATTTCTTTACACTGTTTTATAGTTTTTGTCAATATATGTGGAACTGCTGTTGGAGGTGTATTTTCGTTCAAATCCTGACTGGATATTTTTTCCAGAGAACCTTGAGGACTTCTGTACTACACACTACGGACCAGGTATAGAAGCAGACTGTGTACCAGAGATCATAGAAGAGACTATGCTTCTAGATGAGACTTTGCCTACAGCTTTTTAGATAGTGTTTATTTTATGCTGGAGACTTATGGAGGTTATTTTAGTTTATGTTTAGTCTTATGTTTAATTGGAGACTTGTGTTGGACAGTTAGACTGTGAGTATCTTTTGTTGGAACATGGTGTTTAACTATGTCATTTTCTTTTATCTTTTATCGTGCCTTATAGTCATTGTGATTGAGTTATATTGAGAGATTTTGGAGATGTATATCATTGACATGTGTTTAGTTAGTAGTGTTATTGAGACCAGACAGCGTTCTACCGCAGATGCTGCGGCGTAGGCTGGACGTACCCACGCTCTCGTGCCCCTACACTGGGTGCGGGTCGTGACACGTTTTTAGTGGTGGCCCATGCAGGTCTAGTTTCGCAAGTTATGCGATATCGTGGTAGTACGACAACTTAGTTGTACTGCTCCGAGCCTGTGTTAGGATATAGGAAATAGGATCTAGGATGAGAGTATGCTCAATCACACTAGGAAATTCTGAACTTCTTATTGTCATTCTAATGGATTGTTTCCTTTAGCACTTTTAGTGTCCTTCCTTGATAATATCACATCTATCACCTTAATTGATTCTTTGATCTGTATTCAGGATGTCGTCGAATACTAGATCCATGAGAATGGGAGCAGCTAATTTAGATAGGACTGCCACCCCTCAACCTGACGAACAAATACCTGGAGATTCTCCTACATCTCCTGTTCTTGTAGGAGTGTCTGCAACTAACGGGATTCCTCCTCCACCTATACAGAGGATTGTCCCAGCTATGACAGACGACCTTCCACCACCACCGACACCAATTCCCGGAGGAGTGTCCGCTGACGGGGCACAGATGTTCGCACTGATGCAGGGCATGCTAGAGGCCCAGAGAGTAACAGCAGAAGCTCAGCATGTTCAAGCTGAAGCTCAAAGAATACAAGTAGAAGCACACCAGGCGTAGACCGAACTGATGAGGGAGAGCATGGAGAATGCTAATCAGATGACTCTCCAGGCCGTGGAGAGAGTAGCACGACAACCGCAACACCAAGGTCAACAACAACATAGGCCATACCAGCAACAGCATCAGCAATAACACCAACCGCAACCCCAGCAGCAACACCAGCAACAGGCACCAGTTCGAGGACATGCTCAACAACAGCAACCACAGAGGCATAATCAAATCGCTACCCCATGTTCGTATTACGGAAAGATGGGACATACAAGAGACATCTGCAGAAAAAGGTTGGGTACTTGCTTATCATGTGGATCAGCAGCACATCAGCTGAGAGACTGCCCGACTATTCAGAATCGCCAAGGAGGAGGAGCTGCTCAGAGAGGACCAGCCAGAGCACCTATCGTACCAGGAGGCCAGCAGGGAGGACCTCCACTTCCATCGCAGCAGGAGAGGTTTGTGCAACAGCAGCAGCAGCAATAGAGAGGAGCACCACAAGGACGAGCTTACGCCATGACCACTGAGGAGGTCGAGCCAGCTGAAGACGTGATTTCAGGTTCAGTTTTACTCGATTCTATTCCAACACTTGCATTATTTGATTCTGGCGTTTCCCATAGTTTCGTATCTGTATCTTATGCCGTTAAGCATCATTTAGAAATGGAACCATTAGATAGGACTTGCAAGATCACGACAGGAGGAGGTATTATCCTAGTCCGTGATTATTGCAAGGATCGGAGAGTGTCATTGGAAGACCGAGAGTTGAGCGTGAGTTTACTCGTTATGCCACTTCCGGAATACGATATTGTACTCGGAATGGACTGGCTGAGTAAACACCATGCTTCCATAGATTGTCACGGAGGAAGAGTAGTATTTCGACCACCAGGAGAGCCAGAGTTCGAGATTGCCAGAGGAGCAGAGGAGCGAAGCAGAGGCACTTTTTGCGGAGCCAGAGTGGAAGAAGAAGAGTTACCGCATCCACTTATAGCAGAATTCCTGGATGTATTTTCAGAGGAGTTGCCAGGTTTGCCACCAGACAGAGATGTTGAATTTTCTATAGACTTGATACCAGGAGCGGAGCCTATTTCGCAACATGTCTATAGAGTTAATAACAACGAATTGGTAGAGCTAAAGAAACAAGTTGAGGAGCTGCAAGACAAAGGTTTTATTAGATCCAGTTCATCGCCATGGGGAGCACCGGTATTATTTGTACCAAAAAAGGATGGCACGGTACGTATGTGTATCGATTATAGAGCCTTGAATAACCTCACTATTAAAAATAAATACCCGCTGCTGAGGATAGATGATCTTTTTGATCAATTGAGCGGAGCGAAGGTGTTTTCAAAAATAGACTTGAGGTTAGGCTATCACCAGGTGAAAGTGAAGAAAGAAGACATACCGAAGACCGCCTTTCGAACCAGATATGGCCAGTTTGAATTTACAGTAATGCCGTTTGGTTTAACCAATGCACCAGCAGTATTTCTGAACTTGATGAACAAGGTGTCCCACCAGTACCTTGACAAGTTCGTAGGGGTGTTTATTGATGACATTCTAGTATATTCAAGAACCCCAGAAGAGCATGAAGAGCACCTAAGAATAGTCTTAGAAACTCTCAGGAGAGAGAAATTATACGGGAAGCTTTCAAAGTGTGAGTTCTTTCTTGAAGAAGTTGAATTTCTTGGACACATGGTGACGGGTAACGGAATTTCAGTTAACCCAAAGAAGATAGAGGCAGTGAAGTCATGGACTACCTCCAGTACGGTAGCTGAAATCAGGAGCTTTCTCGGACTAGCAGGATACTACAGAAGATTCGTACAAGACTTCTCCAAGATTGCAGAGCCAATGACTAGGCTGACCAAGAAGGATGTGGAATTTGTCTGGACAGAAGAATGCCAAGCCGCATTTGATGAGCTGAAGAGGAGATTGACGACAGCGCCAGTTTTGACGTTGCCATCAGGGACAGGCGAATTCACTATCTACAGTGATGCTTCAGGAAAAGGGTTGGGATGCGTTCTCCAACAACACGAGAAAATAATTGCCTATGCTTCAAGACAATTACGCCCTCATGAAAAGAACTATCCCACTCACGATCTGGAGTTAGCAGCAGTTATCTTTGCCCTAAAGCTGTGGAAGCACTATCTATACGGAGAGCGTGTGGAGATCTTCACAGACCACAAGAGCTTAAAGTACGTGTTTACACAGAAGAAGCTGAATATGAGACAGAGAAGGTGGTTAGAATTGATGAAAGACTTTGATATCTCATTACAGTATCATCCAGGGAAAGCCAACATAGTCACGGATGCCTTGAGCAGGTACCCAATGGCTATGTGTTTGACTACGGATAGACACTTATTAGCTGATCTTGAGAGCTTAGAAATTGAGGTATTAGTTCCAGGAGCTGAGATTCAGATGTGGGGACTGCAGATTCAATCAGAACTGATGGACAGAATTAGAGCTGCACAGTATGATGATGAGACTCTAAGGAGTATTAGAGCACAAGTTCAGGCAGGATTGATAGAAGATTTCACTATTGTGGATGATGGATCCTTACGACATGGCACGAGGATGTGTGTGCCAAGTGGAGAGCTGCGCGAAGAAGTTTTACAGGAGGCACACCACTCTCAGTACTCGATGCATCCCGGAGCCAACAAGATGTATCGAGATTTGAGGAAGCATGTATGGTGGTATGGTATGAAGCGCGAAGTAGCACGCTTCGTATCCCGATATTTAGTGTGCCAACAGGTGAAAGCAGATCGACAGAGGCCAGGGGGATTGCTTCAACCTTTACCCATTCCAGAATGGAAGTGGAAGCACGTGACCATGGACTTCGGTTCGGGATTTCCTCGTTCTCCAGGAGGAAAGGATGCAATTTGGGTCATCGTGGATAGGTTGACCAAATCAGCCTATTTCTTACCTTTTAAAGTGGGTACTTCGACGGAGAAGCTAGCAGAGATGTACGTACAGCAGATTATCAGATTACATGGAGTTCCTGTGAGTATTGTCTCAGATCGGGATAGTCATTTTACTTCCCATTTTTGGAGGAGCCTGCAGTCTAGCTTGGGCACTCAGCTCAAGTTCAGTATCGCATATCACCCTCAGACGGACGGGCAGTCTGAAAGGACTATTCAGACTCTTGAAGACATGCTACGCACTTGCATATTGGATCTCGGAGGTTCTTGGAAGGATCATCTACACTTGGAAGAGTTTGCTTACAACAACAGCTACCAGGCCAGCATTGAGATGTCACCATTCGAAGCTTTATATGGACGAAGGTGTCGCACACCTTTATCTTGGGATGATATTGGAGAAAGAGCCTTATTAGGACCAGAAATGGTCGTGGATGCAGCAGAAAATGTGAAACTTATCAGAGATAGACTGCGAGTGGCGCAGGACAGACAGCGGCATTGGGCCGATAGCCACCGTAGACCCCTAGAGTTTCAGGTATTATTTGATTGTTTTGTTTGTTTGATTGCTTTGTTTGTTTAGATTGCGTGTTAAGATCGTTGTTCTAGGTTGGCGATTTGGTGTTCTTACGGATTTTACCGACACGAGGAACGATTCGTTTCGGCGGAGGAGGAAAGCTTAGTCCACGATACATCGGGCCCTTCAGTGTTCTTGCAAGGGTCGGTACAGTGGCCTATAGACTAGACTTGCCGCCTGCTCTAGATGGAGTGCATAACATGTTCCACATGTCGCAGCTGAGACGGTACATGGCAGATCCTAGTCACGTATTAGATCACTCGGAGATCGAAGTTGGACCGACACTCAGCTATCCTGAACAACCTGTGGAGATCTTGGATCGTAGAGAAAAGATATTACGGAACCAGACTATTCCTTTGGTTCGTATCGCATGGAGAAATCACTCTCCAGGAGAATCAACTTGGGAGAGAGAGGACGAAATGCGCGAGCGGTATCCATATCTCTTCGAGACTTGAGGTATAATTCATGAATTGATTGCTTGCTCTTATGCTAGTTATTTTAATTTTGGGGACAAAATTCTTTTAAGGAGGGTAGACTTGTCACCCCCACTTTTTGGATTAAGGGTATTTTAGTCTTTTCATAATTAAGGAGTAAATGATTGCATGATAATTAATTTTATCTGATAATTATAATTTCTAACTGATTTTTGGAACACCCTTTCAATTATTTTGATTAATCAATAAATTCAATTTGTGCCAATTCCCTTTTTGTTGGACACTTTTCATGCAAGCGTATTAAGGTGACCATCCCTTTGGACGCGACATGCGAATAAATCCAATTTCCCTTCATGTACATTTTTCCATAATTTTGGGGACTGTGACATTGCAACATTAATCCTCTCGAAACCATAGCCTCAAAAACCTTGGAACTAATGCATCGTAGCCTACCATTTTAATTCTATTAAATCTTGGCCCTTGAAATATCCCCATAAGAGGCAAATTCCAAGAGGATTGACTAGTCAACCCAAACCCTAGGTCAACCCTTATACAATACTATATATATATAAACCTTTTTTTTCTTTTCCTTCTTCAAACCACAGCCGAATTGCTACCATCCCATTGATCCGCCGGACCTTGCCCGAGCGCCGGAACCCGACCATCCCATTGATCCGCAGGACCCTGCCCCGAGCGCCGGACGCCACCCAAGCGCTGCGCCGCTGTCCCAAGCGCTGCGCGTTGCCCCGAGTGCTGGATCCCGCACCGACCGAGCGCCTGGATCCCGCGCCGACTGATCGACGCTGCCGCGCCGACCGACTGAACGACGCTCCCGCACCGACTGACTGGATGACGCACTGCTGACCGAGAGTCGACGACGCACTGCTGACCCAGAGTCGACGACGTACTGCTGACCGGAGTTCGACGACGCACTACTGACCGAGAGTCGACGACGTACTGCTGACCGGAGTTCGACGACGCGCTGCTGACCGGAGTTCGACGACGCGCTGCTGACCGGAGTTCGACGAAAGACCCGTACTCGACCAGCCTTCCCTGTTCGTGACCTTCGCCCCGTAGTCATCGTCTTGTGTCCGCACGCAGGTTCGACATAAGCCTATACTCGACTACTTAAACATCCGTAGATTATGAGTTAGTATGCGTAGGTATCAATACATGCACGTGTGTACATATATATATATACGTAGAGGTATGTGGATATTATGCTCAACTTATATTTATATTTACGTACTCAAATATATGTATTCTAGGTATCCCTAATATATACATGCTAGTATGTATACACATGGTATAAGCCTTACTAGTATATCTAAACGATGTATAATTATAAGGTAACGGTAACTAGTGAATACTTATGTACATACATACGAAACATATAATTCTCAATCATAATAACACTTCCCTAAAAATATATGTGTGTGTATTGTAGGGATTGAATAGTATAAACGTATGAATACCTATTAATTGTGTAACTAAGTGGTACCATGAGATACGTTAGCCGTAGTATGTGCTATGTAATATATGCACTAGATGTCTTGAATGTGACCACGGATACCCCGTAGATACATCTACCTGTGACCATGTAGCATGATAGTAGACTGCCATATGTACACTGACGTACTAGTTGGACCGTACCATTGACTGTCTGTACGCACAGCGACTACAGACGTAAACCCTAGTATAGCCCTTGACCATTGTGTTGATTGCGTATTAGTGTAATGTCTGATGCAGTATTGTGTTATGCTATATCTATAGGACTGTTGGATCACTCAGACGGTAACCTGGAACCCGGATATTGGTATCGCCAGCTAAGGACCACAGGCGAGTACATTCTCTGACAGTTTCCATTATGTTGATTATCTCTATAATTCTTGTTGTATAGCGTACATGACTCTGACACTGTTATTTATACGAGTTAGCATCATTGAGACCTGTCACGAGGAGTCGTGATGGGAATCCATCGTGCTAGCTGGAGAAAATGGAGAAATATTAGTAGTTATCTGATCATACCCTTACATGCAGCATTAGCTCACCCACATCTCACGTCGGTGCAGCCGTACCCTTACATGCCTCATCGCTGTTACATTTCGGTTAGCCTGACCTGTTGGGGATGATCGCTAATCCATGTAATGAGTCATATAACCCAAGCCGATCACATGATATGCTGACGTTTCACACACTTAGTTAGATGATTCTTGACATGTATCTTGATAGACTGATCTTGTATTTTCCACATGTTCTAGTTGTTGTTATTACATACACTTACATACCAGTTCTTTGTACTTGCGTACACTTATAGATCTATTCCTTGCCAGATGCTATTAATGATGATGTTCCAGTATCTTTATTCCAGCATTCTTTATTTCAGTATTTCTTATTGCCAGTTATTTCATATCAATCTTGTATTTCTTTATACTGTTTTATAGTTTTTGTCAATATATGTGGAACTGCTGTTGGAGGTGTATTTTCGTTCAAATCCTGACTGGATATTTTTTCCAGAGAACCTTGAGGACTTCTGTACTACACACTACGGACCAGGTATAGAAGCAGACTGTGTACCAGAGATCATAGAAGAGACTATGCTTCTAGATGAGACTTTGCCTACAGCTTTTTAGATAGTGTTTATTTTATGCTGGAGACTTATGGAGGTTATTTCAGTTTATGTTTAGTGTTATGTTTAATTGGAGACTTGTGTTGGACAGTTAGACTGTGAGTATCTTTTGTTGGAACATGGTGTTTAACTATGTCATTTTCTTTTATCTTTTATCGTGCCTTATAGTCATTGTGATTGAGTTATATTGAGAGATTTTGGAGATGTATATCATTGACAGGTGTTTAGTTAGTAGTGTTATTGAGACCAGACAGCGTTCTACCGCCGATGCTGCGGCGTAGGCTGGACGTACCCACTCTCTCGTGTCCCTATACTGGGTGCGGGTCGTGACAGATGTTATAAGTAGACGTCGCTAAATGTCGCTAAAATTTTTAATATAGGGTTCATGATTTTATTTCCCCCTATTTTGTCGAACTCTTCCCCCAAATTTTTGAACCATCCCTCTTCCCCCCCTCTCTGGCGAAGTACCCCACTCCTGCGTCCTCCACAGCCCCCCTACTCCGGCGTCCCCCCATCCCTAACCCCATCGGCTCCCCCACAGCCCCCTACTCTGGCTCCCCACCCCCCGAGTGCCCCCTTCCGCACGGCTCCTTCCTTCCGGCGTGGCTCCTCCCTACCGACGACCTCGATCTTCTCCTTTTCCTCATCCTCCTCCTCCTCCTCCTCTAGGTAAACCCTAACCCTATCTCTCTCCCTCTCTCTCACAGATGCAGACACGATATGACACTGACACATACACAGACACGACACACACACACTGACACAGACACGACACAGACACTGTCACAGAGGGTGTAAACCCTAACCCTCTCTCTCTCTCTCACAGATACGGACATAATATTTTTATAGCGGACATGACACATACACAGACATAGACACAACACGGGATATAACACAGACGCCGGAGTGGGGTACTTCGCCAGAGAGGGGGGGAAGAGGGGTGGTTCAAAACATAATATGGATGGGAACATATTACTTATTAAGTTGCTTATTGTAGAGCTTCATCTATTGTTAAAATTATTCTCACTTTGTTGATGAAAGCATAAAATCTGTTGATTTTTATGGTATTGTTACTAGAGTACATTATGTGTTTACGAGTGCTTGAAAACTATGCATTTGATTAGTATAGGCCAGTGTAGGACTTTCCCTAAATAGGGACTATTAGGCATATATATTTTCATTTAAGTAGATCATGGTGTATTTTTTAAACTAATCACACGACTTATTAGCATGTGAGTGTTCTACATTGTATAGAGAAATACTTTTCACAAATATCCGGCATCTCAAGTATTTTTATGAGAATATTCAGTCATAAATGAGACATGTGCATGTATTGGGTATGTGGTATTGTCTAGTTCATATTAGGAATATAATAATTAAATGTAAATTAGGCTTTATCGAGTAATATTTTGGGAATACAAGATTTTAACTTGATTCATTTTATAATTTACTTAACTATTAGTGGTGCGAAGTACTATGTCTTTATAGAATTTGTCTCTTCTCTTGTATAAATATTTGGTTCTTATACCTTCTGTTTCATATATTGAGTACTGCATATTTCACATCTATAGGCCACACATCTTAAATGCGAAGAATAGTATTAGTATTGCCCAAAGTGTTCACAAGCAATCAAACTAAGAGGCAATATAAAAATAAAATGAGAATATGGTTATAAGTATGGTTTTTTTACATTATTATAATGATGAATGTGATAGAACTTCTTCCTACTTGAAGAAATCCTGAGTTATTCCTAACTTTTATATTGAAACTAATAATTTAATTAAAACATCCCTTTCTTCCCCTATCCTAATCCTAACTCAGACACACACACACATGCGGACACTAACACTAACCCAAACTCGAACACGTAAACACACTAATACGCATACACTAACCCTAACATGGACACGAACACACACACATGTTTGTGTTATGTCATCTCATGATACGTATAGTAAAATTGTAGGACACATGGATATAAAAGGTTAGGACACAATATTGAGGATATGGTTGTAAGTATTTTATCGGACACGGACACACGCATATATGTCAAGTATGGATATCCAGTAGTGTATCATTGAGTGTCAACTATGTATCCTGGACCAAAAAAAATTGACACTGGATATCCATGACTTGACTTTTCAATTAGAAAGTCATGGCCTAAACAAATATCAAGTATGGATATCCAGGATACAGAATTGATACTCACTGATATACTACAATATGAGTATCCAGGATACAGAGTTGAACGAAGAAGTATCAGTACTAGGATTAGGTGTATCAGTGCACGTACTGTATTCCTGAGTATTCTTATGTGTGTGTAGACGAGTAGGTGTATAACATAGTTAGATATTCCTGAGTATCAATGTTAGGACTAGGAGTATCAGTGCATGTACTATATTTAAACGAAGAAGATAAATTTTTAGAAGAGGATTAAAAATATCAATATGAAATCCATTTAGACTTGTCATATGTACTGTAATTTAAACTATTTTCTTGAATGATGTCTATTCATCTTTGAATATCTGGAGTGAGTTTCATTTGGATAATATACACTACCAAATATTTATATGAGTATATACTTGAACAATGTCTATTCATCTTTGAAGAAGGATCTAAAAATGGATATGAATTACTATCTGCATCATCGTTCGTAGATGTACAACCGTCATCCTGATGACATGTGCAGTGTGCGAGATGAATTCATTGAGGGTGTACAATAGTTCCTGCAGTTCACCAAGGCGTTCCCTCAGTTCATGGACGGTACCAAAAATAAGTGTCTCTGTGTGAGATGTCATAACTTGAAATATCATCCAGAAGTGGAAGTCACATATCATTTATACTCGAAGGGTTTCATGCCGAATTACTATCAGTGGACCACGCACAGAAAACTTGTATCTTTTGCATCAGAGTCAGAGCCTTATGTGAAGCCGTATATAGATATCTATGACCACGTTGCTTACGACGACGGGTGGGTGAACATGATTTTTGATGCAACGGGGCCTAGTTTCGATCCGGACAATTATGATGCAGCTGAGGAGGCACCAGATGCCGATGCTGTAAATTTTATGGAGTTGCTAGAGAATGTAAGGACTCTATTATATCCTGGTTGTGAGGATCATTCACCGTTGGAGGTGGTTACAAGATTATTGTGCATCAAGTCCGATTTTAACATGTCGCAAGAATGCTATAACCGACTGATGGATTTGATTATAGAAATCTTGCCAGAGGGTGCAAAGTTTCCTAAAAACTTCTACCGATCTAAGAGGATGGTGATATTGCTCTAGATGGTAACGAAAAAATTGATGCCTGTCTTAACGGGTGCATATTGTACTACAAAGACGACAAGGATGAAGATGCGTGCAGATTTTGTGGTACTGATCGCTACAAGGCCACTGGTAGAGGAAAGTCTATCGGTACAAGGAAGCCTACCGATTCGATGCACTACTTACCTTTGATGTCGCGGTTACAGAGGTTTTTTATGGTGAAGGAGACTACAGAAACATGAGTTGGCACAGACAAAAACAGATCGAAGGAGTATTGGATCATCCGATGGAGAAGTATGAAAGTATTTTGATCGAGAGTATCCAGATTTTGCTTCGGATCCGCGTAATATCAGATTGGAGGTCTCCTCCGATGATTTTACCCCATTCGGACTTTTGGGCTCTCAGTATTCATGTTGGCCTATGATCATCACTTCATACAATCTACCGCCTTGGATGTACAAGAAGACTCCGTATATATTCCTAACCGTTATTATCCCGAGTTCGAACAATCCGAAGAGGAACATCGATGTGTATTTACTATAATGACCCATTCTGTTCAAACGGACAACCGATTCAAATGGCAAAAGTGCATGACCTGACCCGCTTTGCTCAGCGAGAATACTCGTTTGAGGCAAAAGGATTTCCAGACTTGCCCCTTCAGGAGTTCCAGCTTGGACTTTTAGAGGCTCGCTCGGAGTATCGCTCGACCGAGGCGAATCATCACTAAGATGGGTGGATACGATGAACTTTTCTTTGCTTAGCCAACACACTTAAAATATGGATGATATATGCTAGTCGCTAGGCGAGTTACCCCCTGTATGCTAATAAAGAATACAACGCACCTAGCTAAGGGAATAATCCCAACTTGTATTACTTGTGTTAGAACATGGAAATAAAACTTTGCTTATAAATGGACCCTCGCATGCTACCTTTGCCTTGTGCAAGTAGACCCCGCTATGACTCGAGTCAAAATGATATATATACTCTTCTTAGTACACTGTTCACTTATTTACACTATACGTCCCATAGATCATGTCACTCGATCTGTTCCTTTACAGTCTCACTTCTCGCTTTACCCTTAGACCCGTGCTAACATGATTGCTTATATTCAATATAAATGTATGCTTGCCTTCTTATATGTTAACTTGTAATGTTGCCTCAATCCAATACTTGCCACAATGAAACTTATGCCATAATCAAGTCACGCTATCCGTATCGTGCATGCATATAGTTAGCCAGAAGACTATCAAATAGCTCTTTTGTGCAATGTGAACCTGCAAGTATCAAGGACTGTTAGGTCGCCAAGGCAGTCCCTACACCAGGGGAATGCATCAGGTCAAGTTGAACTCTGAACGAGAATTATGTCAAGTGTAAATCTGAATAAGAATCATCAAGAATCATAGCTCGTGGAGCAAATGTTCGTTCAGAATAGAAATCTTGGATTACCATGTTAAGTTGTGAATATGGAAGACCCCAGACTTGCATGTCGCGGAGAACATGGAAACAAGGTGATCTTTGGATCTCGTTCCACGGACGGTCACCGGGACACTGGGGCTGATCCAGATGGAACTTCATGTGTAGTCTTCATGTGCATTGGACGGCATGGTTTGTAGCACCTTATATGATTTTGTTGCATTCCATCCTCGTCATTGACTACGTTCCTTTATGGCTATGCCAGCAACTCCTGTTCATATAGATAAGTTATCCTCGCTTAGCGGCTATCTGCGTGCGAGTTATTATATCACATCGAGAATATTTGAAATGCCTAAATGATCATGAGTATAACACACTTGTGTAAAAATTAAAATACTTATAGATATGGAGCACTTGAACTTCTTCTGCAACACGCCTGGATAATTCGTAAAATTGTGCATCTGAAATATAATCTCGTTCACAACAGTTGTGTTTGCATATGTTATTGCCCCTGAATTGTATTATATATATGTTCGTGCTTGATTTAACTTTATTTTCCTTAGGCAGGGAAGGACGGATGGAAAGTTGGTAAGTCTCGCAGTGTTCCTTTATATCGCACGACGCACTGCCACACGAGTTAGGCTATTCAGAATTGCCATAAAATTGATCCTAAGGCAAGATTAGAAAGATAACATAATATATGATGCACGGAACCTATATAACGTGTTTGGATTTGTCGAGCTGGCGAGAAGCCTTCCCACCAGTGCATTCATGTACTAATAACCCACCAGATTGCTAGCAGGGTGCGAAAGAAACTCGTTCGGTGCGGATGCCTCCTTCGTGCGTGCTAAGGCATGGAGTTCACTCTGGAGCCTTGGAGAGTTGCATCCGAAATTGAAGCACATATACAAGACATAATGTTGGAACATCGCCTTTGTATCGTTCCACAAATATAGCCACTTGGCATACTTTTACTATTTCAGGGAGAGAGGTTTAAGCGACTTGTAATCTTGGCCTAGCGCCACTTATAACACTTGTTCAATATCAATAAAGAGTTTGTTTTATTTCTATACTTGTGTTATTCAATGCTTCTGCTATTGATGACTCTGTGAAGTTGTTATCAATTGCCTATGTATTTATTATTTTACTACACTCGGATAATTTGTGCGACTCTGTAGCTTAGACCTCTTATCGCCTGTTCGGATCATGGCCTTGTACGTGCGCGGCTTACACTCATGTGACATCACGCCCCGATGGGTTAAGCAATTATCCCGTGGAAGCCCTAGCACAGTAATTTATGGCTAGCGGGGATGGCCAATTAAACTTGCGGAAGATCCGAGCATGACATTTACAGTCTTTGATAGATGAGTTGAATCAAATATGGGAAGTAGGTGCCAATACATACGACGTTTCTAGAAAGCAGAATTTTCAGATGAGGGCAACACTTATGTAGACCATGAACAACTTTTTGTCCTATGGAATGCTATCAAAATAGAGCACTCATGGTCGTCTCTCATGTCCGTATTGTATGGACTGCACTAAGACTTTCCGTTTGAAACACGGAGATAAACTGTGCCTCTTCGATTGTTATCGTTAATTTTTATCGAAAGATCATCCGTATCGGAGGAACATGAATGTTTTTTGTACAGGCGTTGTGGAGAAGGTTAATCCACCACCAAGGTGTACCGAATACACGATATGGGAAGAGGTAAAAGATTTACCAAGTGCTATTGAAGAGCCTGCTAAGGGGTACATGTGTGACGAATTTGGTCGTACCCATAACTGGACGAAGATGAGTATATTCTGAGATCTGCCATATTGGAGCACCAATCTGATAAGACATAACCTTGATGTCATACATATCGAGAAGAATGTGTTTGATAACATAATAAATACTGTAATGGTGGTAAAGAAGAAGACGAAAGATAATCCGAAGGCCAGGTTGGACTTAGAAAAAATATGTAGACATCCTGCGTTGCATTTGATAGATGATGGAAATGGAAAGTTAATGCAGCCTAAGTCAATTTTCTCACTGGAGAAGAAGGATAAAGAAAGACTTTGTTGGTGGATTCATGGTCTAAAATTTCCAAATGGGTACGTGTCAAACTTGAGAAGATACGCCGACCTCAAGAAGAATAAACTGGCGGGTATGAAGAGCCACAATTGTTACGTATTCCTGGAGAGGTTAATTACGATTGTATTTTGAGAATTCTTACCGCAGGTCATTTGGGATACAGTGACAGAGCTCAGCATATTTTTCAGAGATCTTTGCGCTACTAAGTTGCTCGTATATCGTCTAAAAAAGCAAGAGAAGGATATTGCGGTAACACTGTACAAGCTCGAGAAGGTGTTTCCTCCTGGATTCTTCGACTCTATAGAGTATTTGCTAATTCATCTTTCCTGTGAGGCATGTGTTGGTGGTCCTGTCAGTTATCGGTGGATGTACCCATTCGAGCGGTATCTGAATCACCTAAAGAGAAAGGTAAAAAATAAGGCATGGGTTGAGGGCTCTATTTATGAATCTTATGTTCTCGGGGAGATTACAAACTTTCGCTCGACGTATTTCAAACCTCATATTTCTACTAATAGAATGAGAGCTCCAACAAACGATGACAGATATCAGGAATCTAATGATGCAATACTGAAAGTATTCAATACGTCCTGAAAGCCTTCGGGTAAAATAAAGAAAAGATATTTGAATGTCGACGAGCTAAAGTCTACTCAGTTGTATATATTACTCAATTACGACGAGGATAAAGTGGAGAAGCTAGAGGGATAAGTAATTAATACGTCCACGTTTATGTTATCTCACTGTAATAGTATAAGCTAATATTATGCTACTAATCAGCGGTTGCTTCGTTGATTTTCAGCACATATAATGATGAGCTGAGGTCAGTTATACCCTACATAATAGACGAAGAAGTAGAACAAGAAATAAGACATTATTTTCCTTCTTATTTGAGCCCATATGTAAGGAGCTCGGTAATTACTTTTTCTGTATGCACAAGCACAATAAATAACTTACTATCTCTACTTTGGTATTTAGGTCGATCGTCTAATAACACCCGAGACTGAATATATTAAAACTTTAGCCAAGGGACCAATTAATATCATCAAAATATGGCCAAGTTACTGTATGAATGGGTTTAGGTTTAAGTCAACAAATGCTCCGATCAGAGACAACTTTCTGGATCTTGATTCCACTAAAAATAGTTATTTGTGTATCAAATCTTTGAACTACAAAAACGTTGATCCAGGCAATAATTTCTTTGGCATCTTACGAGAGATTATGGAGTTGACATATAATTATGGCACAGAACCTGCTAAGATTATGCTATTCAAGTATGAATGGTTTAATCCGATTCAGGATCAAGGTTAAAAAATTGACAAGCATGGTTTTGTGGATATAAACTACAAGCGTAGATATCAAGGCTACGAACCATTTGTCCTATCAAGTCAGGTTCAGTTCGTGTACTTCGCAACTTATCCTAGACGGGGGACATCGAGGTCGGATTGGTGGGCAGTATACAAGACTAAAGCTAGAAATACCTTTGACATTGATGAAATAGCTTATCAAGAGGACGAGCTACCTCTTGTAACAAATATTGTAGATATGGACTCAACGAAAGTTACTCATTACATGACTAATAATATAAAAGAGATAGAATTATCCGAAGAGGAATACGAAGATGAAGTAGATAAAAGTAAAGATGAGGAGGAAGAGGAAGAGGAAGAGGAAGAGGAAGATGAGGACGAGGAAGGCAAACAAAATAAAATTTCTGAAGATGATTGAAAATAAAATATTTTGCCTGTAGAATATACTATATTTTGACTATAGAATATACTATTTTGACGAAGACATGTATTATATTTTGACTATAGAATGTCCTATCCATTTAGACTTGTGACTCTACTAGTTATTTACTGGTCAATTCTATTAATGCTGCGAGATATGCATAACATTTTGACTGTAGAATGTACTATATATTTGTTTATTTGTTCTATCATCATATGTTGTTATCAGGTATGACAGGACGACACGGAGCGTTCGGCAGGTCCCAAGGTAGACAGAGTGCTCCTCCGGTATTGCCTACTATTGGTTCTGGATCCTTGGTGCCAAGTACTCCATTATATCGACCAGTCACATCTTCGACTGCGACGATGTTACGTAGCAGCACTCCTGGGATGAGTAGTTCCAGGCCAGAGACTACTCCCTCGTCCAGCATTCCTCCTGCTAACGGAACCATGGAGACAGATAAGCATATAATGGAGCTTGAGCCGAGGCTATCCCAGTATCAGCTAGATCCTCCATACGACCTCCGGACGAGACGAGGACGGAGATTTGGTCCGACGGTACAAACTAAGTCAATTAGTTGGTTTAGCATCATACATATATCGTGTATTTCTTTATTCATCATATATTTATTTTTTCGGTAAAAATAATTATCTCTGTATAGATATCGTCCCTCGTCGTTACAGAGATGCCTGGGCAACTTTCTGAGGTATAACTATGGTGGCCCATGGATCAACTACCATTATGATCTGGATGAGAGGAAGGCGTTCTGGTTTGCGCACTTCAAGGTAAAAGTATATCAATCATCTAATTTATGCATATTATATAACTTACTAAATTACTTCTTGTAGCAAACGTATTTCTATCCACCGCAATGGGCCGAGTTGATCGAGCAAAAATTTTCTTCCGTTGCCGCCAAGCTGATCCGTGATGCTCTGGATGACCAGAAGGCTCGTGATCGTAAAGGAAAATAGATCCAAGGTTGGATCATGCCTGAGAAGTGGACTGTGATGAGGGCTAGATTCGACGATCCGAGGTACAAGAAAAGGTCTGAGAAGACCAAGACGGCTAGGAAGAAGGCAACAAAGTGGTGTGACGGCTCGATTCCGATATCAGAATATTTTTGTCGTTTGGTATATTTTTTATTTAAGATATATTATTTTAATATAAGTACGATAAAATGGTAGTAGGATAAAATATTTAATTTTAGTACTAAATAATATATTTTTAACAGGTACAGAGGGGTGAGGATGCCAACATGGTGACCGTCTTCCTGGCCATCCATCGAAAGGACGAGAATCTCATTGATGAGAGGGCCTCGCAGACCTATATAAGTATTACTTTACTTTGTGTTAATTTTAATATAACTTAAGAAATATGCAAATAAATATCCATGTAGTTAGAAATAAGTAACTTAGACACATTAGCAATTATCGAGTATCCAAACTTTTCTAGGCCGAGTATCTTAGGCTGCATGAGCGGGCGACTGCTAGTGCACCTACAGCAGGAGAGGCTGGTACTTCCTTGTAGCCCTCTCCAGCTTCATCGGCAGACGAGCTATGGGTGACCACCACTGGTGGTCTCCAGAGGGGTACGTACTACGATACGGGATCCAATAGCGCCCTTGTTGTGACGCAGTCATCGAGGGCCTCTTTGGTAAGTGCGCATTCTCCATAGCCCTCGCAGGCATTGGCCCGAGTCCAGGAGACCGTTGACCGTCAGATTGCGTCTCTCTGTGATGAGTTACTGAGAAGGATGGAGGAGCTATCCCTGTCCTAGCTGCAGGCGGACGATGCGATGCTCATCGCACGATTTGATATGCTCGAGCACAGCATCATGGAGCTCAAGGATATGACAGATAATTTTAGAGCATCGACTGAGTGTAGCGTGATGGAGTTACAGGCATCACAACTGTCCATAGGCGAGAAGCTGACGATGTTACATGATTCAATAGTTCATAGCAGTACGAGGCTATTATCTACCATGGATTCATACAACCATCGACTATCAGAGTTGGAGTAGATACGTCGTCCTGGTGTGCCTTAATGGACAAATACTCCACCGACGTCACTGCCTTCTCCATCGACATCGGTGTCGAATTTACGGCAGCAGTATGATTTGTTCTTATCCCTGATGTGCGGCGGTGGTCATCCTCCTGCTGATCCACAGTAGTCCTAATTGGGATAGTTTACTGATTGTTTGTATTTTGACCTATGATATTTGGTCATTTATGAAATTCTTTATTTTTGAGGCTTTCATACTTTATTTTTTGTACTCAGTTGTGTGGATATTTATTGTATTCTTTACAATGATATTTTCTTCTGACTCGGTTTGTAATCCCAATATTTTATTTTTTAAAATTTTACTATATTATTTATATTAAATCTATGTTAATTTATCGGTGTTGAGTGTTCAACCGAAGGGGCACTACCAGAATAATTCAAATTAGCGACGCCTGAAAACATCGCTAAATGGCCTAAAAATATCGCTAAAAAAATTAGCGACGTAATTAGCAACATTTTAATGAAGTCGCATTTAAGCTATTCGCTGACAGAAAAAATATCGCAAAATGTCGCTATAGCGACATTTTCTAGCGACGTATTTGCATCGCTATTATTTTTCTTATTAGCGATGTTTAGTGACTCAACATCGCTAAATTAGCGATGTATTTTGTGTCGCTAAAAGTCGCTAAATTTTTTCTATTTAGCAATATTTTGTAACACATTTAGCGACATTTTATTGACCTGACAAATACTGATATGTCAACAATTTAGCGACATTTAGTAACGTATTTAGAGACATATTCAGCGATGTATTTAGCGACGTATATAAATATCGCTAAACGTCGCTAAAAGACGCTAACCGTTGCTAAATTTTCAGTGAAAAAAAGAATATAAAATGGTTTCCAAACCAATCTTCCTGCAGTTTATGAATTTCTAATTTATATAAATAGATCCGGTGCAACCCTTCATTGAATTTTTTGGGTTCGCCGACCCCTTCGGTGGAACACTCAACACCGATAAATTAACATATATTTAATATAAATAAAATAAATACAAAGACTTATAATAGTTCATAAAAATAGACAGACCCGAAGCAACCCTCCGTTAAATTTTCTGGGTACGAAATATCACAAAAGTATATGAAATATTACAGTCACACAATAAACACAAAATAAAAGTATCACAGTCACACAAAAAGTACAATATAAAAGTATCACAGTCACATAATAACCACAATAAAAGTATCATAGTTACACTATAAGTCTTATCCAATTTCTCATTCTCTCAAGAAAATCCAATACGCTGGGGAAGAATCCAGTCCCTCAGATACTTCGCATAAGCAGCGTCTACTCCATCAATCTCCGCTATAGGTGTTGGATGACTGGAACTCCCCCTCTGAGCTGGTGCCTGCCCAACAGTAGGAGGCACTACTTCCTCCTTAACAGTAGAAGTTGCCACTTCCTCCTTAATAATAGCTTCCAATTTAATAGTAGGAGGTATCTCTTCCTCCTTAATATTCACTTCCTCCTTAACAGTAGGAGGTATCATTTCCTCCTTAATAGTAGGAGGTACCTCTTCCACCTTAACAGTAGGAGGTACCTCTCTCAAGCGACATGAACGTGCTCGGGTCATGGGTGCCATCTGGTAAGATAGATGGAAACAAATAATATAATTGATAACATATATAAATATATGTATTCATATAGTTAAAATATATGTTACATTCTATATTAAAAATATAGTACAAAATTCAGTTGTTATATGTTCATGTTATTGTACTCATAGATAGTATTTTCTTGTTAAAATTTAGACATTTTACATTGTTAATGAACATGAGAAAAATATAATTGTTTAATGTATGGATTCAACAGTGCATTTGATAGTGCTAGTAAGTAGTAGCTACTGAAATAACTTTTAAGATAATCTGTGAGGTTGAAGTATATTACATTGGTGAGATAGTGGTAAATAGGAGCTGGTAAATAGGAGTGCCACAAACACGTGAGTTGGCCTCTAGTTCACTATCATTTAGCTACGTTTTGTCATAGTTGCATATGAATGTCATTCCTGACTGATCAAGTGGCCTCTAGGTAGGATTGATTTCAAATGTGTGTGCACAAGTATATTCATGATACACTTTAACACCAGGTGTGTGTGTGTGTGTGAGAGAGACTAGGTAAGTATTAACCTATGTGTTAGTGAAGTGAGATGGAGTGATATCTGAAGTGGGGGGGGGTATAAGTTATGAAACCATAGTAGCATTGATCCTATGACTGCAAGTGGGGTGTGTGATAATATGCAATATAGAGGGTAGTATCTAAGTGTGTGTGTGAGCTGATGACACACATGTGTTAGTATGAATGTTGAGGTCTGCAGGGGGAAGCGTGGATTAAGGGGGTGACTGAACTGTGAGGAATGTACACTTGATTATGCATCAGTTAGTATATCAGTTAGTTGTAATATTAGTTAGATAGTTATAAATGATATTAGTTAACAATTAGTTAAGTTAGTTGTATACTATTATAGTTAGTACCAGTTATTAGTTTGTGTCCATGTGTCAGGATTGTGTCCAGTATGTGTGTGTGTGTCCTAGTTGTGTCCGGGTCTTGGTTATGGTTTACCAAGCCGGGAGGAAGGGAGGAGGAGCGCCTGAGAGAGGGGTCGATGAAGGAGGATATATATATATATTTGGTAGTGTATATATATATATATATATATATATATATATATATATATATATATATATATATATATATATATATATATATATATATATATTCTGGTAGTGTTTGTATATATATATATATATATTTTTTGGTAGTGTGTGTGTGTGTGTGTGTGTGTGTATATATATATATATATATATATATATATATATATATATATATATATATATATATATATATATAATCTTAGATATTTCTTTTCGAAATTATGATCTTATCATCAGGAGTTCATCTCTTGAATGAAAAATGAATTAATAGAGCTAAGATAGGTGCTAATGATCAATATCATTGTGTTATAAATGAGTCTTTTATGCACATCAAGAAGAGGTAGCTACTATGTTGTTAGTATCGTGTACAATACAATCTTATGGTACGATATGATATACTACTATTTTCATAAATATTGCTTTATCTAATAAAATATAAATTAGGATGATAGTTTTATAGGTTTGTCTATTTGAGTCATGAAGTCATGTATACTTAAGAATTTGGATTCTAGAACTAGATTGAACTTTAAACGATGAAACAAGTAAAAGAATTATCAAAAAATTATATCAAAATTATTTTCCTAAGTTCTAGGGTGACTGTATCCTACGATATGCGATAGTGATATTATATTCGAAAATCTAAGGTAGGTGTAGTAAATATTTTGATGTTCTTCATCTTCTTGCTCTGGATAGAGCTAAGTCCTGGTCATTCTCTCTAAGTTATGTGCGATAAAGAGAACCCGGTAGTGCAAAATTTTTTACCACTAGGAGCATTCAAAATACGTCTGCACATAGAACTCGAATCAACTCTTAAGGCAGTGCTTCGTACGCGACTTCCCCCGAGGCCGGTAACATTAATTTATGTTTCAAGTTTTTTTTAAGATAAACCAAAAAAAGAAAAATTGCCTAACTTGCATTGTAACTTTGTATTCATGTGGTGGCAGATAGAATTATAGTCAAGAAAACTTTGCTAACTTGCATTATAACTTTTTTGTGCTTACTATCTGTAGTGTAGGTAAGATTTAGGAATTTTAATCACTTATCCATAAAGGCGGAGATGAAGTACTTTTTCACTTTTATCGATGATTACTCGAAGTACGCTTTTGTCTAACTCCTCAAGTCAAAATATGAAACTTTAAAAAGTTCAAGGACTTTAATGCAGAAGCTGAAGACAAATGGGTCAATAACTCAATGATCTTAATAAAAATAAGGTAATTATAATTAAATATATGTATTAATATACCAATTACTAAGTAAAGCACCTTAAAAAAGAGATAAAGCATCACAAGAAGCATCAGAGAGTTACTATATTGGTTCTGCATTATTCTTAATAAAAATACATACTATATCGATCAAACCACTTGATTAGAATATGGATTAAAGGTATATCTCTCTTGCTACTAAAATATACAATGGATGGTAACCCTATCCAAGCACGATAACTCATATTTTGAATCCTTCATAATAAACATGATATATCTAAACTCTTGATCTTCTATACTAGTTTCTAGGTTAAGATTGGTTAAATTTAGGATTTTTGCAACTTTGCATGAAGAGTATCAACCCTACATTTCTTGGGGTATCACTATCAATTGGGCTTGTATTTTTTATTAGGCCTCTTTAGTTTCTTGGTCCATATTTTGAACATTTTTGTTCGTATAAAAAATTTATATTCTACATATTTCTAAAATTCATGATTATAGAATTTTTTAGAAAAAATATATTTATATGGTTGCAATAATTTTTAGGAAAATTCACGATTATAGCAAAGTTTTCTCAACTAAAATTCTATTTGCCACCACAGGATCTCCCTCTCCCTAGATCTAAGAGTTGATCCTTAATATTCTGTTCAAAGTAAAGTTTTAAAACAAATATTTGCGTTCTTCATTTTCATACTTGCTGTTTATTCAAATATGTTAGTACCACAGTAGCATAAACATGTTAATATTTGTTAGCACAATTTTTTAGTACTTGTTAGTATTAAACTTATTAACACTATTAATTAAAGAAATATTTGCTTATAACCATTTATTTAAGCACTGTGTGTGTGTCCGCGTGTGTGTCCATGTGTTCGAGTCCATGTGTTAGTATGTCTCCATGTATGTCCGTGTTCACGTGTGTCCATATGTGTCTGTGTCCATGTGTGTCTACATGTGTGTCCGTGTTAGTACGAATTGTGTCATTATGGTTGTGTCCTGTGTGTGTGTCCATGTGTTTGGGTTCATGTGTCAGGATTAGGGTTGTGTCATGTGTGTGTCCATTTGTCCTAATTGTGTCCAGTATGTGTGTGTGTGTCCTAGTTGTGTCCTGTGTGTGTCCATGTGTCCTGATTGTCCAGTATGTGTGTGTGTGTCCTAGTTGTGTCCGGATCTGGGTTAGGATTTACCGAGCCTGGAGGAAGGGAGGAGGAGCGCCTAAGAGAGGGGTCGACGGAGGAGGCCCACGCCGGAGGGGAGGAGCCATATCGGAGGGGGAGAAGCCGCATCTGGGGTTGCCTATGTCGGGGTTGGGGGACGAACACAGTCGTGTCATAGTGGGGGGCGAGGGAGGCGGTCAAGGGATGGGTTGTCGGAGCCGCGGAGGGTCGCCGGAGCCGCGGAGGGTCGCCGGGGAGGATGGATCGCCGGTGGGGGCGTGCCTTTTCGATAAGTCAAAAAGTTGGGGGGCGGGGGAAGAAATAAAAAGTCGAATAGACGAGGGAACCCTATATTCAGTAATTTAGCGACGTCCACAAGAGACGTCGCTAATTAAAAAATTAGCGACACATAAAAAGACATCGCTACACATTGCTTATTAAAAAAGTAGCGATGTCATAAAAAGACGTCGCTAAACATCGCTAATTAAAAGTTTGCGACGTTAGAGATGTCACTAAAAATATCGCTAAAGATAAAAAATAACGTCGGTAAATACGTCGCTAAATCATAAAAATTAGCGACATTTAGCAACGTTAAAGAAGCTTATAACGACTATTCTTTTAAAAATTGAAGTACAGTCGCTAAACGTCCATGTGTGTCGCCAATAGCGACGTATAACGACATTTATTTTAGGAGTCGCTCAAGTCTTTAAATTAGCGACGTTTTACTATGACTTCGCTATTTTATCATATTTTGGTAGTGGGTCGAGGAACCCAGGAAATTCAACGGAGGGTTGCTCCGGGTCTATTTATATAATTGTGAATTCATAAACTGCAGGAAGTTTGGTTTGAAAATAATTCAAGATTCATTTTTTTATTTTTCACTGAATCTTTAGCGACGTTTTTGGCGACGTTTATATACGTCGCTAAATACGTTGCTAAGAACGTCGCTGATTGTTGCTAATTACGTCGCTAATTACGTCGCTGAATGTCGCTAAACTACTAACATGACAGTATTTGCCAGGTCAATATAACGTCGCTAAATGTATCGAAAAACATCACTAAATAGAAAAAAATTTAGCGACATATAATGACACACAACACGTCGCTAATTTACCAACGTTGCGTCCATAAACATCGCTAAACGTCGCTAATATAGCGACTCAGTTACTTCGCTAGAAAATGTCGCTATAGCGATGTTTTGCGATATTTTTTCAGTCAGCGACTAGCTTAAAGGCGACTTCATTGAAACGTCGCTAAAAACGTCACTAAATATTTCTATTGACGTTTTTATGCCATTTAGCAACATCTATAGACGTCGCTAATTTGACTTATTTTGGTAGTGCTATATCTTCTCCTGTCTAAGCCCGACCTAGGCCCAATAAAACCCGGTCAACACTGGGCCCGGGCCGGCTCAACCCGATTAATACCTCGATAAGAAGGCCGTATATTGGAAATAACATGCCCGTAGCAAGGGCATTTTTTACAAAATTTTAAGAAAATATTAAAAAAATTACATATAAGTTTGCTTCTTTTTATGATTTGCATATAAGTGTATATTTTCAATTTGACCTCAATGATACAGACTTCCATCTTTCTATATAAATTTTGTATCACGACAAGACTATGCCATTGGATTCGCAAAGTCAAGTTATCCTTATGAGGGTATTTCTAACGAGTTTTGTGATACTTTTACTGAGCGTCACACATGGGGCCCATAGGTATCACTTCGAAAAAGTGTCAAAAAAGTCGCTGAAAATACCCTCTCAGGGGTAATTTGAACTTGTGAATCCAACGACGTAGATCTCATCACTAGCTATACGAGATCCGTATGAAAAGATGTGACCTTGTATAGATACAGTCAAATTAAAAATATATTTATATACGAATAAAAAGATGAAGACATATATGCAAATATTCCATAAATATCAATAGGCCCATAGGTTTTTTTTTGGGGAATTTTTTCATATAAGTCTTTATCTCACTACCAGAATAAGTTAAATTAGCGACATAAAAAATGTCGCTAAATGGCCAAAAAATGTCGCTAAATAATTTTAGCGACATAATTAGTGACGTTTTGTTGAAGTCGCCTTTAAACTAGTCGTTGACAGAAAAAATGTCGCCAAACGTCGCTATTTTGACGTTTTCTAGCGACGTATATGCATCGCTATATTAGCAACGCTTAGCGACGCAACGTTGCTAAATTAGCGATGTGTATTTATGTCGCTAAATTAGCGATATAGATAGCGACGTTTATAGCGACGTATGTGCGACTAATTTAGCGACTAATTTAGCGACGTTGTGCGACTAATTTAGCGATATTATTATGACAGCGACTTGTTTAGCAACGTGTGTAGCGACGGATTTAGCAACGTATATAGCGACGTATTCAGTGATGTAATTAGCGGCATGAGTAGACGTCGCTAAACGTCAAAAAACATCGCTAAAAACGTCGCTAAAGATACTGAAAAATAAAAAAAATGAATACTGAATTATTTTTAAACTATTCTTCCTGTATTTTATGAATTCACAATTTGTACAAATAGACCCGGAGCAACCCTCCGTTGAATTTGCTGGGTTCGCCGACCCCCTTCGGTTGAACACTCAACACCGATAAATTAACATATATTTAATATGAATAATATAATAAAATTTGAAGAAAATAAAATATTGAGATTATAAACCGAATCAGAAGAAAATATCATCGTAAAGAATACAACAAATATCCACACAACTGAGTCTGAAAGCCTCGTCCTAAAGAATACAAGAAATAATGTCTGAATGCCTTAAAAATAAAAAATATTCATAAATGACCAAATATCATAGGTCTGAAACACAAACAATCAATAAACGGTCCTAACTAGGACTACTGCGGATCTGCATGAGGATGACCACCGGCGCACATGAGGGATAAGAACAGATCATATTGCTCCCATGAAATAGACACCAATATCAATGGAGAAGGCAGTGACGTCGGTAGAGTCTGTGTCGATGTAGGCGCACCATGAAGATGTATCCGCTCCAAATCTGCTAGTCGCTGGTTGTATGAATCCTTGGTAGATAAGAATCTCGTACTGCTATGAACCATTGAATTCTACATCATCGTCAGCCTCTCGCCTATGTGTCATGATCCGCACCAAAAAAATTGGGCATGAGTCGTGGGTACGTCCAGCCTACACCGCAGCATCGGCGGTAGAACGCTATCTAGGTCTACTATCTAGCTAACAATCTCACACAATAATATAAGTACCTATCAAGATCTCAACTCCAAACGGAGGACCAATATGATAAAGATAACACAAGTACTCAATCATGATCTAAGCACGATAAGATAACAAAGAAGTCTAACAACTACAAAGTCTAAACAACAACTACTACTAAAGACAACAACAACAACAACAATAATAATAATAATAATAATAATAATAATAATAATAATAATAATAATAATACAACAATATCTAGAATTAAATATAATACAAGTCTCAAACCAAAAGCCGAAGACAAATCCGGTACCAAAAGCTAATAAATACAACTGAGGTCCTAGTGATCCCGGCTACCAACCCGGAAATCACTCCTGAACTAGGGGGTCCCTGTCTGCACCATCGACAGGCTGAGGTCCATAAAATATCGGACACCAATCTTCTGGATCCTCTGAAAAATATATCCAGTCAGGATTGGAGCAAGTACACCTCTAACAGCAGTTCCAGTTTAATGATAAAAACTATAAAGCAGTTATAGCAAGTAGCACAAGGTGAAAGAAATGAAGTATGAACACGGAAATATATATATAGCTATCAACTTGTGCATAAAGGTAAAGATGCATGAAAATCAGAAGCAAGATAATAATTGTCACGACCCGCACCCGGTTTAGGGGCACGAGTGCGTGGGTACGTCCAGCCTACGCCGCAGCATCGGCGGTAGAACGCTGTCTAGGTCGAGTACTAACTAACAATCTCACGCTAGTATCCAACTCCATAAGGAGATTCGGATAATACTATAAAAATATTCACAACATACTCAATCACAACTACAGCACGATAGGAATTTGAAGAATAAAAGAATACAACACAAGTCTAGAGACAACATAATCATACCTGCAATCATTACTTCCAATCCCCAAGTGTGTCGGAACCAGTCTACTAAGGTCACAGTCTGGAAAAATATTTTCCAGTCAGGAAGGAGCAAAGTACATCTCTAAATAGCAGTTCTATATAAATAACATAAACTATGTAGCAGTTCTAGATAAAAATATACCAGATGCATGTATAGGTACGAGAAATGTACAATGAGAGAAATACTGGAAATACTGTAAGTAAATGCAGGAAAAGAACAATATGTCACTGAGCAAGAATCCTATGACTAAGTGTGTGAGTACTAGCTTTAACATGTGATCGGCTTGGGAACTTGATCAGGCTGGTAACATGTGATTAGCTATAATTCACGAAGGTCAGGCTAACCGTTGGTTAGCTATGATGCATGTAGAGGTCAGGCTAATCACACGTAACAGCTATGAAGCATGGAGATGGTCAGGCCGCACCCGACGTGAGATGTGGGGTGAGCTATGATGCATGGAAAGTTGGGTATGATCACATATCTACACTAAAATACTCTCCACCCCCGACTGGTATAGTAGATCTAATCATGGTACGCTATGGCACGGGATTCCCTAAGGAGGTAGCAAATCTCCCCGGAAATCAGTGTCTGTACATGCACAAGATATCAATGAAACAAGTCTTGTACAAGCTACACCATGAATAAGGAATAACATCTCATGACGAGATCCGTGTATACCAATCCGTGTAACCAACGTGTCAAGAGCATGGATATTCACACTAGATACAGTGAACATAGGAGATATCATAAATTAGAAACTAATCAGAGAATGTACTTGCCTTTGGTCCTTAGCTGGTGAATACCGAGGTCCTGTTCCAGAGTGTCCCCTGGGTAACCCAACAGTCCTATAAACATATCACAAGCAAAACCACATTTGCATCAGATGCTACGCTACACACACAATCAAATACCTAACTCAGGGCTAAGCCTGGCATGGAACTCAGTCAACTAGGGTCATCTAGTTAGACAGACATCTATAACACATTATACCTATTTAACTAACATTAACACCTACAATATTACTTGCACCAAAATAAATACATATACAATATATATATATACCATTTAATTCATGCATAATATATATATATAGGTTGAACAATATATTTACCATATATATTAATTTTATATCTATAAAAATATGATAAGTAGGTTTACAAATACATAAATATACATATACCAATACGAAAATATAAATCTACATACATATATATATTTACCAAAATACGTATTAAATTAATATGTATATTACCAATATATTTTTATACCAAATTACATACACATATATATATGTTTATACATATACACATTTCTTTATTAACATATACCCTTACCAAATATATACATATATACATATATACATTTTTATACCAAAAAATAAGAATTATACTATATACAATTTTAGAATTTACGTAAAAGCCAATATATTTATGCATCTATAGTAAAATTGGTCACCAGCCCCAAATAAACAATTTTGAACTAAGTTTTATTATGGAAATTATTTCTTAATAATAATATAACCCAAAACTTATTATTTTGTTCACACAACCAAAATCCTTATATTTTACTAAAATCTAAACTATTTTAAATATTAATTAACTAATTATATTAACTACTGATTAAAATTTAAATTCCTGATTAACAAATTAATTAACTAATTAAGAAATAATTAACTACCCTAATTACATAAAATTTCTATACTAATTACATTAATTTACTAGACTAATTATAAATTCAATTAACTAATTATATAAAATAAACTAATTATATAAATAACTAATTATATAAAATAAACTAATTTTATGGATTAATTAACTAATTATGAATTAATGAAACCAATTTTTGAGTTAATTAAACTAATTATAAATTTACTAAACTAATTATTAATTAACTAAATTAATTAATATAATTATCTAAACTAATTAGTATATCACTAAATACATATACAGGGCAGAAGACAAAGGGGAGGAGAAAAGAGGGCTTACGGTTGGGGTTTCCGGCGTCGGTTGCGGGGAAGTCCGGCGGGGTCGGCCGGCAAGGCGCGGGGAAGTCCGGCTCGAGGCGGCTGCGGCGAAGCCCGACGGTCTGCAGCGGCCACGGCTCGACGGAGGATTCGAGGCGGCGGCGGTTCTTCTCGGCGGCGACGGATCTCTGAGCTCGACGCAGCGGCTGCGTCGGATCTGAGGCGACTACCGGCGGCATCGACGGATCTGCTGTGGCGGTCGAACTCGAGGCGGCGGATGCTCGATCTCGGCGGTGGCGGGGATCCGCGGCGGCTGGCCAGATCGAGGAGGCGGTTTCGAGGTGGCTGCGGTGCTCGGTTCCAGCGACGGTGCTCGACGCGGGTGAGGCGGCTGCGTCGACCACAGACGCTCGACGCCGAGGGGGTCCAGTCGCCGGCGGCAATCAACTCGGCGGCGGATCTCTGATCTAGGTTAGGGTTAGGGTTAGGGTTAGGGTCTGTGTGTCGGGGTCGTGTCCGGGGCTGGACACGGCGGTGGTGCACTGTGGACGTGTCCGGTGTTGGACACGGGTTTGAATGTACTGTGGTGTGGGGGTGGTGTCCGGGTGTGTCGGACACGGAAGTCTGGTTGTAATACTGTAAATCTGGACACAGGAAATGAATGGATACGGTGGGACACCCGGGGTCGGACCCGAGGCCATCACGGCTGACACGGTGATGCTGGACACACAGACACGAGCACACAAAAATGGTGGTGGCTTTGGCTTGTGGGAATTTGTGGAGGCTAGCTAATAAATTGGAGATTAGGGTTTCTAGGGAGTGGTGATAAGAGACTTAAATAGGTAGAGAGTTGTGGGCTAAAGGGTGAGAATTGGCCCAATAATGAATGGCCAGGATTAAATATAAAAGGGTTTCTCATGTGGGAAAAATGAGGGTGTGTAGGCCAGTTAATGGGAAATGGCAACTTGTAAAAATAAAATAAAGATTATAATTTCAGAAAATGTTTTTAGGAAAGCTGGCTAATTTCCAATTAGCTACTAATTAATACATTTTGCAAAATCTTAGAAAGTATGACATTTATTTATTTACTATCCCAATAAATAAAAATTTATTTTATTTTATCAACTAGTCTTTTAAATAAATATTTAGTTAAAACAATAATTTTTATGATTCAAGCCAATAAATATTTGAAACTAGAAATATATATATATATATTATTATTTACTTACTTATTCTATAAGAAAGCGATATTTAGGAAAAAATGATTTTTATACAAGATTATAAATTACCTTCTGAAACCAAACATTATTAAAAATCTAATATCAGAATTTCAAGGAAAATATTTCATACATTCGATATCAAGAAAAATAAAATCTAATTATTTCGGAAACTGGAAATCGGAGGTTACAAGTCTACCCACCTTAGAAAAATTTTGTCCTCGAAATTTAGGATCCTCAATAATTGCCTTCACTCATCATATTATTTCTATAAAAATTTAATTTTAAGCCAATAATCCTGAAGTAATTTCATAATGTCATTTCTCAATCCTTCAAAAATTATACAACATTATATTCCTGAAGAATCTTCAAGTTTAAAAGTCAAATCCCCTTTGCCATAATCTCCTTCAAAATTTTTAAGTTCGCATCTAACTACCCAAGGATTTAATATTCAATCCTCCAATTGAAATCCAATCAATGCATATTTATAAACTTAAAAATCTGTATCCCAAAATTTAAATTTTAAACACTCATCAATCATCTTACTCCTCTAACTCAAATTCAATTGATGCTTATTCCAATCTAACTCCTCATCCCAAGAATTTAATTCGACACTATTCCATTTACGATTTTATTTCCTGATTTTCTTTTTCCTCAAATACTCAACGATGCGATGCTTCCAGAATCTTCAATGCAACATTTCATAATATATAAAATTTCTATCTTGCAATCAAATAGATAAAATGATAATCTCTCAAATTTCTCAAATTTTTAATAATCAATTCAATCATATCAAGATCTCCTTAAAATTAATAAATCCCCAAATTTTTTTGACTCTGTGAATTTCTGAATTCTCCCTTTAAGTTAATGTTTGTCCTCGAATTTCAATCATACCTTGATTTTCATAAAATCAATGATCCATCAACTCCGTTATAACAACCCCTAATTTCTTTATTTAATTTAATGCTCATCCACAAATTTAATCCCCTTGTCTCTTTTTGTCGGTCATAACCTTGTCATAGATCCTTGCTATGGTCAAAATCCTAATGATCATGGTTTAAGAAAACTCTACCTACAGCCATGCAATTTAAGAAAAATTATAGGTCATGTATCTTTTGTCATGGTATTCAGTCTCTATTAAGGTGTACTACTAGTTATCCTAACAAGAAAATCATGAATACGAACTACAGTATTAGGAAAATCAATCAATCGAAAGATGGAAGAAGGAATCATTAGGAGAGAAAGAAAGAACCTGCTAACATATTACTTGTAGTATTTCCTATCTCTAACATACACTTAACTCTAGCAAATTCACTAACTAATTCCTATTCCTGTACACTGGTACCCATATCAACTAATCATTAGTCCACAAAATCCATGAATATATCCGTATTGCACACACCTGTTTATTAATACTAAAATCTGATGCCAAGAATCTCTAATATAACCATGATTCAATAATGCATCCAAGTTGATACCTCTATCTCTTTAGTACCATATCCTCTGTCAGTTCCCGTTCCTACTACAATTGTCCATACCATTTGTTCTCATCACTCAAGTTCACACCAAGTGTAACACATCATACTAAATACTAAGCCCTTTCTAATACAACTCTAGATGGACACCCAAGTCAGTCTGCGGTGCCATCTCAATCATGCTCAATCACCAAATCCTTACACATGTATCTCATCTACTCATATATTAGTATTCATATCTCTCCTTTACCATAAAATTAATCCTCAAAATAATCGTCAAGGTTTAACTTCTCGGTCGACTTAAAATAAATTGTATATACTTCCTCAAAATCAGATACTCAATATTGAAATAAAATTTAATCACTCCTGAAATCTTTGTAGCCTTAACCGTGTTTATTGAATTCATATTTGAATCCTCAAAATTTAATGACGAAATCTCACTCCTCCATTAAAATTAAAATTTTTATTTCCAACTTTTAATTTATAACTCCACAATTGTACATATCAGTGCTCACGGTCTCTGATACTCAAGGTGCACTCAATGCATCTAGTGTCTATAACTGTGTACTAAAATTGTACTGCCTAAATCACTTGCATCATTATCTCCATTGATTCAAAGTTATTATCACCTGTAATTTCTTTCATGATTTTCAATTTATGTCAACTGGTATATCATTTAATTATCTTCACCCAGAGTGCTCACTGTTATTAACGTTATTCTCGACTAATCCTCGATGTATAATCATTAGCACTCTTGGTATTATATTACTAGTTTCATTAATGCATCATCTCATCAATGCTCATTATAACTCATGATTACATGTATCTACTACAACACTCATGTTTCTTATTCTCATGGGCAAGTATATGGTTTCTCATCTCGATTATTGTGTAGGTATTTCCCTGCAATCTTTTACAGCCTGTTAAACTAATCTGTGATACGCTTAACCACTTTCATTACCAATTCCAATATTTCTCTACCCATGACACCTCATTAACTCTTTATGCGTATGTATTTCCTTACCTTTAACACTTCCGATATTAATCATCAAATTGAACATCATGCTCCATAAATTCTTAACACAATTCCTGGATACTTAATTGTTCACGTAGATCATCCAATTGATTACCCAGGACGGGTATGTTGGCTCTGATACTGACTCCTGAACTATCACTGATACTCTATACTCTCCTTCTACTCACAGTCTCTAATGACACTACTCCTAGAATCATTGGTACAAGGTACTATGCTAAGGGCTAACTCTAGATTAAAGCCTACTGCTCACATGTCCAACTAAGAAACACTTACAACTCACTAGCAACACAGTCAATACTAATACAAGACACAAACAAAATTACAAGCCACTAATTATCATACTTAACAAGAAATCCTTAAGGAACAGGAGCTCAAAGACTGAATTGAGGACAGAAGGTATCTTTACTGCTAGTAAAGAAAGAAGCGGTGGAACAAAGTCCTGGAATAACAGAAATAGATAAGTCTTGAGATGATATTTTAAGAACCAATTTAAGATACAACCTGATAATCATACACGTCTATCCGAAATCATGACACTCAGAATCCTCGCCACGCCAGTAAGCATAGATGCGATAAACGACAGGTTCCGTAACTAAAGTATGCAACCCTATAATCATGTTATCTAGAATCCTCGCCACGCCAACCGGTATGGCTGCGAGAAACTCTAAATCTCATAACTAAAGTATGTACATCCAAGTTAGGTTCCTACGTTCTCGTCACGACAGCTAATATGGCTGCGATAAACTCTAGGTTCCATAACTAAAGTAGACGTTTTACCTTTCTCACTGTCCTCATCAATATATGTCATCAGATGATACCATAAATTTTAGTCAGTAAAATTCATCTCAATTTGAAATCAACTCAACAACGATACCAAGAATTTAAATTTAACAACTGGTCGACAAAATCAAGCTCAACAATGATACCAAGAATTTAATTTAATAACTGCTCAACAAGAATCAAGTTCAGTAACAACAAGCGAGAGCGGACGGAAACAAAACGAAGGATTCAAAATTAGAAGTTATAATAAGATTCTCAAGGGGTCGTCCCAGGAATCTCTCAAGAATTTATGATTGAGTATCCTTCTCTCATCCTAGTAGCCTATGTCCTATATTCTATAGCAGGCACGCAGTAGTACAACTAATACGTCGCACTACCACGACATCGCACAACTTGCGAAGTCTGACCTGCATGGGCCACCACTAAAAACGTGTCATGACCCGCACCCGGTTTAGGGGCACGAGTACGTGGGTACGTCCAGCCTACGCCGCAGCATCGGCGGTAGAACGCTGTCTAGGTCGAGTACTAACTAACAATCTCACGCTAGTATCCAACTCCATAAGGAGATTCGGATAATACTATAAAAATATTCACAACATACTCAATCACAACTACAACACGATAGGAATTTGAAGAATAAAAGAATACAACACAAGTCTAGAGACAACATAATCATACCTGCAATCATTACTTCCAATCCCCAAGTGTGTCGGAACCAGTCTACTAAGGTCATAGTCTGGAAAAATATTTTCCAGTCAGGAAGGAGCAAAGTACATCTCTAAATAGCAGTTCTATATAAATAACATAAACTATGTAGCAGTTCTAGATGAAAATATACCAGATGCATGTATAGGTACGAGAAATGTACAATGAGAGAAATACTGGAAATACTGTAAGTAAATGCAGGAAAAGAACAATATGTCACTGAGCAAGAATCCTATGACTAAGTGTGTGAGTACTAGCTTTAACATGTGATCGGCTTGGGAACTTGATCAGGCTGGTTACATGTGATTAGCTATGATTCACGAAGGTCAGGCTAACCGTTGGTTAGCTATGATGCATGTAGAGGTCAGGCTAATCACACGTAACAGCTATGAAGCATGGAGATGGTCAGGCCGCACCCGACGTAAGATGTGGGGTGAGCTATGATGCATGGAAAGTTGGGTATGATCACATATCTACACTAAAATACTCTCCACCCCCGACTGGTATAGTAGATCTAATCATGGTACGCTATGGCACGGGATTCCCTAAGGAGGTAGCAAATCTCCCCGGAAATCAGTGTCTGTACATGCACAAGATATCAATGAAACAAGTCTTGTACAAGCTACACCATGAATAAGGAATAACATCTCATGACGAGATCCGTGTATACCAATCCGTGTAACCAACGTGTCAAGAGCATGGATATTCACACTAGATACAGTGAACATAGGAGATATCATAAATTAGAAACTAATCAGAGAATGTACTTGCCTTTGGTCCTTAGCTGGTGAATACCGAGGTCCTGTTCCAGAGTGTCCCCTGGGTAACCCAACAGTCCTATAAACATATCACAAGCAAAACCACATTTGCATCAGATGCTACGCTACACACACAATCAAATACCTAACTCAGGGCTAAGCCTGGCATGGAACTCAGTCAACTAGGGTCATCTAGTTAGACAGACATCTATAACACATTATACCTATTTAACTAACATTAACACCTACAATATTACTTGCACCAAAATAAATACATATACAATATATATATATACCATTTAATTCATGCATAATATATATATATAGGTTGAACAATATATTTACCATATATATTAATTTTATATCTATAAAAATATGCTAAGTAGGTTTACAAATACATAAATATACATATACCAATACGAAAATATAAATCTACATACATATATATATTTACCAAAATACGTATTAAATTAATATGTATATTACCAATATATTTTTATACCAAATTACATACACATATATATATGTTTATACATATACACATTTCTTTATTAACATATACCCTTACCAAATATATACATATATACATTTTTATACCAAAAAATAAGAATTATACTATATACAATTTTAGAATTTACGTAAAAGCCAATATATTTATGCATCTATAGTAAAATTGGTCACCAGCCCCAAATAAACAATTTTGAACTAAGTTTTATTATGGAAATTATTTCTTAATAATAATATAACCCAAAACTTATTATTTTGTTCACACAACCAAAATCCTTATATTTTACTAAAATCTAAACTATTTTAAATATTAATTAACTAATTATATTAACTACTGATTAAAATTTAAATTCCTGATTAACAAATTAATTAACTAATTAAGAAATAATTAACTACCCTAATTACATGAAATTTCTATACTAATTACATTAATTTACTAGACTAATTATAAATTCAATTAACTAATTATATAAAATAAACTAATTATATAAATAACTAATTATATAAAATAAACTAATTTTATGGATTAATTAACTAATTATGAATTAATGAAACCAATTTTTGAGTTAATTAAACTAATTATAAATTTACTAAACTAATTATTAATTAACTAAATTAATTAATATAATTATCTAAACTAATTAGTATATCACTAAATACATATACAGGGCAGAAGACAAAGGGGAGGAGAAAAGAGGGCTTACGGTTGGGGTTTCCGGCGTCGGTTGCGGGGAAGTCCGGCGGGGTCGGCCGGCAAGGCGCGGGGAAGTCCGGCTCGAGGCGGCTGCGGCGAAGCCCGACGGTCTGCAGCGGCCACGGCTCGACGGAGGATTCGAGGCGGCGGCGGTTCTTCTCGGCGGCGACGGATCTTTGAGCTCGACGCGGCGGCTGCGTCGGATCTGAGGCGACTACCGGCGGCGTCGACTGATCTGCTGTGGCGGTCGAACTCGAGGCGGCGGATGCTCGATCTCGGCGGTGGCGGGGATCCGCGACGGCTGGCCAGATCGAGGAGGCAGTTTCGAGGTGGCTGTGGTGCTCGGTTCCAGCGACGGTGCTCGACGCGGGTGAGGCGGCTGCGTCGACCACAGACGCTCGACGCCGAGGGGGTCCAGTCGCCGGCGGCAATCAACTCGGCGGCGGATCTCTGATCTAGGTTAGGGTTAGGGTTAGGGTTAGGGTCTGTGTGTCGGGGTCGTGTCTGGGGCTGAACACGGCGGTGGTGCACTGTGGACGTGTCCGGTGTTGGACACGGGTTTGAATGTACTGTGGTGTGGGGGTGGTGTCCGGGTGTGTCGGACACGGAAATCTGGTTGTAATACTGTAAATCTGGACACAGGAAATGAATGGATACGGTGGGACACCCTGGGTCGGACCCGAGGCCATCACGGCTGACACGGTGATGCTGGACACACAGACACGAGCACACAAAAATGGTGGTGGCTTTGGCTTGTGGGAATTTGTGGAGGCTAGCTAATAAATTGGAGATTAGGGTTTCTAGGGAGTGGTGATGAGAGACTTAAATAGGTAGAGAGTTGTGGGCTAAAGGGTGAGGATTGGCCCAATAATGAATGGCCAGGATTAAATATAAAAGGGTTTCTCATGTGGGAAAAATGAGGGTGTGTAGGCCAGTTAATGGGAAATGGCAACTTGTAAAAATAAAATAAAGATTATAATTTCAGAAAATGTTTTTAGGAAAGCTGGCTAATTTCCAATTAGCTACTAATTAATACATTTTGCAAAATCTTAGAAAGTATGACATTTATTTATTTACTATCCCAATAAATAAAAATTTATTTTATTTTATCAACTAGTCTTTTAAATAAATATTTAGTTAAAACAATAATTTTTATGATTCAAGCCAATAAATATTTGAAACTAGAAATATATATATATTATTATTTACTTACTTATTCTATAAGAAAGCGATATTTAGGAAAAAATGATTTTTA
>JAYESA010000018.1:45010759-45158259 GCA_036927795.1 Iris macrosiphon
GTTCTCCTTGAGGTTGACACATCTTCTCAAGTTTGACACGTACCCGTCTGAAAATTTTAGACCCTGAATCTGTAGAAGCATGAAATATGCTGGAGAATTATACGCATATTATACAGTCAAAACCCCCAATATACATAAAGTTTGCGTAAAACAGAGCTTCAGTGCTGTGTGGCATAAAATATGACTTCAGAGCTATTGGCGTACAACAGAGCTTCAATGCTATTTGGCGTAAAATAGAGCTCCAGAGCTGCCCGTGTAAAGCAGTACTTCAAGGCTGTTTTGGCATAAAAAGGTTGATATACCCTCCCTGCGTAAAATACGTCTCCTTTTAATGCAGCGTAAAGTTGTACGAGGAACTCTTCGTATTCCTCGAATGAATCTGTCAGACAAAACAGTGAACGACTCCTGATAAAAAGTACTGCACGACGATCGAGAGGACGGCTGTGATGATAATTTTGTACAGAGACCCAGGCTGTCGTTTAGTAACATATTCTTGATACAAGTCATTTTTACGCATTCAAAGAATACGCTGCCTATTCTATATGGACAGAAATGAGTCTTTACGCTCAAGATGAGACAAAATCAGACGCCACGTCAAAAGCTGTTTCTCGTACAAAGCTTGAGGCATATCTCTGCATTTAATGCACGAGATGGGGGCAGATCTCTGCATTTAATGCACGAGATTTTGTTCTATTTTTAAATAACTGGGAAAGATAAAATTGTGACTAATACGCTCACATCACCATCCTTGCATTTTATGCCAGGCTATTTTCGACTATAGGAGTACGCCGTATGCTATCTCCTCAAAATACGTCAACTCGACTATATTTGCAAAGGTACGTGATAAGGCTATTTAGCCCAGAATACGCTCAAGACCTCAGTCGTGACAGACAATTGGCTATTTTACGCTGGTTGTCTATTATCCATGAATCCTTAAGTTTTATGCAGAGCTTGGCTTTTACGCCAATAAGACATTTATTTGGCTTTTACGCCAATAAGACATTTATTTGGCTTTTATGCCAACAAGACAGTTATTTGGCTTCTACGCCAACCATCTCTACGCAAGGTACAGTTATCTACGTGGCTTGCATGCCGTGATCTTTGAGAAGCAGTTATACGCTTTACCTCATAATGGGACACGTGTCATACGCGGATTCAGAGGATCATTCAAACGTGGGTAGCAGTTATTATAACCGCCGCATAAAAGATGCCACTGTCTTCACAGTTTGGCCTCTACGCCAACTGAATAGTTATTGTGACTGATCTCTATAAATAGAGACCCCTGGTCACAGGGTATAGAGAGCGGACAAGGATCGAAAAAGGAGCAGAAAGCACAAACAGAGAGTGTTGATTGATAACTTTGGCAACGAGAATTCAATCCCACTTGCAACCTTTGAAGCTTCTTCTTCTTCTACAGTACTTCTTCATCATCATGTGGTCCAAGGCACAAAGTGATCGACCGCAGATCAGACTCCTATAGCAATTTTTCCCAAGAATCATTTTTATTGTACTTAACATCCTCGTATAGGATTAATTGTACTCTTTTTCTTGTTTATAAGCAAAAAAAAGGAAAGGTTTCGTATAAACCCTCTTCTTCTCTCATTTTTGTTTATTCAAACACACGATAGCGACTCTGCTGGGGACCACTTTTTCATATGACGAGAAAGCAATTGCTCAACACGATGCTGTATCCGTCGGATCGACGAAGAAGACTTTGGTCGTCCAGTTCGACCAATCTGCTTTATGAAGACATGCTTGGTGCAGGGGGTAGCTCTCATTCCCTCTGTGTCCAGGACAACAAGAAGCTGCGTAAAGTATGGATGCCCAAGACATCCTCTACCCTTCCTGCAAGCTCTCCTTCTCTGATCAACAAGGTTGTGACAACACAGCCTATACGCCTTGCACGTAAAACTTTGTCTCCCGTCTGTAATGTGGCAGACAAAACTTCTGGCAATGCCTCAGTGCTAATCCAGAAGCCTCAGACACGCCTTGGGCATAAAAACCTGTCTCCCGTCTGTGACGTGGCAGATAAAACTTCTGGCAATGTCTCAGTGCCAATCCAGAAGTCTAACACGCACCCTGCGTGTAAAACTTTGTCTTCCATCTGTGACATGGTAGACAAAACTTCTGGTAAGGCCCCAGTACCAATCCAGAAGTCTAACACGCGTCCTGCGCGTAAAAGTTTGTCTCCCATCTGTGACGTGGCAGACAAATTTTTTGACAAGGCCTCAATGCCAATTCGGAAATTTTAAACGCGCCATGCGCGTAAAAATACATCTCCCGTCTATTATAAGACAGATGGACCCTTGGATCACATTAAGGGAAAATGAGTGACGAATCTCCCAACCTCTAGGCTTGTACGCCCACAAGAGAAGAAGTTGCCCACTCTTCAGATTACGCGTGACGCTGGAGGCCGTTTGAGGACTTTTCCTGTTTTACGCGAACCTGTGCAAAACTCTGAATTACGCCAGGATAAATCTGTTCGCGTAAAGAAGACCCGTTTCACAGGAAAATATGCTCCTCAGACGGATGATGGATCGTATGCTACTCACATGGGTGAACTGCTGTATTCTTATGGCAGAGAGAGAGAGAGTTAGGGTATACCACATCTCTTGTAACTTCAAACAACTCTGAGTCAAGTGAGGAGACCATTTCCTCTTCTCAAGATGATTTGTCGTCCTCCGATTCAGATGATGAACTCAAACGGGCATTATCAGTAAATATGGTGTTAACATATTCCCTCGGAACATAGGAAGAAGAATCTGAACCATTTGAAAATGAATCCTGGGCACAACAAATGGATACACAGTGGGAACTCCGGTTCGAACAAAAAGAACCACCCACTGAAGATAAAGTTATCCAAGTCAATATTGGGGATAATTTTTTACCGAAGTCGATATTTATCAGTAACAATCTTTCCGAAGAAGAAAAGGAAGAAATGATCCAGCTGATAAAAGAATATATCGACGTCTTTGCGTAGAATTATGAGGATATGCCAGGTCTTGATCCTAAAGTGGCTACCCATAAACTCAACATATTGTCCAATTCAAAGCCTGTGAAGCAACACCAACGCCGGTTCCGCCCGGATATGATTAATGCCATTGAAGCTAAAATCAAGAAACTACTAGCCTGTGGGTTCATCCGGGAAGAACAACATCCTGATTGGGTCGCTAATGTTGTCCCGGTTATGAAGAAAAATGGAAAAGTTCGTATTTGCATCGACTTTCGAGATCTAAATACGGCTTGCCCTAAAGATGAGTTCTTTCTTTCCATTACAGACGTCATGATCAATAATACGTGCGGTTTTGAGCGCATGTCTTTCATGGACGGATTTTTAGGATATAATCAAATCAAAATGAATCCTGAAGACGAGAAGCATACTGCCTTTCGTACACCATTGGGGGTATATTGCTATACAGTCATGCCTTTTGGATTGAAGAATACCGGGGCTACATATCAACGAGCTATGAGTAACATATTCCATGAGTATCTACGCAAAACGGTGGAGTGTTACGTAGACGATATTGCTGTCAAAAGTCGCCTCAAGGATAATCACATCCAAGACTTGAAGACAGTATTCGAGTTGATGTGCCAACATCAACTTAAAATGAACCCTACAAATTCCTTTATTGGTGTATCCAGTGGCAAATTTCTGGGATTTGTCATTACTGCTAAAGGTATTCAAGTTGACCCTAATAAAGTAAAAGCTATCCTAGAAATGCGACCGCCCCATAATCTGAGAGAAATTAGGGGATTTCAAGGTCTTCTAGTTTATATCAGGAGATTCATATCCAACCTCTCTGGAAGATGTCAACCCTTTTCTCGTCTAATGAAGAAAGGTGTATCATTCGTATGGGACGAAGCCTGTCAGCAAGCGTTTAATGATATCAAACGCTATCTTACTAATCCTCCAGTTCTGGTGCCTTCCGTTATAGAAAGACCATTTTTGCTGTATGTTCGAGCAATGGATCATTCTTTAGGGGCTCTTCTAGCACAGAAGAACAATGAGGGTCATGAACAGGCTATCTACTATCGAAGCAGGATGATGGTCGGAGCTGAACACAGGTATAGACCAATGAAAAAAGAATGCTTGGCCCTAATGTTTGCCATTCAAAAGACGCGATATTACGTAACAGGCCAAACAATTCATATCATCTCCAGAATCAATCTACTTTGGCTATTAATGAATAAGCCAAGTATTCTTAATTCCCGACTCGCGACTTGGGCGATGCTACTGACACCGTATGATATGGTGTACGTCCCTCAGAAGTCCATGAAAGGTCAAGCCTTGGCTGATTTCTTAGCTGCCCATCCAATTCCGAAAATCTCCAAATTATATGAAGACATTTCCGACGAAGTTGCAGAATATAATTCGACAATGGAAGGTGATACATGGCAGCTATTCTTTGATAGTGCTTCCAGAACTGGTCCCAAGGAAAACATGGTTTCAGGAGTAGGAATTGTCCTAGTGACCCCTGATAAACTCGCCATCTACCGAGCATATTCTCTTAGTGAACCCTGCTCTAATAATGTGGCAGAGTATAATGCTCTACTAATTGGGCTTCAAGTCGCTAAAGAATTGGATATTGAATACCTGGAAGCTTTCGTTGATTCTCAGCTAATCATCAATCAAGTTAGAGGAATATATGAAGTCCGTAATCCATACCTCATTCCTTATCACCAAACAACGATCGAGATAGCCATGTCTTTTAAAGGATTCTTCTTAGAGCATGTTCCTCGATCTCAAAATTTGGAAGCAGATGCTCTGGCCAGTCTAGCTGCAGATCTAGCTATTCCTATAAGAAGGTAGAATTCGGTGATCCTTCTTAACAGAGATTTGTTTTGTGTAAAAAATAATTTTCACATAGAACACAACTATGCCATAAACACGGTTCCTCCTAAGAGAGATTGGAGAAGTCCCTTTATAGACTTCGTGTCATACAAAATCTTACCAAAGGATCCTAAAGAAGTAGTATCTATCAAAAGACGATCATTACGTTTCTATTTTGATGCTTCTTCGCAAAGTCTATATCGCCGGACATATAATAGATTATTGTTATGATGTCTCTATGATGATGATGTAAAAAGGGTTATCCGAGAAGCTCATGATGGAGTATGTGGAGCACATCAACCCGGTCCTAAGTTACAGGATCGTATCAGGAGGATGGGCTACTACTGGCCTACTATGATTGCAGATACCGTGAAATATACAAGACAATGCAAAGCCTGTCAGGTTCATGCAGATTTTATACATCAGCCTTCTGAGTATTTACATCCTACTATTGCATCATGGCCCTTTGAAGCATGGGGTATGGATATCATTGGTCCTATTCATCCTTCGTCTTCTAGAGGATATCGATTTATATTGGCCATCACTGATTATTTCTCCAAATGGACGGAGGTGATTCCTCTTGCTGAGGTAAAGATATCCAACATGATCAACTTTATCAAGCACCATATAATTTATCGCTTTAGGATACCCCAAAGGATAATTCATGACAATGGGCCTCAATTCATCAGTCAAGCATTTCACCAATTTTGCGATAAGAATCGGATACAAAATATGGCCTCATCGGCATATAATCCTGCTGCTAATGGTTTGGCGAAAGCCTTCAACAAAACCATCATCAAACTCTTAAAGAAGTTTGTCTCTTCGAACAAAAGAGATTAGAACGAGAGACTGGGGGAATGTCTCTGGGCATACCACACAACGGTACAAACACCAACGGGTTGTACCCCATTCTCATTAGTTTATGGGTGTGAAGCAATTCTCCCCATTGAAGTTCAAATTTTATCACTCAGAATAGCAGTGGCTAATGAGTTGACTCAGAAAAATAATGATCGTTTAAGACTTCAAGAGCTAGAAGGATTAGACGAGAAATGCCTTCAAGCTCAACAGCGCATTGAGTTCTACCAGGCATGCATCTCCAGAGCTTTTAATCAAAAAGTGAAGGAAAGAGTGTTCAAAATTGGTGAGCTGGTTTTAGCTGTGAAGAGGCCAATGATCATTACGCACAAAAGTAAGGGCAAGTTCTAGCCCAAATGGGAGGGCCCTTATGTGATTGAAATGATATTTTCAAATGGGGCTTACAGATTAGCCAAGCCTAATGGAGATTAGATAATAGCTCCTATCAACGACAAATTTCTGAAGAAGTACTTTGCTTGATCTTCCTTGCTTAACGGAGTGTGATGAAGATTTCATTTTGATGATACTACGTACAAAGATTAGTTTGATCATATTCTATCACGTTCTTATGACCTCTGAATATGTATGTTTAACTAATTTGAAACTTCAAAACCTATCACGTCCATATTACCTCTGATAGTGTTTTATATACAAAGATTAGTTGGATCATATTCTATCACGTTCTTATGACCTCTGAATAGGTATGTTTAACTAATTTGAAACTTCAAAACCTATCACGTCCATATTACCTCTGATAGTGTTTTGTATACAAATTTAGTTGGATCATATTCTATCATGTCCATATTACCTCTGAATAGATATATTCAGCTGAACCTTACCAAATATATATTATGTCCATATTACCTCTGATATTACTTTTATCTTAGCCTATCATTTATATTCAAAAGTGATGGGTCCACAAAGTCAGAAAATGTATCTTTATTATCTCTGGGAATAGCAAATTACAAAAAGAGCAAAAAAGTACATCATTGGGGAGGAGCAGTTAAATTGCGGATCTGTTGCGCCAAAGCAGCTATCCTCTCATTCCTGGAGTTTAAAATGTTAATGCGAGCCTGTTCCAGCCTTGCTTCGTCATTGCTCAAGAGAGAGAGTTTGGACAGAGTATCAACAAAACTTGCGTGGATGACACCCACATGTGTCAAGTTCTGCTGAGCTATACTCACTTGGCCCTCCAATATATTGTGAACTAGCGATGCTTTGAGAAGCCTCTCCCTTATTTGAGCAAGTTCAGCTTCTAATTCTCGAACCCTCACTTCGTATCCCTCACATTCTGCGTAGCACTGGGCTAGCTGAGGAATAATCTCCACCAATACTGCTTGCTCTTTCTCTATCTCTTGTTGATGTTCCTGGATGGATTTGTTTAAAGATTCTGTTTGCTGAGCAAGTTTCGCAGTTAGGGAGTCAAACTCAGCTTGAACCAGGTCATCGATGCTGCCTTGGGATAGTTGCAAATATTCCTTAATGGGTTGTTCTAAACCATTAACTATTTACTCTAGCGCATTTGCTCTTTCAGCGCCATTAAAATTTCTAATCTGCGCTATGGTGAGATTGGAGGACATCTTCAGAGCATCAAAGCCTAGATTCTTCTCCAGCACCATGGATATCAATTCTTTCAAAGTGAGGTAGAATATGCTAGTGTATTGATCCACTAGCATAGCAAAGCTCGAATGGACGCTGGGAGTGGCCACAATATCGGTAAGCCTCCTTTCCGTAATGACTGTAGAGGATGTTGCCACAGTCGTTGCTTCAACAGATGGTGCGACAAAAGAAGAGACACCAACAACGGTTGAAGTTGCTGGCATGCTTGACAAAGGAGGCACCGTCGAGATGGTGGGTTCATCCTCCTCTGATGTTATTTGAACTGCTACTGGCGGGATGACACCCGAGAATGTTGCGGATGAAAGATCAGCAGTTTCAAAGTATGCTTCTTCGACGTCGGGCACCGCCGTTTCATTAGCTGGATCCGCAATAAAATCAGAAGTTGTGTCAACTCCGCCCTCCCCCGAGATGTCTTTGCCTGAAAATAAGATAAGAGAAAGTTAATATCAATTTGATGTTAATTTTCCTGAAAAAAGCGTGGAGACAGCATTTACCCATGGCCGATGGTATGTATAGTGCGTCTGCATCCTGTATAGCTAAATTATTCTTAATAATGCTAAATGAGTTGTCATACCTGGAGAGGAGGGTACACCAACTGACGTTTGAGGGTAGTCATCCTAGTCATCATCCATATCTACTCGAGGTTCATCGGGTAGAATCTTGCTTGAAATACTTACAGACGAAGGAGGGGCTACGCCCATTATTTGTCTCGGTAAAGGTATACTGATCCTTATTATGCTCGGCCTCGAAGGCGATCAAGAAGCACTACCAGTAACGGTGGTAGCGCCAGCAGTCGTAGGCAAAGAATCTCCAGCACTATCAGTTGGAACTGTGGAGGTCCCTTCTCTAAAAGGCGAAGGACCCCTAATCAAAGAATCATCCCCAACAGGGGAAACAATAGGCTCACTCCTAGAGGCCCCCTTGATGGAAGTCTTTTTAGAACCTCTGGCAGCCTGCTTCTTCTTGCAGGGGAAAGGCTCTTTCAGAGTGGAAGTCTTTCATTTATTGGAGATTATGAGAGGCTCTGCTGGCAGAGCTATTACGACTCTCGGTAAAATCAATAAATAATCATCTGCTCCGGTGGTTTCATCACCTTCATCAGAGGAAACAGTCAGTATCTCCTCTCTTCCAGTGGACCTATGGGAGGGCATTCTGAAACTTCCATGTATATCGAAATTACGATGGAAGGTATTGATGGACGCATAAAACTGCACGTACGAATGAAGAATACGTAACTCCGTAGAGAGAGAAGTCGCGGGAACAGTGAAGGTTTCTCCAGTACAACCCATGATGAAATACCGCCATCCTCTAGCCCTGTCAATAAGTCCACCTTTGAACTTGAAGCTGGTGATGAGATTCCCCACGTGCAACTGGTCATACCCAAACTGCCTGGCAAAACGGCTAGGCAGATACGGCTCCAAGTAGCAGTGGTCCTCACTTCTGTACAGCAGGCGGGAAGGTCTAATACAGACCAACTAGTAAAAGGATTCAAGAAAAAGAATAGTCTTCCCCTGACCTGCATCCTGAAGCTTCGTCCCCTGTTGATTGATATGTACGGGGGGGGGGACGGTACAGAAGAATTTCCAACTATGGGCAAAATTGAGTGCTAGTCGACAATCTATGACGCTAACCACATTCCAAAGAGAATTCTTGTAATTCAACAAGAAGTTATGTCCTGAACCACTGGCAGATCCGGGAGACATCACTCTGGTATTGTGAAGGATTAACCATCCCATCAGATATAAGAATGGCAATTCCACTCTGGGATATCCTTCACGAGGCGTAGTATCAGCCAGCAGCCCATCAGTAATAGCCCTCAGGCCAGCTTGTATCATGCATACCATGGAAGGGAGCAGGCCCAATCTTACTCCAAACACCAAACACACCGCGGGACATAAGGTGTTACGATGAATGCGATCTGCAGACGCGATGCCAGGCACCACCCATCGGCGTAACCAGATAGAAAGGAAGCCAGCCAGTTGAGCTTCCCTTGACAGAGGCTTGCGACAATGCCTCATATAACTGTAGGCTTTGGTTCCTGCAGGATAACCACCTATCTCTTCATCGAGAGCACAATCTGGAGCCCCTGCGTCTTCAATGAGATTATTGACTGTGTTGGAACTAAGCATGCTCAAAAGCTTTTACACTCAGAAGCTACAGATCTACGATTTTACGCTTAGAAGCTACAGATCTATGATTTTACGCTCAGAAGCTTTTTTGCTCAGAAGCTACAGATCTACAATTTTACGCTCAGAAGCTGCCGATCTATGCTACAAGCATCTTGAACTACGCGGGATAGGTCAGCTAGCAGAATACGCGTATATCTTGATAATTTGGGTTTCATGCTTAGAAAAGCCAGTTACAAGAGTTTTGCGCAGAAAATGTTCTTCTTCCTCAGTCGAAAGGACTTCATCAGATGAAGGGCCAAAGAGTTCCTTAAAAGTGTCCTCTTCCCTGGAAAGTGACTTTTTTCCTTGGCCATTGATAGTTCATTCGAAGTTTGGCCAGAATTTTTATATCTAGTTCAGGGATGGCCTATTCGGCGGACATTTCTTGCCTCGTCTCGAGGAGAAGCCATTCTTTTGAAGATGATGTTCTGAACAGATGTTCCCCACATGAAGAAGAAATGACGGTTCAGAATTCTATGTGACTCCTCGTCCAAAAATAGCATGACAGTTGGATCTTCAAGACAACTTAATGCTAAAGAGCTTTTTACGCGTCTTCCGTTACACGTTGTCACGCCCCATTCCCAAAATACCGTGGGACCGGACGCGTGGCAATGGCCAACAGCACGCACCGATGGACAAACCCAATTTAATGGATCCATCAGGGCGTACTTAAGCTGTAAAACAAGTCTACGACAACATGGCACAACTAATCTCATCCATACAAGATATAAAATATGATCCACATAATAAATAAGGAATGTAAATCATCAGCTAGTCTCAACAAAGTGCTTCGGGGAATAACCTGATAAATATCTGATACAAAGGTTCAACAGACCAGAATATAAATGACTGAAATAAATACTAAATACTGAGCAAGAACATGGATGCTCAGGAGAAGTCTTCGGCTAACACCTCATCCTCGGATGGAGGTACAGCTCCTGGATCAGCTCCTGCTCCGGTCCCATATACCTCGGGATAGATCTCGTCCTCAAATCCTGGGGACATAATCCGGATCCAGGTCCTTAGGGGACATAGCAAGGTACAAGAAAGCTCATGCCAAAATAAACGCAGTACAGAAAATAAATGGAATAAATAGGGCAAGTAAGTAACCATCTAAGTGAAAATGCAAGTGAGAGCAGCACGAGTACTCAGGCTGGGCCACTACAAGCTCTGTGTTGGGGAGCCGGTAGTGGTAATAACCGGTAGTGGGTCTAGCTCTGCTCCGAGAGTCTACGACCTCTCAATAATAGTGGATGTATATATATATATGGAACAGCCTGTAGCCTGTGTGTCTCTCCCCACCCAATGTAACCACGCATATCATGACCACAACGTCTCATGTCCATGTCAAGCGGGATCATAGCTAATGCAACCAGTCATACTATATCTAAGAATATAACGTCCATGTCCTGTATCCTATACAGAATCACCACGAATATCTCAGGAAAATTATGTCTCATGAATAGTGTCAAGTGTCCTGGGTCATAGTGTACTTGGTAAGACAAGTACGAGAATATAAAGTGTCACGAATGTCCATCTCTAGATGACCGTTGTTTATGGTATTAAACGAAAGGAATGAAATTGTATTTCAATGACGGGGTTTATGCGAAACCCGTGCCCTTCTGTTTACAAACAAACTTGTACAATATAATCCTATACGAGGATGTGGAAGTATAATTTATTTAATCTGGGTATAAATTGCTATAGGTGTCTGATCTGCGGTCGATCACTTTAGCCCTTGGACCACACGATGTTGAAGAAGTGCCGTGGAAGACAGGTAGCAGCTTCGAAGGTTGCAGAAGAGGTTGGACGCACGAGGCCAAGGTCGTCGATCCCTGCTCTTTGCCTGCTCTCCGGGCTCTCTCTCTCTCTCTCTCTCTCCCTCTCTCTTTCTCTCTCTCTCTCTCCTTGGACGGTAATTCTCTCCTGGATGATAATTCTTTTTCCGCCCTTTTTCCCCATTGATAGGGGTCTCTATTTATAGAGTTTTGGTGACAGTGACCACTCTGTCGGTGTAAAAACCGAGGAGTGGGAAGTACAACACCCTTTTACACAACGGTTAAAGTAACCAATGCCTGCGTATGGATGATCTTTTGAATGAGCGTATGACGCGGGTCCAACTAAGGGAACACAACGCGTACTATTGCTACGAAGATCACGGCGTAAGAGCCACGCAGGTAGGTATCCCGTGTGTAGAAACGGTTGGCGTAGAAGCCAAATGACTGTTACCCTGGCACAGAGGCCAGATAGGCATAGAAGCCGAATAGGCGTAGAAGCCGGATAGGCGTAGAAGCCGGATAGGCGTTGAAGCCGGAGAGGCGTTGAAGCCGGAGAGGCGTTGAAAGCCGGATAGGTGTTGAAGCCGGAGAGGCGTTGAAGCCGGAGAGGCGTTGAAAGCCGGATAGGCGTTGAAGCCGGAGAGGCATTGAAGCCGAAGAGGCGTTGAGAGCCGAAGGGGCGCAGGTCTTGAATGGGCGTAGAAGCCGCTGCGTACCGTGCCCGAGTGCTGACGTGGACGTCTTAGCCGGAATTACGGCTTTCGAAGATGTAATCAAATCTTCTACAGAGATTTGCCATCATCCTGTGCATTAAATGCGAAGACGTGTTTCGAAGGTCTGCAGCCCTTCTGTGCATCCGTTGCAGAGACGTGCCTTGACTGAACCTGTCACCGCTCCGTGCAATTAGACGTAGAGACGTGCCTCGAGCCCCGTACGATGTGCAGCTTTTGACATGGCAGGCGGTTTGTCTACTGCGGAGCGTAAACCGGCTTATGCCTGCCTGTGTAAAATAATGCGGCGTACCCCTCTGTGCGCAAAAGAGCGGTTTATGCTGAGGGGACGTTAGTAAATGACGGTTCGGTGGTATCTTAACCCAATCCTCTGTATTAAATGCAGGGATCCGCCATCATACTGTGGTGTGCGTACCGAGGGGTCTGTGCCTGTTTCCAGTCGTCGTCTGGGTCGTCGTACAGCACTTTTGGTCAGGAGTCAGAGGCCAGGTTCACTGCGTGACTTGACAGGTTCATTTCGGGGAAGATGAAGCGTTCCTCGTACGCTATTTTAACGCTGCTTTGGGAGCGGCTGAGTTTTTACGCCCTGGAGGCGATGGGGGGGTCCCGTCTACGCCGAAGCGGTTTTGGACGTGCTGCACCCTTGAGCTCTTACGCCTGATGGCACTGAAGGCCTTTGCTTGCGCTGCTCTGTATCAATACGCCGCATAGCTTTTGCCAGCGTATTTTTCATGCTTCTACAAGACCCCCTTCAAAGCTTTTAAATTCCTTGGAATTTGAAACGCTTTGAATAAAGCATGAATGGTCCCTCGTGACTCGAAACGTTTCTGAATGGAGCGTTGAAACGGTCGGTGCGGCCTTTATGGCGGATTTATTGGGGACCGCTGTGATCTCTTTTGCCTATAAAAAGGAGGGGGGTTTAACCTGTTTCCCCATATTCCCATCACCATGCTAAAATGATCGCCGGAGTTCGTCGGGTCGATCTGAGGAAGAAGGAGATCATGTTCTTCCAGCATATTGGGTGCCGAAAAAGACGGCGTCTTCGAGCAAGTGTCCACTGCAGCGATGGATCATGGAAGGATATCTTAGCCTCCCTTGCTCGGGATAATCAGCAACTTTGTATGGCGTTGCGTCTGGCGAGAGGAACGGTCGTTCTTGACCGTGCTGCCTATAACTGGCGCCTTCTCCTCTTACCTCCGGTGACGAGAGTCAGACAGACTCGTGCTGTCCCGGTTTGAGCGGTGCACGGAGTAGGGGATCTGCAAAATCTATGCAAGTCCCAACTCTGTCGTGTCCGCCGGTGATCATCTTCTTAGAAGAAGAGGAAGACCTTCACCGATGTGAGAACCTGTCAGAACAGCCTCTCGGTGCGATCTTCAGACGATGATGAGAAAACCTCTAATAGAGGCATTTTCCCTCATATGTAATCATGAAAAGTAGAGAAAAACCCCTGTAGACAGGATTTCCCTCATATGTAATCATGATTTTAATCTTCAATAAAGTCGTCTTATCTTTATATGATCACTTGCCATACGTTGCTGTGAAGTCTGAATGTGTGCAGCTTCGACACGTCTGATACTTTACGTGACTCTGTATAGAGAGTACTAGGTTCTGTCCTGTTCTTTTCGTGCAGCGGATAGTGCATAAAGCGCTGCTTTAGCATTTTGAACACTTAGAACTGTCCTGTTGCTAGGACTAAGGAACCGCGTAGAGTTCTGAACTGCTGCTTCTGATGAGCAGAACTTTGTTCAGTCTTCGTCTTCAAGAATGATCTCTCGAAACTCCCTTGAAACAGGGTCGAGGATTCTGGCTGAGCTTTGTCATTTTTGACAGACGAGATGTTCAGACTGGAGTCCGGATGAACCTCCAATTTCGGGACCCAAAAAGAGTAATTTCTTAATGGTTGTACTCTGTCCGTTTCGGGTACTTGGGGTCAAGAAGGAGTATCTTCTGTGTGAACTCTTTGCACTTGACCGGGTCGGGGACTGTTCTGGATAAGCGGAAAGTCGCGGAGTGTGAAATCCTCAGTCTGTAGCGTCTGGGCGTAAAACACCGTCGAGCGTGGGGTCGTAGACTTGTGGTTCCTGAGCGTGAAGTCGTAGGTTTGTCGCCTCTCGAGCGTAAAAGCTACCGAGCACAAAGGCATCCGGGCGAGAAAAACCATAGACTTATAGCTGCTTGAACGTAAAGCCGTAGAATCGTTGCTGTTGAGTGTAGAAAGCTCCTTTAGCGTAGGACTTGTGGATATGTAGCTCCTGAAAAGAGAATTTCTTCGAGCGTGAAGTTCTGCGGATCTGTTGCTTCTGAGCGTAAACTGAGCGCCACCGAGCGTGAGATCATCGATTTGGTATCTGCTGAGCGTAAAGCCGTAGGTTTGTCGCCTCTCGAGCGTAAAAGCTACCGAGCACAAAGGCATCCGGGCGAGAAAAACCATAGACTTGTAGCTTGCGAGCGTAAAATCGTAGATCTGTTGCTGTCGAGCGTAGAAAGCTCCTTTAGCGTAGAACTGCTGAACTGTCTTGCGCGAAGAATTTTTCGAATTCGCTGACTGTCCGTCTTTCGAGGGTAGTGGGTTGACGTAGCACCCAATCATATCCGACTATTAATGCGAGACTTGGTTAGGGTCTCGAGGAGTCCGTCCGAGGATTCGAGGAGTCGATCCGGACTTTATATATATCCCAAGCTTTGGAGAGAAAAACTTTTCATCCGTCTTCAAGAGTTCTTGATTGTTCAAGCTTTCTCCTTCACTCCTTCTCTGAGCACTTCGAGCTTTCAGAAATGGCGACGAAACAACCTCCTCCACTAAGGGAAAGAGCATAGGTTCTTCTTCTTCTCCTACTGCCCCAGCGAGGGAGTCTTCGGTCGGGCAAGGTGGACTTCCTTCCGACAGTATCCCGCCGACGGACAGCGCACCCGGTCTGAGAGGTAGAGCTTTTGACAAGAATAACGAAAAAAATCCTTCGCACACGTTGAACGTGACCGCGCTAGGTCGTCTTCTGTGCTGATAGCCTCCTCGGAGGAAGATGATGCACGGAGGCATTTTCATCTTTTACGTCCACATTTCTCGTGTGCCAGCGTAGAAGCTCCACATTTTCGCAGTTCCGAGCGTAAAAGCTCTGGCTACCGAAAACTGGCGTATGTCGTAAAATGAGCATTTTACGTTTGTGGAGGGGACTTCCGGCGTATAATAACCGAATTCGTACAATACTGGCGTAGAGCACAGTTTGTCGTTTCTTTTGTTTTGTATGTTTGTGCAAGATTTTTGTAATGACATACTTTCTTTGCACCTTTGTAGTTAACCTGGGTGAGTCTCCGCTGACCGAGGTGATGGGTTCCTCCGCCGGGATGCTGCACTCGAACTACCTAGAGGACTTGTCCCACGTGGCATTTCCCCTCTCCGGATCCCAGTATCCTGAGGGAAGGGGATTTTTGTTGGCGGCTCAGGGCCAGCGGGCACTGCTGAGTATGATCAATGGGGAGCCCCTGACGTATGTAGACGGAGAGCGGTACATAAAGCCGGCTTTTCTTTTCGGGGACATGATCGACAAGCGGTCCCAGACGAAGCCTAAGAGGGAACCTTGGGTCTTTGCTGTCGAGAGCTTGGTTCTGTACCTGCCGACGATGCCGAGGGATTATCCCATCTCGGCTTTCTTCCATGCCACTCATCCCAGAAAGATGTCGTGGACGTTGACTCCCGATCTTTATGGCAAGCCGGGGAAGATCTTTCATCAGAAAGGAGCTGACCAGGGATCGTTTGTCAGTCGTCCTTCTGGTCCTGTGACGTTGTTTCGGGGATTGTACCCGGGTGGCATCCCGAGCGAAGACAGCTCTGTGATCCAGCCAGTCCAACTGTCGACTTTCTGTAACAGCTTCATGGGACGAGGTGGGGTGTACCCCAAGGAGAATCCTCGGTGTAATGGGTGGGTCACCCCAGCAAACCTCCGATGGACCAGCCTAGTTAACTGGGCCTTGAAGCGCTTTCGGCAAGAGCTAGAGGGCATTGGGCTGTTTGCCGCTGTGAGCGCGACGAGCGTCGGGTTGCCTCCCAACCCTAATTTGTTCTTGGCACTGATAGAGCGATACGTTTCGCTCACTGGGACCTTTGCCACTCCACTGGGGGAGTTGGGATTGGCCCTTCATGAGATGGCGGTTGTCTCGAGGCTGCCGATGGAGGATATCCCGTATGAAGAGTATGTTCCCACCAACCGGGAGTTGGGGGATTCGGACCCTTGGGTGGCGGATGTGTATCAGGAGCTGATGTGCCAATATCTCGCCTGCACCACTTTTTACAACGAGCCCTCTGGTTTGGCCCACACTACCAAGTGGATGTCCTACCTCTTCTTCCACCGAGCTAGAGCTGCCAGGTTGGAGAAAGTTTCGGGGGGCAAGAATGAGCCCATGAACTGTTTGGGCGTGCTTAGTACCCAGGTCGTGGATGGCCTTATGGAGGAGGCCAAAGCTTAGGACCAGATCCTCGTTGAGAGGGTAGGGAAGTACCCTGAAGGTACTACGGCCCGTAGTTACCTGAGGCGCTGTCGCAGGTCTCTATCCAAGGAAGCCCAGCTGGCTGGTTTCCTCTCGTTATGGCTGCGTCGAGTAGTAGTGCCTGGTACTGCGTCCGCGGACTGCATTCACCGGAACATCTTGTGGCCGGCAGTGCGCCTGGTGTTCGGGGCAAGACTGGGCTTGCTTCCTGCCATGGTGTGCCGTATACAGGCGGGCTTGAGAGCTCTGACCGATGGGTTGCTTGCTGATGAAGCCCGGCGTGAGAGTTTTCCCAGGGTGGAATTACCATACCTGTATCTGATGGGTTGGTTAATTCTCCACAATCCCCGGGTGATGTCTCCTGGCTCTGGTAGCAGCTCAGAGGGAAATTTCTTGTTAAACTACAAGGATTCTCCCTGGAACGTGGACACCGTTCTAGATTGTCGGCTGGCATTGAACCTCAGCCATGGCTGGAAGTTCCTCTGTACTCTCCCTCCCGTAGATCGCCATCAATTAGGGATGAGGCTTGAGGACTCGGGTAGAGAGAAGACCGATCTTTCTCCGGAGGCTTTTAATTGGCTGGTCTGCATTAGACCCTCCCATCTCCTGTACAGGAGTGAAGACCATTGCTTCTTCGAGCCTTATTTGCCTAGTCGGTTCGCCAGGCAATTTGGGTACGGCCAGCTGCACGTGGGCAATGCCGTCACCAGCTTCAGGTCCAGAGGCGGGCTCATTGATGGAGCCAGAGGATGGCGGTATTTTACCACGGGTTGCACAGGAGCAGCCTTCGTCGTGCCGGATGTCACCCCCTCTACGGAGCTGTGCATCCTTCATTCTTACGCCCAGTTTTATGTGGCGATCAACACCTTCCACCGCGATTTCGACATACGCGGAAATCTTAGGGTGTCCTCTCCCATTGCCGGGGGAAGAGTTGAAGTTCCCTCAGTTTCTCCCGATGAGGGTGAGGAGTTTGATACCCCGGATGAACCCCTGGAGTCGATGCCGGGGTGTGAAGTGCCTCCGTCTGCGGGGGCTTTGGTAGTTCCTCAGAAGCGAAGGGCGCCTGTTCCTAAGGAGGCTTCTGTTCGTAAGAGGAGGAAGGAGACAGTTGCTCGTCCTTTCCGCATTTTTGGTGTCGAAGCTACCGGGAGTGGGCCTACATCTCCCCATGTCGGGGATGAGGCTTTGGCTGGAGGTTCCTCGCCTTTTAGAGAGGGACCCTCTATGGTTTCGGTTGGCGGCGCCGGAGGATCTTCGCTAGGGGTCGCTGCTGTGGCTACTGCTCCGGGTAGTGGAACGAGATTGCCTAGGTGGCCATGGCAGATGGGAGGATCCTTCCCTGGACCCGCAACGGATAAAGCTCCTACTGTGCCTAGCGAGATTCCAGTTGACGAACCTCGACCGCGTCTTGGTGGAGATTTGGAGGAATTTCGGGCGATGTCAGTTGGTCCACCTCCTTCCCCAGGTATGATAGTTTGCATTGCGTCCTTAGAGCGAGGTTTAGCTGCCTCGGCTGCAGATGCGCCATATATACCATTGGCCCCGGGTAAATGTCGTTTTCATGTCTCCTTTTAGAAAGGTTACCGTTGTACTGATGTCGACTTTCGGGTTCTTTCTTCTCAGGGGATGGAGCCCACGGGGAGTGTAGCGTTGAGCCGCCTTTCGGCTCTGCTTCGGCCCCTGGTGGTGATACGGAGGCACCTGATCCTGAGGAGAAGACACCTTCGGGGGCTAGCTCGCCCGGAGTGGTTTCGTCGCCTCGAGAGGAGGATGAGCCTGTCACCGTGACCTTGCCTTCGGTCGCACCAACCGTCGAGGCGGCAGCTGTGGCTACCTCGTCTGCAGTCGTCTCTGGTGGGGGACTCGCTGATATTGTGGTCTCTCCTGGCGTTCAGTCGGGTTTAGTTGCGCTGACTGAGCAACATACCAGCCTCTTTTACACCGGTTTGGGAGCGATAATATCAATGGTGTTGGCGAAGAGTCTGGATTTCGAGCGCCAGAAGAGAACTGCCCAGTTCTCGATCGGGGTTGTCAGGGAGTTCGGTAATTCCGGGGGAGCCGATGCCCTGGAGGCGATGGTTAATGGTTTAGAACAACCCATTAACGAGTATTTGCGGTTGGCTCAGGGCAGTCTTGATGCTGAGGCCCAGACCAGATACGGTTTTATGACTGCGCATCTTGCCAAACGGATGGAAGACCTAAAGGAACTCCTTCGAACTCGCCAGCTGGAGGCGATTCAGAGGAAAGCCGCCGTGGATGAGATCCTCGCCCTCCAGACAACGTGCCAATCCGAGCACGAGGGGAATGTAGCGAGGATTCACAGGTTGAGGGAGAAACTCGCTCAGGCAGAAGAGTGGGCTTCCCAGTCGTTGGCAGGCTTGGATGTGGTGGCCGGTCGACTGAGCACAGCGCGGCGGGATCTGGATCACGCGGAAGGTGCCTGTGCGGGCGTGCGTCGGACGATAGCCGAGCTGTCCCATTCGAGTGACAACGAGGCACTGCTGGAGCGGGCCCGTGCTGATGCTCTGGCCATTAGGGACGAGAGGATGGCCGTGCTAGCGCGGCAGATCCGTGACATGACTGCTCCGCCGCAATGATGTACTCTTTTTTGCCCTTTTTTTTGCTTTCCCAGATGTAATTTTGTTCTTTCTTGGGAATAAAAAGAGACTTTTTCCTAACTTTGGACCTATCATTTCGGAATGTAAATGACAGGTTAGGGCGAGAGTGGTATCAGAGGTAGTATGGACGTGATAAACTCTCGGTAAACTTCAGCAGGGCACGTTTATTCAGAGGTCATATGGACATGATAGAACGTGCTTTGGCCAAGTTTTGTAGGTAAAGTACTATCAGAGGTAAGATAGACGTGATAGGCTTTACTAGAGTTTACAGCCCAGAGGTAATATGGACATAGCTGTTTTGTGGGCCTATTACTTTTTACGCACCTAGGTGCAAGAAATAGGTTTGAGGACAAGCCCTGCTAGAGGTAATATGGACGTAGCAGATTTTGTGGACCTAACACCACTGGCGTACTTAGATTTAGTACGGGTGTTAGTTGAAGTGACGATCGATATCAGAGGTGATAATCGATGGTCAGAATCTTGGAAAGCCTGTTCAGAGGTGATATGGACATGGCAGATTCTCCAAGGAAATACAGTTCAGAGGTGATATGGACATGACTGATTTATGGGCCTATTGCTTTTTGCGCACCTAGGTGCAAGAAATAGGTTTGAGGACAAGCCCTGCTAGAGGTAATATGGACGTAGCAGATTTTGTGGACCTAACACCACTGGCGTACTTAGATTTAGTACGGGTGTTAGTTGAAGTGACGATCGATATCAGAGGTGATAATCGATGGTCAGAATCTTGGAAAGCCTGTTCAGAGGTGATATGGACATGGCAGATTTTCCAAGGAAATACAGTTCAGAGGTGATATGGACATGACTGATTTGTGGGCCTATTGCTTTTTGCGCACCTAGGCGCAAGAAATAGGTTTGAGGACAAGCCCTGCTAGAGGTAATATGGACGTAGCAGATTTTGTGGACCTAACACCACTAGCGTACTTAGATTTAGTACGGGTGTTAGTTGAAGTGACGATCGATATCAGAGGTGATAATCGATGGTCAGAATCTTGGAAAGCCTGTTCAGACGTGATATGGACATGGCAGATTCTCCAAGGAAATACAGTTCAGAGGTGATATGGACATGACTGATTTGTGGGCCTATACTAGTTTCTTCTTTGAAGTAGTTTCGTCGGATTACGAGAATCTCGCCGTATTCCTCCTGAGTGGAGGAGATTAGGCGTAGTACTTCTTCAGGAATTTGCCGTTGATAGGAGCCATTAATAGGTCTCCATTGGACTGGGCTAGTCTGTAGGCTCCGTTCGAGAATGTTGTCTCGATCACATAAGGGCCTTCCCACTTGGGCTGGAACTTGCCTTTACTTCTGTGAGTAAGAATCATCGGCCTTCTTACGGCTAAAACTAGCTCGCCGACTTTGAACACCCTTTCCTTTACTTTACGATTAAAAGCTCTGGAAATGCGTGCTTGGTAGAGCGCGATGCGCTGTTGAGCTTGGAGGCATTTCTCGTCTAATCCTTCTAGCTCCTGAAGCCTTAACAGGTCATTCTTTTCTTGAGTCAGCTCGTTAGCCACGGCTATCCTGAGTGACGGGATCTGAATTTCAATGGGGAGAACTGCCTCGCTCCCGTATACCAGTGAGAATGGGGTGCAGCCTGTCGGCGTCAGTACCGTTGTGCGGTATGCCCAGAGACATTCGCCCAGTTTTTCGTTCCAATCTCTTTTGTTTGAAGAGACGAACTTCTTCAAGAGTTTGATAATGGTTTTGTTGAAAGCTTCTGCCAAACCATTAGCAGCTGGATAGTATGCCGTAGAGGCGATATTGTGTATTCGATTTTTATCGCAAAATCGATGAAATGCTTGGCTGATGAACTGGGGCCCGTTGTCATGGATTATCCTTCGGGGGACCCCGAAGCGATAAATGACGTGATGCTTGATGAAGCTGATCACATTAGACGCCTTTACCTCAGCAAGAGGGATTGCCTCTGCCCATTTGGAGAAGTAGTCCGTGATGGCCAGTATGAACTGATGACCTCGGGAAGAAGACGGGTGAATGGGACCAATGACGTCCATACCCCATGCTTTGAAAGGCCAGGATGCAACTGTAGGATACAGATGCTCAGATGGTCGGTGTATGAAGTCTGTGTGAATCTGACAGGCTCTGCATTGTTTTGCATACCGTATCGCATCTGTGATCATAGTAGGCCAATAATAGCCCATTCTTCTGATGCGATCCTGTAGCTTAGGACCGGGTTGGTGGGCTCCGCATACGCCATCGTGAGCTTCTCGGATAATCTGCTGTGCTTCGTCGTTAGACAGACATCTCAACAGTAATCCGTCGTAGGTCCGGCGATATAGGCATTGTGCAGATGCATCGTAATAGAAGCGTAATGATCGTCGCTTGATGGACACTGCTCCTTTGGGGCCCTCCGGCAAGATTCCGTATGCGACAAAATCTATGAAGGGACTTCTCCAGTCCTTTCCGGGGAGATCTGTGTTCACAGCATGGCTGCGTTCTATGTGAAGATTGTTCTTCGCACAGAATAAGTCTCTGTTAAGAAGGATTACCGAATCCTGCCTTCTTATAGGAGTGGCTAAGTCTGCGGCTAGACTGGCTAGGGCATCGGCTTCCAGATTCTGAGACCGAGGTACATGCTCCAGGAAGAATCCTTTGAAGGTCATGGCTATCTCGACCGTTGCTTGGTGGTAGGGGATGAGGTCTGGATTCCAGACTTCATATATCCCTCTGACTTGATTGACGATAAGCAGAGAGTCACCGAAAGTTTCCAGGGATTCGACCCCCAGCTCTTTGGCGGCTCGGAGCCCGATTAACAGAGCGTTGTATTCTGCCACATTGTTGGAGCAGGGCTCGCTAAGAGAATATGCTCGGTAGATGACGAGCTGATCAGGAGTGACCAGGACGACTCCTACTCCTGAGACGATGTTTCCCTTAGGACCGGTTCTGGAGGCCCCATCGAAGAAGAGTTGCCATGCGTCGGTTTCCATTGCGGAGTTACATTCTGCAACTTTGTCGGAAATGTCCTCGTATAATTTGGAGGACTCCGGGATCGGATGGGCAGCTAGGAAGTCAGCCAGTGCTTGGCCTTTAATGGACTTCTGCGGTACGTATACCATGTCATATGGCGTTAATAGCATCGCCCAAGTCGCGAGTCGGGAGTTAAGAACACTCGGTTTGCTCATTAGTACCCGCAGAGGGTTGATCCTGGAGATGATATGAATGGTCTGTCCGATGACATAGTGTCGTGTCTTCTGGACGACGAACATCAGAGCCAAGCATTCCTTCTCCACTGGGTTGTACCGGTGCTCGGTCCCGACCATCATCCTGCTGAGGTAGTAGATAGCTTGTTCATGCCCCATGTCGTTCTTCTGTGCAAGAAGAGATCCTAGTGAATGATCCATTGCTCGAACGTACAGCAAGAATGGTTTTCCCATGACGGGAGGTGCCAGAACTGGCGGACTGGTGAGGTAGCGTTTGATGTCTCCGAACGCCTGCTGACAGATTTCGTCCCACACGAAAGATACACCTTTCTTCATGAGGTGAGAAAAAGGCTGACATTTCCCCGAGAGGTTGGATATGAATCGCCGGATATAGGCCAGACGGCCTTGAAATCCCCGGAGTTCCCTCAGATTACGGGGTGGTCGCATTTCTACGATTGCCTGGACTTTGTCAGGGTCCACCTGGATTCCTTTGGTGGTGATGACAAATCCCAGGAACTTGCCACTAGATACACCCAGAAATGATTTCGTAGGGTTCATCTTGAGTTGATGGCGACGCATTAGCTCGAACACCGTCCTCAAGTCTTGGAGGTGATCACCTTTGAGGCGGCTCTTGACGGCTATGTCGTCTACGTAACATTCCACTGTTTTGCGTAAATGCTCATGGAATATGTTACTCATGGCCCGTTGGTATGTAGCCCCGGCATTCTTCAATCTGAAGGGCATGACCGTATAGCAATATACCCCAGTGGTGTCCGGAAAGCAGTGTGCTTCTCGTCTTCAGGATGCATCTTGATCTGATTGTATCCCGAGAACCCGTCCATGAAAGACATGCATTCAAAACTGCAGGTGTTGTCGATCAAGATGTCGGTGATAGAAAGAGGGAATTCATCTTTGGGACAGGCCGCATTTAGATCCAGGTAATCGATGCAGATACGCACCTTCCCATTCTTTTTCATGACTGGGACAACATTGGCGACCCAGTCGGGATGTTGCTCTTCACGGATGAAGCCGCAGGCTATCAATTTCTTGACTTCAGCTTCAATGGCGTCCATCATATACGGGCGGAACCGGCGTTGGTGCTGTTTGACAGGCCTTGAGTCGGTCAAAATGTTGAGCTTGTGAGTAGCCACCTTCGGATCGAGGCCTGGCATATCCTCATAATTCTACGCGAAGACGTCGACGTATTCTTTTATCAGTTGGATGATTTCTTCCCTTTCAGCTGGGAAAAGATAGTTACTGATAAATATTGGCTTTGGTGAGAGTTCACCCCCAACGTCGATTTGGACAACTTCGTCTTTAGTGGGAGGTTCCCTTTGCTCGAAGCGAAATTCCCACTGTGTATCCATGTGTTGAGCCCAAGAGTCATTTTTGAACAACTCAGATTCTTGTTCGCTTGCCTCTAAGGGATCTGTCGACGCCATATTCACCGAGAATGTTTGTCCGAGATCGTTGGATGAGTCGGAGGATGTTGAGCCGCCTTGAGGAGAGGCAATGGCGTCTTCAGAAGCCGCAAGGGAGGTCGGATATCCTAACCCGAAGCGGGTTTGTCGGTAGTAAGAGTTGCCGAGCAGCGACGTACGTCTGCCCCTCCCATTGTTGAGACCGTGGTTCCGCTTCAGATTGTAGCCCATATTCTGCATGATCTTAAGCGCTTGTGGGCTGTATCGGCGAACCTGTATTTCCTCAGTATCGTCGTCGAAAGCATCTTCTTGGATAGCTGGTTGATTGCGCATACGGCCGAAGAATATCGGATGCTGAGTGCTGTAGGTAGGTGGGACGATGAAGATAGAATCCTCATGGGGTCCATATGTTGCGACGACGTTGGACGATGACGCTACTTCCCATACATATGGATGATAGGCCTTTATAGCTCCCAAGAATTTTTGTGCTATTGGTTCTATCTCGTCAATGTACGGGAAAAGGGGACTTTTATTGTCATTGGCAACCGCGTTAGTAGTTTTTACATCCCTTGGTTTTTTGTCGCGCCGAAGGTTGATGACCAAGGGTGGAGGCTTTTTGTTTAAGGTAATTACCAAAGGATCACCCCCTTTTCCTGATCTAGCATCGTTCAGGTGGGCGGTCATAGGCTCTGTGGCCTTTGGACGAGCAGTCCGTCCTTTCACCTTGATCGACAGAGGTTGTTTGACAGAGGGTTCTTCTGGCTCCCGACGGGATTCCTTCTCTGTCTGGGCCGTTACCTCTTCCGTGTGGCTCTGAGAGTATAACACGGCGTCAGAGTAGTAGGATTCCACCCCTCTGAATGGGTTTAAGTCTGCAAACTCGGTTTGCACCGCTCCTTTGGCATCTACATATTTGAAGCATTGATGTAGAGTTGAAGGGACAATGTTGTGGTCGTGGATCCACGGTCTTCCCAGCAGGATGTTGTAGGACACCTCTGAATCAATGACGTAGCATGTAGCCACTGATCTAAGGTTGCCAATCTGGATTCTCAAGCGAATCTTCCCCAATGGTTTACTCTTTCCAACGTTGAAACTCACAATTGTAGTAGTGGTATAGGCCAGTTCGCTGGTGGGGATCCTCAACGGTCTGAGCAGACTGTGAGGAATGATGCTGATTGACGATCTCGGATCTATGTGAATCCGGTCGACCTCCATGGAACCGATGTATCCGGTGTGATAGAGAGGCCTGTCATGCCTGTTGTGTTTCAGCAGCATGTCGTCTTGGGTGAAAGTGATGTTTGGTACCACCTCCATCACACTGTGGCATTGAGGGCACGCCACGGGTTCCTCGTTGGGGGACTTGAGCTGGGTTAAGCACACATCCGCTTGCATCAACGCTTCGCTCAGGGCTAGACGAGTGTCTTGGGAGAGCCTGAGTAGCTCGAAGATGGACAACCTGGCTGGCGTATTGGCCAGTTGGGCCAGGATGTCGAAGTTGTACGGTTTCTCTAAACCTTTGTTTGGAATGTTCTTCACAGGTACATCGAAGCGTACTTCCTTTTGTTTTCCCTTGTCCGCTGGAGTTGGTCTTGAAGGACCGGTCTCTGGCGTGGCGGGCTCGGGTCCCGAAGGCTTGGTGGCTGGGGCGTCTTCCGGGCTCGTGCCGTAGTCCTTGAGGTAGGCTTTCCCTGATCGGGTTGCTGTAGCCAACACCTCGTCTTCTTCTGGAGTTGCAACCATATGGCATGGTTTGCATTTGGAGTTCTTTCTAGACTTAGCTCTGATAGCATCGGTCTCTTCCCCGATTTCTGACACCAGGTCGGGATGAACCCACATAATCTCGCCTTGCCGGGTAGTTAGGGGTACCAGGTTGCAATTTTGATCCCGAGCTGGAGGGAGATTGATGATGTTCATCGTTGCTCGGAAAATAGGCGTGACACCATCCAGGATCGTTCGGGGAGGCAGACTGCCAAACTGTAGAGAGATCATGTTGGCCGTGACCATCTTCTCGGTGTTGTGCAGGGTGATCGCCTTAGCATCGATTAACCCCTGGATCTTCCTTTTCAGTGCGTAACACGCCTTTGTTGGGTGGTGTACGTATCGGTGGAAGACACAGTATTTTGGGTCGTTAGTATTGCCAACTTCCTGGGGCCGCCTCAGCTCTGGAAGGGTGATCTTGCCACTCTTGACGAGACACTCGAATATGCTCGGGACGTCGTCGTCGTCGAAGGAGTAGACTTCAACGGGTCTGGAAGTCCCGGGTTTTGCTTGCGCGGTTGCCGCAATCTTTGGTCTGGCCGTATTGATTGCCAGGGCTTCTTTCCCTTTGGGACCACGAGGGTGGTCGCTGCTAGGAGATGGCCTCTTGCCTCTGTCGGAGGCGGAGTCATGATGCCATTGTCGCGTGCCTTGCGACTATTGTCTTCGGCTGCTACCGCCGAGATGATGAACGAGGGCCAATCACGGAACTGATATGGTCCTGTTAACACCGAGACCACGGGAAGGAGGTTCTTCCTACAAATGTCCACCAATGCAGAGTCGGGAACTCCTGGAGGCATTTGTAAGGTGGCCTGACGAAAACGTTCGATGAAGATGCGAGCGTCTTCCTTTTCCTTTTGCTTGACTTCGATGAGAGAGGACATAGACATGTCCATTCCTCCCTCGTAGAACCGTGTGAAGAATAAAGTTCTGAAGTCTTCGAAGGAAGTGATGCAGTTATCCGCCAAGCTGCGGTACCACTGATAGGCTACTCCTGAGAGGCAACCTTTGAACACCCGAGTAAGGAGGGCGTCGTTCCCTTGTAGCAACACCGTCATCATGCTGAAATAATTCATGTACTGGCTCGGCGATGTTTTTCCCTCGAACAGGGCCATGGTCTGAGGTTTGTACCTTGGCGGGAAAGGGACTTCCTCCCAGATAGCTGGGTAGGGCTTGTTGATTCCCAGTTTCTTGAGCTGATCCTTGTGTTTCAAGGCGTCAAACTGGGCCTTCAACTCCCGGACTGCCTGCATCGGATTTTCAGTCGGAAGCGGGGCCATGGAGTGGTGCGGAGTTGGTTGTATCGTAACCCCAGCGGGAGGTAAGGCATTCTCTGAGTGAGGAAGCGGAGGAACTTCTGACTCTTGATCCAGCGCGGGCTCTTGGCTCGGGTGGGATGGTGGTAAGTCCACCCCCACACGTATCTGAGTCGGCGGGACTGATGCTTGAGCCATGGTAGCTGCGTGCTGAGTTAGCATCATCTGGTGCATGTTTTCCATCATGGATTGCATTTGTTGCAGAGATGTTTCCAGCGTGGTGAGGCGTTGTTTCGCGTCTCCTGACGGTGAAGCTTCCTCGCGTTAATCTTCAACGGCGTAGGCTCCCATCTCCCTGGGCGTCATTGAAGGATTAGTATAGGTCACTGTAGAAGTCAACTTTACACTTTCTGCTTCTGATTCTTGGCGACCCCCAGCGTCAGAATCGGAAGAGGATGGAGCTGGCTGTCGTGACTTTGCGCGAGTGTTCTGGAATACTCCGGCTTCAGTGTCACTGAACCTCCTTCAGCTCGGGGGCTTGGAGGGATGTTGTCTTGAACTCGACCCTCCTCTACGCAGGTGTGAGGCCATGTTTACAGGCGCATGCGCGGGTTCCCCTCCCTGGAAAGACAGAGAGTAGCCCAATCGGTCGAAGACCGATCGTTTTGTTTTGGGACAGCAGCAATTAATCACAACCTTGTGGCTATTACAATGATGCTCGCTAGGAGGCGTAATAGACATATTGGAAGGTCCCCTCTCTTTACGCTTCTGGACTAGATACTTGCGTAGGTCAGGAGGAGTTGTCGGAGAGGCCCTTAGTCGGCCATTGGTTTCTCGCGTGATCCGGAGGGTAGGCATTCTGTTCCTTCGCTGGCGTGGAGGCCGAGAGGTTAAGTAGCCTGCCGCTTGCTTTCCTTCGCGGAGATCATAGCGCTCATCTGGTTTACCGTAGAGGTCAGATGATGTCTTGTGCGTGGAGCGAGATCTGTTCTTCCGTCTTGGCGCCGAGGCACCATCGGAAGTTTTGTCTGTACCGCGCGGAGCGGGAGACAGATTTCTACGCGTAAAGCGCAGTGAAGGCTTCTGGGTTAGCGCTGAGGCTTCGCCCGAAGTTTTGTCTTTACCGCGCGTAGCGGGAGACTGTTTCCTACGCGTAAAGCGCAGTGGATTCTTCGGGGTTAGCGCTAAGGCTTCGCCCAAAGTTTTGTCTGTACCGCGCGTAGCGGGAGACTGAATTTTACGTGCGGGGCACGGAGGGAGCGTCGCTACAACCTCGTTGGCCGAAGAGATCGGAGAGTTCGGAGAGATCGGAGAGTCCGGAGAGATCGGAGAGTCCACAGGAATAGTAGAGGATGTCTTGGGCATCCACACATTGCGCAGCTTCCTGTTGTCCTGGACGGAGAGAGGGCGAGAGCTACCCCCGGCTCGAAGCATGTCTTCGTAGGCTGACTAGTCGAAATGAACGACCAGCGTCTTCTTCACGGTTCCCACGGATACCGTATCGTGTTGAGCAATTACTTCCTCGTCAGAAGAGAAAGATGTCCCCAGCAGAGTCGCCATCTTGTTTGTGGTATTAAACGAAAGGAATAAAATTGTATTTCAATGACGGGGTTTATGCGAAACCCGCGCCCTTCTGTTTACAAACAAACTTGTATAATGTAATCCTATACGAGGATGTGGGAGTACAATTTATTTAATCTGGGTATAAATTGCTATAGGTGTCTGATCTGCGGTCGATCACTTTAGCCCTTGGACCACACGATGTTGAAGAAGTGCCGTGGAAGACAGGTAGCAGCTTCGAAGGTTGCAGAAGAGGTTGGACGCACGAGGCCAAGGTCGTCGATCCCTGCTCTTTGCCTGCTCTCCGGGCTCTCTCTCTCTCTCTCTCTCTCTCTCTCTCCCTCTCTCTTTCTCTCTCTCTCTCTCCTTGGACGGTAATTCTCTCCTGGATGATAATTCTTTTTCCGCCCTTTTTCCCCATTGATAGGGGTCTCTATTTATAGAGTTTTGGTGACAGTGACCACTCTGTCGGTGTAAAAACCGAGGAGTGGGAAGTACAACACCCTTTTACACAACGGTTAAAGTAACCAATGCCTGCGTATGGATGATCTTTTGAATGAGCGTATGACGCGGGTCCAACTAAGGGAACACAACGCGTACTATTGCTACGAAGATCACGGCGTAAGAGCCACGCAGGTAGGTATCCCGTGTGTAGAAACGGTTGGCGTAGAAGCCAAATGACTGTCACCCTGGTACAGAGGCCAGATAGGCATAGAAGCCGAATAGGCGTAGAAGCCGGATAGGCGTAGAAGCCGGAGAGGCGTTGAAGCCGGAGAGGCGTTGAAGCCGGAGAGGCGTTGAAAGCCGGATAGGTGTTGAAGCCGGAGAGACGTTGAAGCCGGAGAGGCGTTGAAAGCCGGATAGGCGTTGAAGCCGGAGAGGCGTTGAGAGCCGAAGGGGCGCAGGTCTTGAATGGGCGTAGAAGCCGCTGCGTACCGTGCCCGAGTGCTGACGTGGACGTCTTAGCCGGAATCACGGCTTTCGAAGATGTAATTAAATCTTCTACAGAGATTTGCCATCATCCTGTGCATTAAATGCGAAGACGTGTTTCGAAGGTCTGCAGCCCTTCTGTGCATCCATTGCAGAGACGTGCCTTGACTGAACCTGTCACCGCTCCGTGCAATTAGACGTAGAGACGTGCCTCGAGCCCCGTACGATGTGTAGCTTTTGACGTGGCAGGCGGTTTGTCTACTGCGGAGCGTAAACCGGCTTATGCCTACCTGTGTAAAACAATGCGGCGTACCCCTCTGTACGCAAAAGAGCGGTTTATGCTGAGGGGACGTTAGTAAACGACGGTTCGGTGGTATCTTAACCCAATGCTCTGTATTAAATGCAGGGATCCGCCATCATACTGTGGTGTGCGTCCCGAGGGGTCTGTACCTATTTCCAGCCGTCGTCTGGGTCGCCGTGCAGCACTTTTTGTCAGGAGTCAGAGGCCAGGTTCACTGCGTGACTTGACAGGTTCATTTCGGGGAAGACGAAGCGTTCCTCGTACGCTATTTTAACGCTGCTTTGAGAGCGGCTGAGTTTTTACGCCCTGGAGGCGATGGGGGGGTCCCGTCTACGCCGAAGCAGTTTTGGACGTGCTGCACCCTTGAGCTCTTACGCCTGATGGCACTGAAGGCCTTTGCTTGCGCTACTCTGTATCAATACGCCGCGTAGCTTTTGCCAGCGTATTTTTCATGCTTCTACAACCGTACCCAACAACGTGTACGATGTTGGCACCCGACTGATAATCGGACGCTAAGTACGTCACACGGTCCTAGGTTGAGCATGCACAGCAATATAAATAAAGCAAGGAAATATATAACAATACTGCAGAGTTTGTCAAGGTACACTTGCCTGATGTTTGAATATCAACAACTGTCCTTGAATCAGTGGATCATGTAGATACTACTCCAAAAGCTGTAATAAACATCACCAACAGTCTCAGAAGATGTCAAATAGCTAGAAACGTCTGTCCTTACGTCCAATTTGGACACAGGGGCAAAAAGGTCATTTTCGGGCTAAAGCGAGGTCCACATGTGGGCCACTTTGCACCGAAGAGCGAGCTAGGGTCAAAGGTCTCCAAATTCCTTAAACTCAGTGTCTACAAGTCAGGAACGATGATTCAAACCCAACGGAACTTCCAGAATTGGATTCCGATGAGCCGATCACAAAATCACCCGTCAAGTGGAGCCTGTGGGGCCTACGATACGCGATTTTGTCAACGTTCTCAGAATCGAACCAAACTTGGGTCGCAGGACCAGCGTATCGCTACCAGTCCGATGGCGTAAGTTTCGTCTCGATCCGACGTATGTACAGAAAGTTACAGCGTATTCCAGAAAAGTCGGATACGGGGTGTTTTCCGCGGATACGTGTTAATTCCGGGGTGCACGCACCTCCGAATAGACTTCTGCGAAATTCCACACGATCGTATCAACGACGCGCACGTTTTGGTAAGGACCGCGTGCGACCAAGTCGTCCCGTTTGGCGGGGCGCACTCAGTTCCGGGGTAAAACAGGGCATTATTTTTCCTATTTTTGGATCGCGGTGTGCGATCACCACAGGACGCGATGCACCGAGCGGATTGCACGGGCACCGAGAGGGTTATACAGGCTACGCGTAGCAACTGACGAAAACTAAATCGGGGTTACGAGGCGAAAGAAAACGATACCTGAACAGGGCTCCGTGAACGCTGAATTCCACGTGTCCGAGAGTCAACTTCGTGTCCTGGTCGAGAATTCCCGTGTCTGCCGTAAGTCCGAGCTAGGGTTCTGACTCGGGGTAGCGGGGTCTTCACCGGAGGGAGTCGGTCTCGGGGTCGGCGAGGTCGACTAGGCGGCGGCTTCTGCAAAGTCGGCCGGAGACTCACGCGGGCCGGAGTGGGTTCGCACGGGCTGGGTGGATTCTGATGGAGTGGGCTCGCCGACGACGGCGCCGGAGTGGACTAGGCGGAGGCGGTGATGGGTTGAGGGGAGGAAGATGTCGCGGGGGCTGGGGAGTTAGGGGTCAGCGAGGTTCGCCTGCTGTGGCAGAGCCGAGTCGAGGTCTGGAGTGGAGCGGCGGGTACGGGCGGCGTTAGGGTTCGGATCAGGGCGGTGGAGGGTGGAGCTTGGTCGTAGCGGGCTGCTGATCGAGAGATAGGGTCGATGGCGGCGCCGCGGATTCGAGGTTGTGGCTGGCACGCATGCCAAGGAGGGGAATTTATACCCTGCTACAGGAACTCCGGCAAGCTAGGGCTTCCCAATTGGTTTTCGGGTCCGGGTCGGGTCTGGCTCGGATCCGACCCGCTATGCCGGGTTCGGTTCAGGCAGGGTTGGTTTGATTTGGTTTAATAAGCCAAACGTTTTTAAGGCTTAAAACGCTACTCCGGAGTCCAATAAATTTACCAAAAAATACCACATGTCCGGATTTCCATTTTGCACCATAATATATTATTTTTATAATATTTTAACACCAATAAACTATATTTTAAAAATCTTTAACTCACAATCACCTTGGTTCTTCCTCCAGAAAATACCGAAGAATCCGAGAAAATTGTATTTAAAATTTTCTCTGAAAATTAGGGTGTTTACAATCTTCCCTCCTTAAAGGATTGCGTCCTCGCAATCAAAGAATAAGTTACTAAAGCAAGAATCATGGAATTACAAGGTTGCTTAGTTTACAACTGCCTCTTCGAACAAGTGGGGGTAACGCTGGCGCATACTATCTTCTCGTTCCCAGGTCGATTCTCCGGGAGAATGATGTTTTTATGCTACACGAACCAGTCTGATTGTCTGTCCACGCAATATTTTCTCACTGACGTCGAGGATGCCAACTGGTTGTTCTTCATATCTCAAGCTTGGGCCTACTGCGATCTCTGAATGATCGACTACGTGACTTGGGTCGGTCACGTACCTTCGCAGCTGTGAGACGTGGAATACGTCATGCACTCCCTCTAAGGATGGTGGTAATGCAAGACGATAAGCCACCTCACCAACACGCTCTAGAATGTCAAATGGCCCAATATACCTTGGGCTCAACTTGCCTCTGCTCCCGAATCTAATAGTACCTCGAGTGGGCGAAATCCTCAAGAACACGTGCTCTCCTTCTTTAAACTCTAGGGGACGTCTGTGCGTATCTGCCCAATGCTTCTGTCTGTCCTGAGCTGCTCGAAGATGATTCTGAATCTGTTTTACCTTCTCCACTGTCTGCGTTACCAATTCTGGACCCAGTATTTGACGTTCACCAACGTCACTCCAACATATAGGCGATCTGCACTTCCTTCCGTATAATGCCTCGAATGGTGCCATCTGAATACTGGCCTGATAACTGTTGTTGTAGGAGAACTCTACCAAGTGCAAATAATCTTTCCAAGATCCTCCAAAGTCTAGCATACATGATCGTAACATATCCTCCAAGATCTGAATGGTGCGCTCCGATTGGCCATCTGTCTGTGGGTGGTAAGCTGTGCTGAATTTGAGTCTGGTGCCCAGACTCTCTTGCATGCTTCTCCAGAAATGAGATGTAAATCTCGAATCTCGATCTGATACAATACTAACCGGCACTCCATGTAATTTGACGATTTATCGCATATACATGTCAGCTAGTACCTCTGTGGACTGTCCAACTCTAAATGGCAAGAAATATGCCGATTTAGTGAGTCTATGCACGATAACCCATACTGCGTCTCTTCCGCTGGGGCTCCTCGGAAATTCGGTAACAAAATCCATCGTGATGTGCTCCCACTTCCATTCTGGTATGGGAAGCGGCTGTAGCATACCTGCAGTCCTCTTATGCTCGGCCTTTACTTGCTGGCAGACTAAGCATTTGGCCACAAACCTTGCAATCTCCCTTTTTATTCCATGCCACCAGTAATACTGCCTTAAGTCTCGGTACATCTTGGTTCCTCCTGGGTGAATAGAGTACATAGAGCTATGTGCTTCAGTCATTAACTCATGTCTCAATTCTCTATTTGGAACATACAGGCGATTTCCAAACCTCAATGTCCCGTCTTCGTGTATGCGAAGTCCTGTCTGTATGCCTGCTTCGGTCCTCTCTTTCAACCTTCTAAATCTAGCATCGGTGGGCAATGCCTCTTTAATCTTCTCCACGAGTGATGACTTAACTTCAAGATTAGCCAGTAATCCACTCTGTCCTGGTAAAATAATCTCTATCTGAAGCTCATGTAGATCTCTCAGTAACTCGGGCTGCATCGTCAAGAAATAAGTCGTAGGCTTCTTGCTCAGTGCGTCTGCTACAACATTCGCCTTTCCCGGATGATACTGCAGATCTATGTCAAAATCTACCATCAATTCAAGCCACCGCCTCTGCCTCATGTTAAGCTCCTTCTGAGTATATACATACTTCAGACTCTTGTGATCGGTGAAGATTTCTACCTTCTCCCCATAAAGATAGTGCCTCCATATCTTCAATGCAAATATAACTGCTGCTAACTCCAGATCGTGTGTTGGATAATTCTTCTCGTGGACCTTCAACTGTCTCGACGCATAAGCAATGACTTTGTCATGTTGCATCAAAACATATCCCAGTCCACTACCCGATGCATCACTGTAAACAAACCTCCTGACCCTGAAGGAAGAGTCAAGACAGGTGCTGTTGTTAATCTTCTCTTCGATTCTTCGAAGGCCGTCTGACAGTCTTCTGTCCATATAAACTCCTGGTCTTTGCGTGTCAGCTTCGTCATCGGTTCTGCGATCCTCGAGAAATTTTCTACAAACCTTCGGTAATATCCCGCGAGTCCGAGAAAACTTCTCACCTCTGCAACTGATGTGGGGGTAGGCCAAGTCTCTATTGCCGCAACTTTCTCTGGATCCACTGAAAGTCCTTCTCCTGAGATGATATATCCCAAGAAAGGCACTTTGTCCATACAAAATTCATACTTACTGAGTTTGGCGTATAAGTTTTCCTGTCTCAAGGTCTCTAACACGATTCTGAGATGCTCCTCGTGCTCTTCATGGCTCTTGGAATATATGAGAATGTCGTCAATGAAAACAACCACAAATTTATCTAAGAACTGATGGAAGACTCTGTTCATTAAACTCATAAATACTGCTGGCGCGTTGGTTAAACCAAACGGCATCACCAAGAACTCATAATGTCCATACTTGGCCCTGAAAGCTGTCTTCGGGATGTCTTCCTTCCTTACTTTGATCTGATGATAGCCGGATCGAAGGTCAATCTTCGAGAATACCCTTGCACCATTGATCGAATAGATCATCAATGCATGGTAAGGGATACCTGTTCTTGATGGTCACAGCATTCAGTGCCCTGTAGTCAATGCATAACCGTACTGTTCCATCCTTCTTTGGTACAAATAATATGGGTGCTCCCTAAGGTGATACACTGGGCCGAATAAAACCCTTCTCCAGAAGATCATCCACCTGTTCTTTCAACTCCACTAACTCCTTAGGTGCTAGCCGATATACTGATGAAGTGATAGGCTCTGCTCCTGGAGTTAAATCTATTGTGAATTCTATTTCCCGATCAGGCGGTAAACCTGGAAGATCATCAGGAAATACATCCACAAATTCTGATATGACTCTTGGGTAACCTGTCTTCCCTTCTACAGATAGTACCCTAAGAGTAGGCTGAACTCCTTGCTCTACTGCTCCTCGAAGAAACTCGAATTCTGGATGTCCTGGCGGTCTAAATATAACCCGCCCAAGTCGGCAATCAAGAGTCGCATGATACTGACTTAACCAGTCCATACCAAGTACAACATCATAGTCAGGCATGGAAAATATCAGAAATTGAGCTCGCATCTCTCTCCCACAAACTACTACAGAACATGATCTACAGATGTCACTAACCGGAATAATTCCACCTCCCGTAAGAATCCTCTTCATCTTCGAAAGGGGTGCGGTAGCTACTCTATGGGTGGCTACAAAGCTAGCTGCTATAAATGAATGCGATGCTCCAGAATCAAATAATGCTACAGCTGGTAATGAAGCTACTAAAATAGTACCTGCGATGACCTCGCCTGCAGTAGCTTCCTGCTCAACAGCTAATGTGAATGCCTGGCCTCTTCCCTGAGCTGGACCTCTCTGCTGCTGCTCATGCTGAAATAGGGCTGCCTGTGGTGCCAGTGGTAGTCTCTGCTGGTAGCCCCTTGTAGCTTGTGGTCTAACTCCTCCAGCTCCTGTCTGCTGTGCTCCTACTGCTGGATAAGCTGGTCGTGGTGCAGGCAAGGCTAGTCTCGGTGCTCCGCCTCTGCGTTCAGAACAGTCCCTGGAAAAATGCTGGTTGGATCCGCAGCTCAGACATAGTCCCAACTTACGTCTGCATTCTTTCTTAATGTGCCCTACCTTGCCGCAGTGGTGACAAGTAAGGAGAGGTCTATCCCTATTTGCTGGTCTCTCCGGTATACTCCTCTGGAATCGCTTGGCAGAATCTCCAGGTGTTGTCTTGGATAGTGCTGATGTATTTGGCCTCTTCAGATTTGACTCCCTTCTAGTGACGCGCTCCATGCGTCGTGCTGCTGCAAGGATGTCGGTATAAGATGTAGGTGCGACTGAGCCAATCAATCTCTGGAGCTCGAACTTCAATCCATCAAAGAACTTCTCAGCTTTCTCTTCCTCTGTCGAGATCAATGTTGGAGCGAAGCGACTCAGGCGAATAAACTCCGCGTTGTATTCTTCCACCATCATACTGCCTTGGATGAGGCGGTTGAACTTGTCTCTGAGTTCTGATCGTGCAACTGCTGGAATGTACATCTCTTGGAAGAGCCTGGAGAACTCTTCCCATGTGACCCGGTCCTGTCCGAGCCTCCTCTCTTCTGCTAACCACCAGTGATGTGCATTTTCAGTTAACTGCATTCTGACTGCAGTCATCCATTTCTCTCTTGGAAGTTCAGCGGCTTCCAACTGATGCTGTATGTTTGTGAGCCATTCATGAACTTCTGTTGGCCCCTCTTTACCAGAAAATATATGAGGCTTGAGATGACGGAAATCGGTGATAGATCCCGTTGATGTTCGCCTCGTTGGTGGATTTGCCTGCTCCAATGCGGATACCAGGCTAGTCCTCAGATACTCGGCCTCCTGGCGATGGGCCTCTTGCTGAATCTGCTGCTGGACTTGCATCATGGCATACATCATCTAGAACAACTGTTGCCCGTCCATGGCTTGTCCTGGCAGGAAAACTGGCATCTGGGGAGTAAACTGTGGTGGAGGTGGGATATCATCTCTCCGGAACCTTGGATTAGGCTGACCGGTCTGATCGCTCTACGATGCTTGTCATCCATTCCCTGGGGTCACTCCGTCTGTATAAGTAACCACAGCGTCGTATGGCATATCCAAAGGAATCTCATCTCCGTTCCTGGGATCCATTACTCTACAACCAAAAGATAAACTGTAAGAATGCTCAGAGGAATCAAACAGGATGCAAATCAAGTAACAATTTCGAGTTCGATATAGAGTTCAAACATGGTTTAAATAATGGATGAGATCCTATAACTGATCCTATCCTTAGGGCAGGCTGGTTCGGTCCCTAAGTTGAAGTCGAACAATTTAGTCGTAGACCTGTATGGGCCACCACAAAAACCATGTCACGCCCCATTCCCAAAATACCGTGGGGCCGGACGCGTGGCAATGGCCAGCGGCACGCACCGATGGACAAACCCAATTTAATGGATCCATCAGGGCGTACTTAAGCTGTAAAACAAGTCTACGACAACATGGCACAACTAACCTCATCCATACAAGATATAAAATATGATCCACAGAATAAATAAGGAATGTAAATCATCAGCTAGTCTCAACAAAGTGCTTCGGGGAACAACCCGATAAATATCTGATACAAAGGTTCAACAGACCAGAATATACATGACTAAAATAAATACTAAATACTGAGCAAGAACATGGATGCTCAGGAGAAGTCTTCGGCTAACACCTCGTCCTCGGATGGCGGTACAGCTCCTGGATCAGCTCCTGCTCCGGTCCCGTATACCTCGGGATAGATCTCGTCCTCAAATCCTGGGGACATAATCCGGATCCAGGTCCTCAGGGGACATAGCAAGGTACAAGAAAGCTCATGCCAAAATAAATATAGTGCAGAAAATAAATGGAATAAATAGGGCAAGTAAGTAACCATCTAAGTGAAAATGCAAGTGAGAGCAGCACGAGTACTCAGGCTGGGCCACTACAAGCTCTGTGTCGGGGAGCCGGTAGTGGTAATAACCGGTAGTGGGTCTAGCTCTGCTCCGAGAGTCTACGACCTCTCAATAATAGTGGATGTATATATATATGGAACAGCCTGTAGCCTGTGTGTCTCTCCCAACCCAATGTAACCACGCATATCATGACCACAACGTCTCATGTCCATGTCAAGCGGGATCATAGCTAATGCAACCAGTCATACTATATCTAAGAATATAATGTCCATGTCCTGTATCCTACACAGAATCACCACGAATATCTCGAAAAAATTCTGTCTCATGAATAGTGTCAAGTGTCCTGGGTCATAGTGTACTTGGTAAGACAAGTACGAGAATATAAAGTGCCACGAATGTCCATCTCTAGATGACCGTACCCAACACCGCATACGATGTTGGCACCCGACTGATAATCGGACGCTAAGTACGTCACACGGTCCTAGGTTGAGCATGCACAGCAATATAAATAAAGCAAGGAAATATATAACAATACTGCAGAGTTTGGCAAGGTACACTTGCCTGATGTTTGAATATCAACAACTGTCCCTGAATCAGTGGATCCTGTAGGTACTACTCCAAAAGCTGTAATAAATATCACCAACAGTCTCAGAAGATGTCAAATAGCTAGAAACGCCTGTCCTTACGTCCAATTTGGACACAGGGACAAAAAGGTCATTTTCGGGCTAAAGCGGGGTCCACATGTGGGCCACTTTGCACCGAAGAGCGAGCCAGGGTCAAAGGTCTCCAAATTCCTCAAACTCAGTGTCTACAAGTTAGGAACGATGATTCGAACCCAACAAAACTTCCAGAATTGGCTTCCAATGAGCCGATCACAAAATCACCCGTCAAGTGGAGCCTATGGGGCCCACGATACGCGATTTTGTCAACGTTCTCAGAATTGAACCAAACTTGGGTCACAGGACCAGCGTATCGCTACCAGTCCGATGGCGCAAGTTTCGTCTCGATCCGACGTGTGTACACAAAGTTACAGCATATTCCAGAAAAATCGGATACGGGTGTTGTCCGCGGATACGCGTTGATTTCGGGGTGCACGCACCTCCGAATTGACTTCTGCGAAATCCCACACGACCGTATCAATAACGCGCACATTTCGGTAAGGATCGCGTGCGACCAAGTCGTCCCGTTTGGCGGGGCGCACTCAGTTTCGGGGTGAAACAGGGCGTTATTTTTCCTGTTTTTGGATCGCGGTGTGCGATCACCACAGGACGCGATACACCGAGCAGATTGTACGGGCACCGAGAGGGTTATACAGGCTATGCGTAGCAACTAACGGAAACTAAATCGGGATTGCAAGGCGAGAGAAAACGATACCTGAACAGGGCTCCGTGAACGCTGAATTCCACGTGTCCGAGAGTCAACTTCGTGTCCTGGTCGAGAATTCCCGTGTCTGCCGTGAGTCCGAGCTAGGGTTCTGACTCGGGGCAGCGGGGTCTTCACCGGAGGGAGTCGGTCTCGGGGTCGGCGAGGTCGACTAGGCGGCGGCTTCTGCAAAGTCGGCCGGAGACTCACGCGGGCCGGAGTGGGTTCGCACGGGCTGGGTGGACTCTGATGGAGTGGGCTTGCCGACGACGGCGCCGGAGTGGACTGGGCGGAGGCAGTGATGGGTTGAGGGAAGGAAGATGTCGCGGGGGCTGGGGAGTTAGGGGTCGGCGAGGTTCGCCCGCTGTGGCGGAGCCGAGTCGAGGTCTGGAGTGGAGCGGCGGGTACGAGCGGCATTAGGGTTCAGATCAGGTCGGTGGAGGGTGGAGCTTGGTCGTAGCGGGCTGCTGATCGAGAGATAGGGTCGATGGCGGCGCCGCAGATTCGAGGTTGCGGCTGGCACGCATGCCAAGGAGGGAAATTTATACCCTGCTACAGGAACTCCGGCAAGCTAGGGCTTCCCAATTGGTTTTTGGGTCCGGGTCGGGTCTGGCTCGGATCCGATCCGCTATGCCGGGTTCGGTTCAGGCAGGGTTGGTTTGATTTGGTTTCATAAGCCAAACGTTTTTAAGGCTTAAAACGCTACTCCGGAGTCCAATAAATTCACCGAAAAATACCACATGTCCGGATTTCCATTTTGCACCATAATATATTATTTTTGTAATATTTTAACACCAATAAACTATATTTTAAAAATCTTTAACTCACAATCATCTTGGTTCTTCCTCTAGAAAATACCGAAGAATTCGGGAAAATTGTATTTAAAATTTTTTCTAAAAATTAGGGTGTTTACACACGTAGAAGTTAGGACGCGACCGGATGCGTATTTATCAGAGTCTGCATAAAAATTACTCAGGCATATTAAAGCTGTGTATTATCAGACTCCCCCACAGCAATATGGCAAATCAATAGTGCGCAAAAGAAGATGAGTTTATTAATCATGATTACATATGATGGAAATCTATTTTACAAGGGATCTTTCATTAATATTCAAGATCATAATTACATATGATGAGAATCTATTACGCTAGGTTCTCGTCTGATGGAGATCTTCATTGCTTCTTCTACAGCACTTCTTCGGTCGAGGGGCCAAGAAAATGGTGAATGGAGGGAGGATACAGAACTGGGCATGTATAAATTATTCAAGCCCACCCACCATACGCCATGGCGGCCATGCCTAGAATTATGTTAGGGATTCAGACCCAATACAATATTGGAAGACACGGCCAAGCTGCCCACCTGGGTCCAACTTTATAATAGGGGAAAATACAGGTAGCAAGCTGTATGGTCCGATGAGACCCTTCCTCTTTCCTAGGCGAATCGCCATATAAAATTGCTGATTATCCCGAGCAAAGGAAGCTATGATATCCTTCCATGATCCATCGTGGCAGAGAATATTTGCTCGAAGATGTCTCTTTTTATGACTCCTTACATGCTGGAAGAGCATAATCTTCTTCTTTCTCAGATCAGCCCAATGAATCTCAGCAGCCATCTTCGTGGTGAAGGGAGTATGGAAAAATATGTTCACTTGCTTGCCTTTATATAGGCAGAAGAGAACATATCAAATCCCAACAACGTCTTAAATATCGCCGAGAAATCAGCCTCACAGAACGAGTCAAATTTGACCGTTTTATGCTTCATTCAAAGTATTTCAAATTACGAGGAATTTGAAAACTTTGAAGGGGGTCTTGTAGAAGCATGAAATACGCTGGAGAATTGTACACGTATTATACAGTCAAAACCCCCAACATACATGAAGTCCGCATAAAACAGAGCTTCAGTGCTGTGTGGCATAAAATATGACTTCAGAGCTATTGGCGTACAACAGAGCTTCAACGCTATTTGGCATAAAATAGAGCTCCAAAGCTGCCCGCGTAAAGCAGCACTTTAAGGCTGTTTTGGTGTAAAAAGGTTGCTCTACCCTTCCTGCGTAAAATACGTCTACTTTTAATGCAGCGTGAAGTTGTACGAGAAACTCTTCGTATTCCCCGAATGAATCTGTCAAACAAAATAGTGAACCACTCCTGACAAAAAGTACTACACGACGATCGAGAGGACGGCTGTGATGATGATTTTGCATAGAGACCCAGGCTGTCGTTTAGTGACATATTCTTGATACAAGTCATTTTTACGCATTCAAAGAATACGCTGCCTATTCTACATGGGCAGAAATGAGTCTTTACGCTCAAGAGGAGACGAAATCAGACGCCACGTCAATGGCTGTTTCTCGTACAGAGCTCGAGGCATATCTCTGCATTTAATGCACGAGATGGGGGCGGATCTCTGCATTTAATGCATAAGATTTTGTTCTATTTTTAAATGACTGAGAAAGCTAAAACTGTGACTAATACGCTCACATCACCATCCTTGCATTTTATGCCAGGCTATTTTCAACTATATGAGTACGCCGTATGCTATCTCCTCGAAATATGCCAACTCGGCTATATTTGCAAAGGTACGTTATAAGGCTATTTAGCCCAGAATATGCTCAAGACCTCAGTCGTGACAGACAATTGGCTATTTTACGCTGGTTGTCTATTATCCATGAATCCTCAAGTTTTACGCAGAGCTTGGCTTTTAGGCCAACGAGACATTTATTTGGCTTTTACGCCAATAAGACATTTATTTGACTTTTACGCCAACAAGACAGTTATTTGGCTTCTACGCCAACCATCTCTATGCAAGGTACAATTATCTATGTGGCTTGCATGCCGTGATCTTCGAGAAGCAGTTATATGCGTTACCTTATAATGGGATACGTGTTATACGCGGATTCAGAGGATCATTCAAACGTGGGTAGCAGTTATTATAACCGCGTAAAAGATGCCACTGTCTTCACAGTTTGGCCTCTACGCCAACTGAACAGTTATTGTGACTGATCTCTATAAATAGGGACCCCTGGTCAAAGGGTATAGAGAGCGGACAAGGATCGAAAAAGGAGCAGAGAGCACAGACAAAGAGTGTTGATTGATTGGCAACGAGAATTCAATCCCACTTGCAACCTTTGAAGCTTCTTCTTCTACAGTACTTCTTCATCATCGTGTGGTCCAAGTGACAAAATGATCGACCGCAGATCAGACTCCTATAGCAATTTTTCTCCAGAATCATTTTTATTGAACTTAACATCCTCGTATAGGATTAATTGTACTCTTTTTCTTGTTTGTAAGCAAAAAAAAGGAAAGGTTTCGTATAAACCCTTTTCTTCTCTCATTTTTGTTTATTCAAACAGAATCTACCTACAAAGTCTCCCTTTATCCCCCTTCTCTAGTGAGAAAACTGACTTAGGCTGCTTTAACTTTTCATTTCCCTCCTCTATCAAATGCAACGCAGGACGTCTACATATTTCTTCTAAGTCCAACCTGGCCTTCGGATTGTCTTTCGTCTTCCCCTTTACCTCTATTACCGTATTAATTATTTTATCAAATATATTCTTCTCGATATGCATGACATCAAGGTTATGTTTGATCAGATTGGTGCTCCAGGATGGCAGATCCCAGAATATACTTCTCTTTGTCCGGTTATGGGTGCGACCAAATCTGTCACACTTGTACTCCTTAGCAGGATCTTCGATAGCACTTGATAAATCTTTTACCTCTTCCTATATCGTGTATCCGGGCCACCTTGGTGGTGGATTGGCCTTCTCCACAACGCCTGTATGAAAAGATTTATGTTCCTCCGGTACGGATGATCCTTCGACAGAAATTGTCGATGACAATCGAAGAAGCACGGTTTGCCTTCGTGTTTCAAACGGAAAGCCTTACGGCTCCATGCAATACGAACATGAGAGATGACCATGAGTGCTCTATATCGATAACATTCCATATGCCGAAAAGTCGTTGACGGTCCACATAAGTGCTGCCCTCATCTGAAAATTCTGTTTTCTGGAAACATCGTACGTGTTGGTACCTACTTCCCATAACTGATTCAACTTATCTATCAAAGGCTGTAAATATACATCGATGTTCCTCTTCGGATTATTCGGACCCGGGATAATAACGGTTAGGAACATATACAGAGTCTTTATGCACATCCAAGGCGGTAGATTATACGGAGTGACGATCACAGGCCAACACGAATACTGGGAGCCCAAAAGTCTGAATGGGATAAAATCGTCGGAGGAGAGACCCAATCTGACATTACGCAGATCCGAAGCAAAATCTAGATACTCTCGATCAAAGTGCTTTCATGCTTCTCCATCGGATGGATGATCCAATACTCCTTCGATCTGTTTCTGCTAGTGCCAACTCATATTTTTTGCAGACTCATTCACCATAAACAACCTCTGCAACCGCGGTGTCAAAGGCAAGTAGTGCATCGAATCGGTAGGCTTCTTTGCATCGACAGACTTTTCTCTTCCAGTAGCCTTATAGCGATCAGCACCACAGAATTTGCACGTATCTTCATCCTTGTCGTCTTTATAGTACAACATGCACCCGTTACGACATGCATCAATTTTCTCATATCCCATCTAGAGCGATCTCACCATCCTCTTAGATCGGTAGAAGTCTTTAGGCAAATTTGTATCCTCTGGTAAGATCTCTATAATCAAATCCATCAGTCGGTTATAGCATTCTTGTGACATGTTAAAATCGGACTTGATGCTCAACAATCTTGTAACAACCTCCAACGGTGAATGATCTTCACAACCAGGATATAATGGAGTCCTTCCATTCTCCAGCAACTCCATGAACTTCGCAGCATCGGTATTTGGTGCCTCCTCAGCTGCATCATGATTGTCCGGATCAAAACTTGGCCTTACCGCATCAAAAATCATGTTCACCCACCCGTCATCGTAAGCAGCGTGGTCGTGGACATCAATATACGGCTCCACATAAGGCTTCGACTCTTATGCTAAAGACACAAGTTCTCCATGCGCGGTCCACTGATAGTAATTCGGCGTAAAATCCTTCGAGTACAAGTGATATGTGACTTCCACTTCTGGATGATATTTCAAGTTGCGACATCTCACACACGGACACTTAATTTTTGTACCGTCCATGTACTGAGGGAACGTCTTGGCGAACTGCAGGAACTGCTGTACACCCTCAATAAATTTATCCTGCATACCGCACATGTCATCAGGATGATGGTTGTACATCCATGAACGATGACGCAGATAGTAATTCATATCCATTTCTGGATACTTCTGCAGCAAAAATGAATATACAATTACCTTCAAGTATATACTCATCGTTAAATACAGTACATGCACCATGTTACTTCCCCGAAAGTAACAAATAACATATTTTATTTTGTTTTAATTTCAATGCATGTTTTATTCGGTTTTACTATTTTAATGAATAAAAAAATCTCAAGTTATATATAGTAAGTTGCTTACAAAATTATGTAAGCACCATGTTATGATGTCAAAGAAATCACGCCATTATGACATTATGAGTTATTCAAGAAAACCAATATAAATCACGCCATTATGCCATTATGAACCCTCAATATTACCTTTTGACTGATATAGACTGAAGGGCACTCGTAACTACATTTTCTAGTGATTTGGGAGCGGGGATTAAGTAATTAATAACATCTAGTGGACTTATTTAAAATACGATAGAATTAAGGGACTTAAATAGAAGAAAAAAAATGAGCTAATAATGTACTACCACAATACTACAATATATCAAAAGAGGAGCTCCAGTAAAATGGGTTAACATTCTAATTTTGAACCATAGTTTACAGTATTAGCCGATACCAATTTGATAAGGTCGATACTGATACAGTTTGGCATTTCTCGATCCAATACTGACCGATACCCGATACTGACTCATACTTACCGATACCGACAATGTAGGTCTCTTTTCTGGTCAATTCAAAATAACGAAAAAGACCAATCAGCAAGGATGTAAAAGAATGATAAGGTTGTAAAAGCATGTAAAAGAATAAACCTTGTCTATCACATGTAAACCAATCGATAAGGGTAATAGTTGTTTTATTTTGATATCAAAAAATCTGATACTTCGATCTGAAGCTGTCGATACCGCCGATCCCGATACTCATAGGAATAGTCCGATATCGATTCCAAAATCGAAACTGTGAACCTTGTTCTGAGCACAAAATCTTTTCTTGGTATCACATTACTAGTGTTGTCTGTTTCAACTTCATATTATACTTCAACTAAACTGTCCACACTCTCACAACTAGTATTAACTATTAAGCAACGAGAGTGATTTCTTGCTTGATTAGTGATACGAGACCATTCATGGATCCGAACCCGGGTCCAATTCTTAGATCGATTTTATATTATTTTCTTTGATTTTTTAGTTTATATTTTTATTTGTTAGGGTTAAACTAAATAAGGAGAATTTTATCTCTTTGAGTTGGTTAAAATTTTAATTATGTCAAGTTTGACGACGACACTATTCTAGTACACGAAAAATAAATAGAGAAAAATAGAAATAAATACTTATTTGGTTGTTGCTGACCTTCATTAGCCCATGTCATGTCTATGTCTGTGTCTTGTTTGTGTCCGTGTGTCTGTGGCATGCCATGTCTTGCTTATGTTTGTGTGTGTCCGTGTCAGTATTAGGGTTAGTGTCCGCATGTGTTAGTGTGTCCGCGTGCATGTGTGTGTCCGAGTTAGGGTTAGGGTTAGTGTGTGTCATATCGTGTCGTATCGTGTTGTGTTGTGTCATGTTAGAGAAAGAGAGAGAGATAGAGAAAGGAGACAAAGAGAGGAGCTCACCGAGTGAGGAGGGGGGGAGCTGGAGAGAGGAGAACGCCGGAGGGAGGAGGAGCCGCCCGGAGGGGGGAGGATGCCGGAGGGAGGAGGGAAGCCGGAGGAAGGAGGAGCTGACGGAGGGAGGAGCACCCCGGAGGGGGGAGGACGCGGCCGGAGGGGGTCGGCGAGGTGGGGGGTTGGGATGGGGGGGGGTTTAAATTTTTTGAGATTTTGAAGGAAATTGGGGGAAGAGAAACTCGTCAAACCCTATATGAAACAAATTAGCGACGTCGGTCTATACGTCTCTAAACGTCGCGGATATAATAATATACTGCGACTTAAATACGTAAATGTCACTAAAAGTAAAAAGTTTGCGACGTTTAGCGACTACCTAGCGACATATTATATATTTATAATAATTATAGTCGCTAAACGTCGCTCCACGTCGCTATCACCGACGTATTGCGACGTTTTATATGGACGTCCCTAAATACCTATAATTCAGCAACGTTTTTATTTTGACGACGCTAAAACCGTTGCTAATCCCGCAATTTTTAGTAGTGTCTTTTCATGATTTATATATAAGTATATTTTCAATTTAATCAATATTGACTCAAATATTTTCATGTGAAATCCGCATCGCTATGAGACCTATGTCTTTGGATCCATATCGTCAAATTGCCCTTCTAAGGATATTTTTCAACAATTTTGTGACACTTTTAAGGAACATCACCCGTCGGGGTGCCACTCCGAAAAAATATCGCAAAATTTATTGGAAATACTCTCACAAAAATTATATGATGTTGTGGATCCATCATGTAGGTTTTGTCGCGATGCGAGGTTCGGCTGAAAAGATTTGAGCCATATATGTTCGATCAAATTAAAAATAGATTTATATGCGAGTCATAAAAGGATAATTATATTCAAAATTCGAAAAAAAAAATCTTACCAATATACGTCTTTCTTAAGGCATCTTATTTTTTATTTTTGTTTTTAAAACATGTGAAATAAATGTCCAACTTAGGGCATTTCCTGCTTATTATAAGTCAAACCATTGAACGTGTCCTGTGCAAAATACGGTCTTACGTTGGACCTTTTTCTTGATTAGAGTTATTAAAGAGAAAAAAGAGAAAAACTGGACTATTAAGTAGAAATTTTGGGCATTCAAGAGAAATGCACTTAGGTTGGACATTTTGTTTCTCATTTAAAAAATTTAGCAAACTTTGTGCTCTCAATATAATTTTGTTAAACTTTAAAGGTTTGTACAAACAAAATCGTCATTCTTTTTTTGCGCCATAAAATGTTATGAGATCTATTCATAACTTTAGTTCCTTACACAAAATGAAGTGGAGTAAGTAATTTATTTAGGTTCATCTGAAATGAGGTGGGCTATAATTTCTATTTCTTTCATCCAAATACTAATTTTCTTTTCTCGCATTATACACCTTCCAAGCAATTTGTTCCTTAAGCTTTGCTTACAAAACGTAGAAGAAGAAGAAGGGATCATAGAGTTCTCAGCCAAACATAATCATAGTAAATCAAGACGTTCAGTAGTACAAAATATAAACAATTATTAATCATATATTGGTTCCTTGAAAATAGACGAACTATAAACCAACCTGTGAAGGTCGAAATGCACAATTACAACGTTCTTTTATACAATTTACCAAACCATAATGCATAGTAATCAATATAAGAGCTTATTAATTGAGTTAAGTGTCGAATAAATCATGAAAAACTAATTTTTAAGAAGTATACATACATACTCTCCAGTAAACCTACAGGAGCTAGTTGAGCTTCTTCATTTCATTGCAGAAGGCATCCAAGTGTTCCTTCTGGACGCAGCTCGCCATCACCCGAACGCCGGTCATGGGCGGAGGCGAGTTGATGAGGATGCAGATGCCTATCTGAGAATCATTCAAGGGGACGACGTGGTTCGGCGTCCCCCACCCGTAGTCCGCCTCCAAGAACCCCGCTCGCCTCAGGTCCGTCAAGCACATCGTCCCGTAGTCGATCTTCCCGAACCGATGCTCCGAGGGGTCTCCCTGCAGCCACTTCGCGAACTTGGCCGACAGCCCCTCCTTCCCTTCCTTGACCCGCTTCGCGATCTCGACGAGCGGCTCCCCCGCGATCTGCCCGCTCGCCGCCTCGATGGTTATGTTCTGTATGCAGTTCCCGTAGTAGCCTCCCCCCGCGGGCAGCTCCTTGGACAGCTCCTGGCGGATGTTGGCGGTGAAGTTGACGGAGACGTCGGCGTGGGAGGGGAGGCCGATCGCGCGGGTCCTGCTCTGCCATATCTTGGCCGACACGATGTCGAAGACCGAGCACCGCAGGCCCATCTCCTCCGTGAACTGCCTCCTCACCCGTTTGAGGCCGTCCAGAGGGATGTCGAGGATGCGGTGGTCGAAGACGAAGCTCGGCATGGCGGGGAAGTCGGACATGTTTATCGGCGGGATGTTTGGGGTCGGAATGGCCTCCCTGCACCACACCGGCTCGACCGTGGGCTGCGGGAGCCCTCTGGCTAGCTCGCTCAGCGCGGTTATGAACTGCCCGGTTCCGATGCCGTCGAAGATTACGTGTGTGTTCTTGTGCGCGACGGTGAATCCACCACACTTGAACTGTGTAACCTGTTCAATCATCACTTAATGAAACCCTAATCAATAATCTAGGGCTAGAAACACTAGTTATTACATGATACTTCTTTCCTCTCATCTATTCTTATAATTTCCTAGGTTAAATAAGAAACAACCATATCGTCATATTGTTTGAGTTTGCACCAGTGTTGTCAGAACCGGACATGACCTGACCGACGGTTGGACCGGATTGACCGAACCGAATTTTGTCAAAAAAATCGGTCCGGTCTAATTTGAACCAGTATTTTTTTAAGAATTTTAGACAATTTTTTTTTTTAGAACTAAAATTTAACCGGTGAACCATCCGAACCAGTACAAAATTTTGAACATGTCGATTGTGAAATTTTTTTTTTTAAAAAAAAAAATCTCAAAAAAAAAATTATCAATTGAGATTTGAACCATTTTATTCTTGATTTAGTTTTGAAAGACCATATAGTTATAAAACCAAACCAAACATAAGCAGAACCAAACCAATCTCAAATCATTTGGTTCTCAGGAAGGACCTATTTAAATTTCGGTTGAATCTGAATTCAGGCCTATACCAAAGATTTTTGATTCAATGGTCGGTTGGATTTTTAAAACACTGATTTGTACTCCTTGTTAGGGAATATAAATGTCATGTACTGTCTTGTCTCGACGGACAATAAAGATCACATTTCTTTCTTATATAGAGGACGCGGGAAAGACCCACTACTTTGTTTGGATTGCATTTGGGGGAGGGCGATGGTTCAAACGTTCCATTTTTTAAATATTTCGCTTGTGCCAGTACTGTCCTAAACTCGGCCGTTGATGGAATCTCAATAGAACTTTGTGAAATATAACTGTAATCCAAATTAAGAGTATAAAGGATGAGAAGGAAACATAATATTGATACCTGGATCATAAAAATGAGATCCTTGTCGTCGACGCCGGCAGGAGGAGAAGGGAGGAGCTCCTCCTTGGGGATCATCAGAGGCTTGCTGCGAAGATAGCCGACGTCTTCGAGGCTGCAGTCCGCCGATGCCTCGGTGAACCACACGCCTTCTCCGGTGCACGCCACCTGCAGCTCCCCGTCGTCCGTGTCTTCGGTGAGTCGACCCGCGACCGGGTAGTAAGGCACCAGGACCTTAGCCACCGCCTCCCTTAGGACCTTCGCGGGCTCGACCCCGTGGCCGAACACATGGATCATCTCCCCGAACATCCTGACCATCGGAAGGCGGTCGAAGAAGGAGAGGGGGAGGCATCCGGAGGGCGTCGGCCCGGAAGGGACGACCAAAGTTTGAGAATTCTTGGTGACAGTAAAGCCCATGTTAGTTATCAAGCTATTTCCTTTCCTTTCCTTTCTTGTTAATGCAAGCAAGTATGTTGTGGGTATTATGCAGTTTTATAGATGTTGTACCTAAAGTTTAGATATTTAATGATCATAGTTTGGTAGGTTTCCGTTCTAGTTAGCCAACTGAAAAAGACCCCGAGGTAGGAACTTGGTTGGTGAGCATGATATTTTAGAATTTTTGGGAGGGAGAATCCTACATCACCAACCACATCGAAATGAGGTCTATGTTCTTTTGGGTCGGAATATCGAACTGGATTGACAGTCCTAGTGTGTAACGTTGAATTAAATGTGTGAGACAATATGAAAAAGATTGGAGAGGGAAAAAAAAAATGTATACACAAAGTCTTGTTTGGTTCACAAAAAAAAAAAAAAAAAAAAAAAAATTCTTTGCTTATTTTTTTTCTTTGAAAAATTATAATTCAAAATTTTTTTTTCGATATTTGAAAATGTGAAAGAAATTCAGAGGGAAGTGAATACAGGTCTCGTTTGGTTCGCAGAAAGGAAATGAAATCAATTTCTTAATATTTTTTTTTTTTTTTGGGAAATAACAATTTTATTGATTTTTCTTTTCGGTATTTGAAAATGACAAAAAATTGAGAGCAAAAGTGTTTATTTAAAGGTGAAAAAGTGAATCTTTGGTTGAATGGAAGGAACTATTTTTTCCATTAATTTTCTTCTATTGTGAAACAATTTTCTTTCCTCTTCAATTTCTTGGACATCCAAACATAGGAAAGTAATCACTTTCCTTTTCCAATTTTATGATTCTGCGAATCAAACGAGGTCTAAGGTGGAAAAGTGATTTCCTGGTTTGATGAAGAGAATCATTTTTCTCTATTTTTATTTTCAATGGAAATAACTTTCTTTTTCTTCTCAATTTTTTTGACTTAAAAATAATAATTTTCCATTCCTAATTTCATAATTCCGGAACCAAACCAAAAGTTAGCATGCAAAGAGGATTTTTAAAAGTCTATATTCGTTTGGTGAAAAGAGGGAAATCAATATTTGTTTTTTTGAAATTCTATTTCTCATAATTTTTTTTTGATTTTTTGAAATAATAGAAATATTGAAAGATAAAATGAATCTTGTATGGGTGCATGGGTAAGTGAATTCTTTGAGGGAGTGGACAACCATTTATCTCCATTTTTAAAAAAAATTTGTTTATTTTTTGGGGTATACAAATACAAAAACAAAAATTGAATGACTTTCAATTTTCACAACTATGATTTCACTAACCGAACGTCATTAAAAAAAAAAAATTTCATGGAATTAATTGGTCCACTGGCCGTCGGTAGACCGATTACCGATTTTATTGGAGGTTGCAAATTTGTGTATGACTCTCAAACTTTGGATGACCCTCTACCTCAAAATGTGGCCATTAATTAAAATCGAGATCATTTCAAGGTATCCGCGCTTATGTAAATTACATAACTATTCTACACTGCTAAGTACAAAGCAAATAATGACAAGTGACGTTTATATGCTTTATTATCCATTAGAGGATGAGTTTATTTATTTGCTTTAAGTTAGTCCTTCCTCCATGTGATCTCGCACAGGAGGAGTCGTATTGACACCATAAATTTTATTCTTGTTTTAAAAAAGTTACACGCGGAAAAAAAAAAAAGTTTAAAGAAATGAATACAATCAGAAAACAAAATTCATCTCACAAAAAAATCCTACTGACGGTTTCAAAAGACGGTCTAGCAAATTTTTGCAAAAAAATAAAAAAATATTTGAAGCCAGCATGAGTTACACAAATTATCATTACACCACAAAATATATATATATATATATATATATATATATATATATATATATATATATATATATATATATATATATATATATATATATCAGCATGAGTTAAACAAATTATCATTACACCACAAAAAAAAAAAAAAAAAATATATATATATATATATATATATATATATATATATATATATATTTGTGTCATTTCTTTGGTGACGGAGAAGGGGGGTGTGGATTCGATCCCGAGCCTCTCGCTCAGAGCCTCCCCGGTGCTACCACTAGGTCGCACCCCACGAACCACAATATATATATATATATATATATATATATATATATATATATATATATATATATATTTCTAAGCTACCCCCTCCTCCTCCCGAGGATTCGAACTGTGCCCCCCCCCCCCCCCCATGTACTCATGACCTTACCACTAGGCCATATATATATATATATATATATATATATATATATATATATATATATATATATATATTTATTTATTTATTTGAAAGAAGGTAGTTTTATTATTAAATCAAGAACGAATACAATATGGGCAGGGCTCATATGGGAGACCCCATATCCTTATTACATTGGACTCAATATTGAGAAGTAATCCAATATTAGAAGTACAGGTCCCCTCAAAAATATGTTTATTCTCCTATCTCTAGACATGCCAAACAACAGAAGCTAGTTGAATACAGGCCTCTGGATCCATGTCGCACCTCGATTTCGTGAGTCCATGATCATGTGCAAGACTGACATAAAGTACTGGCTAACATATCCTCGTACCTGGAGCTGCAATTCCTGATGCCTTCAAATCTCCCTAGTGATAAGGCAGTAGAAGAATAAATGCCCCATGGATTCATTCAAACGCCTACAAAGGACACAGTCCAAGTCAGATGTCTGAATGCCAAATCTACCAAGATGGTCTCGAGTCAGCAATCTCCCTAACAGTAGCTTGTACATACAATATTGCATATTTCGGGCAACGCCTTTGCGCCAAATAACGTCTGCGTAATCCATCTGATCATGGACTTCCCGTAGTCGCTCATAAAAGTTTTTGTAGACAAAGCTGCCAGTAGCACTATTATCCCATACCCAACCATCTTCGTATCCAGTCATGTCAATGGAATCTGGCGAATCACTGCTTGCGCCTGAGCGAAAATGTGGTGCCCCTTAGGTCTCTAGGTCCCTCCGTGTAGAATCGCAGAAACCTGAAGGTACGACAACTACTGAACAGTGCCCTCCCCTCCCATCCAATCCCACAGGCTTCGGTGCCCAACCCACGGGTCTAGCCACAGGGATGTCCCCTCCCCATTACTGCTACGTCAAGATATCAATTGCTTTAACTCTGTCCTGCTTCATATAATATGCTTGAAGATGACTGAATCATTGTTATTCCTATGGTATATCCAAAAATTAGAGTTTTTGAGGTACCGATTCTCATCCATGTCACCCATAACGACTGTCCCTGGAAAAAATTCCACACAAGCCTCATAATCGCCACCTCCTTCATGGTCTCGAGCGAACATAGTCCAACCCCACCTCTCTCGTGGCCGACATAGTGACAACCAAGAGATGACAATTATGCCACCCCTCCACACAAAATCAGCATAAAGTTTCTCAATCCTACGGATCGTCGCAGTTGGGAGGAGGACTGCTTGGACCTAGAAAAGGACCACAGCCGATAAAACTGATTTAACCAACTAAATATGTCACCAAATGAGCAGTCTACGTTGAAAAAAAATCCACCCGGGACTGGCATTCCGAACTCCTTGCATAGTTACTAGAGTAGGATTTCCTGGTATTTAACTGGCAAATCACCCTGTCTAATCCCAAGAATGGCGGCCTACTCCGCCTTCCAGTAACAATGTTGATTGAAGTATACTGTACTTTTGTCTTTGTTGAGAGAGAGCCCTGAGAGACTCCAAAATTCCTCCATGATCCCAGACACTCTGTGCATCCCGAAAAGTGATGAACCAAAAGAGCAACAAGACGTCAGCATATATCAAATGGGAGATGTGAGGGTATACCTATCTAAAAAGTGGCTTGATCTTCCCAAGGTGCACCGCCAGGTCCATCAAACAAGTAAAATACTCCATGACCAGCATAAACAGGCATGAGGAAAGAGTATCCCCCTGGCGAAGTCCCCGATTGCTTTTAATAAAGTCATATGGTTGTCCTTTGATGAGCACCAAAAAGGTCACCGTCGATATGCATTCCCGGATTATGTCTACCCAGCGCCTATCAAATCTCATAGCAATGAGGATATGTCACACAAAATCCTGGTTCACCATGTCATAGGCCTTCCGCAAGTCCATCTTGATACATGCTTTGTCTCCCCCAACCTTGTTGAACCTACATACCATCTCATGGGCTAGAAAGCTTTGCTCGGTAGTGCTTATGCCTTTTATAAAGGTAGCTTGGTTTGCTGAGACAAAACCCGACATAATGGACTCTATGCACTTGTACATAAGATGGATAATCATCTTATATATAAAATTGCAGTAAGTGATTGGGCAAAAATCTGCCAGATCCGTAACATCCTCTTTATTCGGAACTAAGTCGAGAAACGTGTGATTAATCTCCCAAAGAAGTCTACCCGTATCACAGAAGTCTCGGACAACTACGAGTAGATGATCCTTCAGTTCCGCCCAGTGAACCTTAAAATTTTTTTTGTTGAATCCATCTGGCCCAAGGGACTTATTTGGATCAACACTCATCACAATAGCTTCCACTTCCTCCATCGTAACAATAGCGAGCAGAAGTTCATTCCCAAGGGGGGAGACAAGGCGCTTACAGACCAGGTCAAAAATATCATGTAAGTAATCATTTTGATTATAGAGGGTTGAATAGTACTTGACTGCCTCTACATGAATCTTTTTCTCCGAGTTCACACTACTTGAATAAGCGGGTTTAGCGATATTTTTTAGCGACGACAAATAAAACATCGCTAATTTAGCGACTCCATTTAAAATCGTCGCTGGACGTCGCTAATTGGCGATATTTAGCGATATTTAGCGACTTTTATTCAGTTTTTAAAAGATTAGTCGTTATAAGTTTAATTTAGGTCGCTAAACGTAGCTAAAATATTTTATTTAGTGACGTATTTAGCGACGTATGTGTTTTGGACATTTAGCGACGTTGCAGACGTCGCTAACTTAGCGACGCCATTATTGACGTCGCTAAAACGTCGCTAAACGTCGCTAAATTTATTTCATTTAGGGCTGCTTTCCCCTATTTCTTTCGATCTCTCCCTCTCCCTCTCCCAAATTAGAAACCCGCATCAACGATCTCTCCGGCTCCCCTCCTCCCTCCGGCGCCCCCTCCTCCCTCCCGGCGACCCCCCTCCGACCGTGTCCTCCCCCCTCCTCCTCTAGGTAAACCCTCTCTCTCTATCTCACAGGACACACATGGCACTGACACTGATACGATACACACACGTTACAGACACTGACACAGATACGACACACACACTGACACGACACACACACGTGACCTAGGGTTAAGGTTAGGGTTAGGACGTGACCTAGGGTTAAGGTTAGGGTTAGGATTTTTGACCTGGGGTTAGAGTTAGGGTTTTTGACCTCGGGTTAGGGTTAGGGTTTTTGACCTGGGGTTAGGGTTAGGGTTTTTGACCTGGGGTTAGGGTTAGGGTTAGGGTTTTTGACCTCGGGTTAGGGTTAGGGTTTGTTCACAGTTCACTTCTGTAATTTAATTCTCACTATGGAAAGACCAACTTGGTTGAGTAAAAGTATAAGTGTAAAGCTGAATGTGTGTATGTTTGTTCACATTTTACTGCTACAATTTGCCCGAGGAAAGGACTTGTTCCCGTTGTTAAATTTAAGCAACCAAAAGTATGTCATTTTGTTAAACTTTTTCCCGTTGTTAAACTTCTGTTAATGTCAGTGGTTAGTATTGTGTTTCTATCATACAATATCAAAATCTCTTTCAACTTTAAAAGTATTCCTCGATTCAAAGCATTATTTTTAGCCAATCGATAATCAATTTCTTTGTCAGTGTCATATATGTACATTTGCAAATATCTTGGATGTCGTCCATCAATTGGTAACATACTACTAATTCTATGATATATAGACCCTTGTGCACGATATGTAAATATCCCATTTCTACCGCTAGCAAGATTCTTATCAATATTGACACCTATACTGACTTAAAATTTGCTATATCTTACTTGTTCAATGATAGTAAGAAAAAATGTAGAAAATGGGTAAAATATACCAGTGCAACACACTTGCTATTATATATTACTCAAATAGAGAATATAAAAGGTCATACTGACTTAAAATTTGCTATATCTTAGTTTTGTCACTGAGTTTTTTTTTAATCAACTGAGTTAGCACTGACAAAATTAAATTCAGTTATAACTTTCTTGCATGAATGCATATGCTGAAAGCTCTATGCGATGAACAAAAGCTGAATGAGAGAGTGAACACACATTGTGATTACTTCACTCTCTACCAGCAACCACCAAGTGTCCATTTCATGGCGTGCAGAAAAATTCTAACATGGATATAAAGAAAATGTAACTAATAATGATGTATTACCTTCAAGTCTTTGGTTTGTTTCGTCGGTAACTCTTGCATTCGTACGTCTTTGATATCGCAACCTATCACGTTCTCGACGTGCATTTCTTTGCTGTTCATTTTTAGCCCGTCGACACAACCGTCTTTGTTGAAGCAAAGCTTGTCTTTCATCAATGGTCAAATTTTGACGTCTACTATGTTGAGCCTGTCAACGTCGTTCACATACGAAATTACTATTTGACATGGTAGAAAGTGCAAATAGAGAGATTAGAAGAAGGTATGGTAGAAAGTAAGTCTCACACTGAGATAAATACTTCACAATACATAGGAAGAGGAAATGACAGCCACCAAAGGAATGATTTGCATGCGGGTGAACTGTGAAGACAAAATTTGTTTTTTCGGAAGTCTAAAAGGCATATGCATTCATTAGAGTTATTTGTTTTTGAAGTCTAAAAGGCAGCAATGCTTAAATGATGCAATTTGAACGGTTAATCTTAGAACCTATAATAATTCGATATGCTGAATGATGCAATTTGAACGGTTCATCTTAAGTATATATGGACAATAGACTATTTGGCATGCATGCATCCGTTAACGTGCATTCTTGGAAGATTGAAAGGCACATGAGTATAAAACTAACCAAATTTTATAATTACATAAGTACCCCTAATATAATTTTATTAGTTCATAACCATGCCTTATTATGTAAGGTTATTTGTGGAATAAAATATATTCATGGTGAAGTCAAGTTTTGGCATTATCGAGTAGTATATATATATATATATATATATATATATATATATATATATATATATATATATTAGTATCAGTTGATAATAGTTAAGATATAAGTAGGGTTTTTGACCTGGGATTAGGGTTAGGGTTTATACTAGTATCAGTTGATAATAGTTAAGATATAAATTTACACAATATTTAATATTAGACAATATATTTATATCTGTTATCAATTATATTTTTTATTTTCATCTATTTTATCAGATGGCACCCATGACCCGAGCACGTGCACATCGCTTGAGAGAGACACCTCCTATTGTTAAGGAGGAAGTGATGCCTCCTACCGTTAAGGAGGAAGTAATGCCTCCTACTGTTAAGGAGGAAGTGAATGTTAAGGAGGAAGAGATACCACCTGCTGTATCTCAGACCGGGAGTTCTAGGCACCCAGCACCTATAGCGGCGGTATCTCAGACGGGGAGTTCCAGTCACCCAGCACCTATAGCGGAGATTGATCACATAGACATTGTTTATGCACAGTATCTGAGGGACTGGTATGTGCCCCAGCGTATTGGATATCCTCGAGATTGATACTGTGATGTTTTATATACTTTTATTGTGGTTATTGTGTGATTGTGATACTTATATATTATGCATTTTGTGTGACTGTGATACTTATATATTATGCATTTTGTGTGACTGTGATACTTTTATTTTTTGTGTATTGTGTGACTGTGATATTTTATATAGTTTTTGTGTTATTTTGTACGCAGAGTTTGACTGTGATACTTTTATTTTGTGTATATTGTGTGACTGTGATATTTTATATACTTTTTGTGTTATTTCGTACGCAAAAAATTCAATGGAGGATTGCTCCAGGTCTGTCTATAATATTTGTGTGTATTGTGTGACTGTGATACTTTTTATTCATATTAAATGATGTTAATTTACCGGTGTTTAGTGTTCCACCGAAGGGGTCGGCGAACCCAGAGAATTCAACGGAGGGTTGCTCCGGGTCTATTTTTAATTAGAAATTCATAAATTGCAGGAGATTGATAATTTTTAACATTTTTTTATTTTTCAATAAAAATTTAGCGACGCTTAGCGACGTTACTATACGTCGCTAAATACGTCACTGACTACGTCGCTGAATAAGTTGCTAATTAGCGACGTTTAGCGACGGATGATCACGTCGCTAATTTAGCGATGTTGCATCGCTAACGTCGCTAATTTTGCGGCATATTTAAGTCACTAAAAAATGTCGGTATAACGACGTTTAGCGACGTTTTTTCTTTCAGCGACGTGTTGAGTTCTGACTTCTGTATTATATCGCTAATTACGTCGCTAAATGTGATTAGCGACATTTTTTGGTCATTTAGCGATATTTTTTTACGTCGTTAATTTGACTTTTTCGGGTAGTGTCACCACCTTGCCTTGTCCATACAAAAGCCCGTTAATATGGCTACGGTATTGTCCCAACCGAATGACATTGTAGAAGAATTTTTTACATTTGTCCCCTTCATGCAGCCAAGAGCATTTAGCACATTGGGCTACCTGGATCTCCTTATGAAGCCGCAACTTGCCCACCACCTATATAAGAACACATTCCATAGCAGCATCGACTTTATTCAGGATGTTAGATTGCAAACGTCGTTGAACCTCCAGAAGTTCCTTCTCCTTGTCTGCCAGAGAGGATCTGGATACTACCTTATTCTATGCCTTAAGCTCCGATTTGGCTTGCTTAAGGCGATGGACAAGTTGGAACTGCAAGTTGCCTCGACCCCGCCATTGAAGGCCCCTAGCCACCGCCTCCTTATAGCCAGCTACCATAGGCCAAGTGTTAATGTACCGAAAAGGCCTTGCTTTCGTGGTCTTCTTCTCTGATAGGCGTAAGAGGATAGGGAAATGATTGCTGGTACCCACTTTAAGTCCCTCCACCAGAACATGTGGAAATATATCAAACAAATTAGGATTGCCCAAGGCACGATTAATTTGACTGGCTACACGTTTCCTGGTTGCCTTGTTGTTCCATGTCCATATATGTCCAGATCTTCCAAGTGGGGCCAGTCCGGACCTAACCAGACACATTTGGAAGTCCAAAAGATAAAATCAGGAACTTTACAGCCCCCACCTTCTTATAGTTAAAAATAATAGCGTTAAAGTCACCCATAAGGACTAGAGGCAGGCCAAACCGTCCATCCACTATACTGCTGATATGAGAGATATCTCGCCAGAGGGTGCCGTGGCCTCAGCAATTATTATGCCCATTGACAACACCATATAGAAAATGCAAGCCCCCATTTTTGGGAAGAGAACCATAATGAGTTGGTCAGAAGTGTGGATGACCTGCCCATCCCATAGGCCACTATCCCAGCGTAGCCAAATCCACGCCATACCACACAAATATTGGTTATGGACCTGTCACGACCCACACCCGGTATGAGGATACGAGTACGTGGGTACGTCCAGCCTAAGTTACAACATCGGCGGTAGAATGCTGTCTAGGTCTGTCATGCCCTGCTTTCCAGAATACGGTAGACCGGGTACGTCACTATATCTCTGGTCTACGTTCCATACGAATATACCCATATCCGTATAGCGATTATCGTCTGTAATATTCTAGGTTAAGTACATGACATCTAATGCTACATCCAGAACTTCATATATTTATACATACTCATCATACTGGTTTATTTACATAACCTTCTCCATGTCTTACAAAATATTTAATTTACATATCAGTTATAAAATATACTATGCTAGATCCTTGACTGTAAACCCCTTCGACCAAAATTAGGCCTACTTGGCTTAGATAGAGACTAGGGCTAGTTTAAATCCAATTAGCAAATAGAACACTGTGTTTTTGATGATTATACAATAATTATATCACTTAGTGCACCTTACTGTTGCTTCGATAATTGGAGCACTACACTAGCCATTGCCTTCCTACAAATTTCATATCCTTGTCCTAGACGTGCCAATCATCTATTCGGACCTTTGTGTAACTTATAATTATGCTCTCTTGTGCTATATTTTAGTCGCACAATATTTGTTGCAGACATTTATATTTAATTCTAAATAAATCTAACTTTTTATCCTTGTTCGTTCCAATCAAAATTGGAGACACAATCTTGACCCATTTTATACAACCCCATATTATGATAATATTCTATTCTGAGTCCTCTACGTCCATGACACTTGTGTCTCACCTAATTTTAATCCCATGTACTTCTAATTAATTTTAGAACAACAATTATATTAATTTTAATTAAATAAACCTAAAACCTCACTTTGTGTAATTTCCTAATTGTTGGACACTTTTATGTAAAAGTGCATTGAGGTGTCCATACCCTATTGGACCAAACATATGTAGAAACCCCATTATTCTTTATTTGATTGGTCATATGATTTTTTCTCCCTAATTTTGGAGTGTGTAGCACTCAACACCAACCCACATCAACATTGGCCCTCAATTTTGAAACCATGCAATCTTAGCCCTCTAAACATCTTCATGACAAGTCAAGCCCATCCCAAAGAGGATGTTGACTAGGCCCAATTACCAAGGTCAACACCCAAACCCTATTTCACATATATATATAACCTTATTTATATTTTCCATCACCTAATACCTAAACTAGACCTAGCCGACTACACCCTCCCTCTCATATTCATCATCTTCCCTAAGCAGACCCGTCGGCCGGAGTCGCTCCCAACCATCGACCTGAGCCCTTTCTTGATCGACTGAACGCCACCACCATGACCACTGCGCTTGAGATCCCACCGACCGGAGCCCAGTCCTCCCGTCCTCTTCCCTCGGCTGAACTGGACCGCCTGCAAGATGACGACAGCCCGCCTGTCGACTTCCCCTGCTGTGCACTGCCTCGTCGGATATCAACTCATCCTTGACTCATCTCCCTCCGGTGATCACTGTAGAGTCTCCCCTGCCTCTGCAACCGCTCGACCCATCTCCTCCTCTGTCATCATCTCCGCCGCACCTCCCTCGTCTTCATCTTCCTTGTCGCCGGACCCAGATCCCGACCTCCTGAGCCACGTTCTCCTCCGCCCTATCAGCCACCATCCACCACCACGACTCGACCTCCTCTCTATCCTCCTCTTCTCTCCTCCCTCGACTGAACCCCGACCTGTCCTCCACTTTCTTCTCCAGACCACCACCACCATCATCTCCTTTCTGCTCTCTTTTTCTCCTCGCCTAAGCTCTGACTCTGGCAGCCTCGGCATCAATATCCTCATCACCGTTATCATCCTTATCATCACCATCATCATCCCCCTCATCATCGACATCATCATTACCATTATCATCCTCATTATCATCCCCATCATCATCACTATCATCATCATCGTCGTCATCATGGACCCGTCACCTTCGCCGAAGATAACCTGCAGCAGTCACCTTCGATCCTCGTGCCCTGTGTATGCTCCCCGAGGTTCAAACCTGTCCCTATCCTTTCATTTATAGGTGCTTGTGTGAATGCTATTAGGGATTATAATTACTTCATGACAGCTTAGTGACAGAGGACCCTGTGTTAGTAAACCCAAACTCGTATGCGTACACGTACGCGTAGGCGTATATTAACCAAATTAGTATGTGTATATATATTATGGTAATTAAATGCTAAGAAATAGTTATGACTATAATTTGTATTTATACTGTGTTCCCATAGGTTAATCATGGTTATCTCGTATTTACATGTGACTTTGTGACATGAATATTAGGGAATTATCTTCCTTGTGTACACCGATGTACTGGCTAGACATGTGTTAGTTTGACTGTCTGATTTGATACATCATTGAAGACAGGACACCCGCGTAGTTAGACGCCCATTTGACCCTTCTAATTGACCAGTATCACCCCTAGCGTAGCCCTGAGTTTAGAGTATTTATGGTTGTGTATGTGCTAGTGTAATAACTGATGCTGTATTGTATTATATCATATGCATATAGGACCATTGGATTGTTCTGTGAGATTTCAAGACCAGGTTATTGGCACTTCGCAGCTTTCTTGCCAGGCAAGTATACCTTACCATTGTACTATAATTTATATTCCATATGATGCATGTATTTTATTTCTGTCCATTAGTTCATATATTTTAACTGCTATATAAACTGTACGTCCAAGGATAACTTGGGTGCAACAACGGTGGCATCGTATTTTATCTTTATTATATATTATGCATGTCGACCTAGTTTTACGAGTCCACTACATAATTTGGAGGCATTATTAGGTTTGATTGGCCATGACACATTTGTTACACGAGTGTGAGTTTCATGTAGGATACGAACTTGTGTGACAGGCTGGCCTCCTGTACGTATGGGACGTACGATAGGGAATAACTGCTGTTAGAATTTGCATGCTAGGAGACTTGGCAGTTATTGGAGGTATTATCATATCATGGATGTGACATACTTAGAGCTTGGGGTGGGAAGAACAACAAGTAAGGCATTTAGGCTCCTTTGCACTTTCCTTTTTGTAGCCCGTACGCTCCGCCGGAGATACGCGACGGTGATGACCCCTATATATTACTGGCGGCCTTTGGCATTCAAAAGACGACATGCTTTGTTGGCCCCTGATTCTCCGAGAGAATCATACCAATCCTATTTATGGCCAGATAGCCCACTTGTTGGAAAGTTGTTCTCAAAAATATATTCACGTAGACGGTTAGTCGACCTTGGATGTTTATTTTTTAGTACTTTATTAGCATACTTCTATGTATCTTGTTATGTCCCTATGAGGACCTGGTACCTTTTCAGATATAGACGGGTAGGAGTATCCACAGGAGTATGGACCCGGACCTGATGCTTCATTCCAGACTGAGGAGGTCTTACCTTCAGAGTATTTTTGATTCATCGCAGCTGATGGATATTCTAGTTGCTATTTTCTTTTATTGACATTTATCTTATATTAGAATTCGATCGTTTCTCTCATTTAGTGGTTTTAGTATAGTCGATTGGCATTGGATTTGTTTTCATCCGACTATCATCCTTTGATACTTCATATTGAGATTTAGTTACATAGTTATTGGTTATTTATTTATTTATGATTTCTGTGGATGAGATTTAGTTATGCCCTGTGACTTGTGACATATATATATACCACTTGTGAATTGTTATTCATAATACAGCGTACGTATGTGTTATGATTTCCATATATTGGAGTCTCCATATACATACGACTGACATGGTTACGTATTCCTGGTCTTACATATTATGGGACTAGGGCGTGACATTGACATTCTACCGAACGATAATTCCTCGACTTCGTCTATAGTGTACAGGGGAAATATCTCGTCCAATATTTCTTCTTCTCCTAGTGAAAAATACTAGGTCGTCAGAACGACATACAAGTCATCAGTCAAGAACGATAAGAAAATAAAATAAAATTTTGGAGACATGAAGTTGTATAAGTTAGTGTGAATAAAGGAAATGAAGATAGAAAATTATTTAATTTATATATATAGTATATGGAATACTATCTATCTGTAAACACCAAGATTTTTTAAAATTAAAATATAAATTTTTGGGATTTTTTCATAATTTTTTAAATAATTAAAATAAATGTTCTTCGGGGATAAATATTTTTGAGTATTAAATTAAATATTAAAATATTATGAGAATTATACTTTTGATTGTAAAATAAATAATTTGATATAGTAAATTTTTTTGGAATTTATTGGACTCAAAAACTATTTTTAAATAAGCTAAAAAAATAATATTTTTAATTAAACCTGAACCAACCTGAACCGAGCCAAACCAGAATAAACCAAACCCAACTGAACCAACCCTAGTGGGTCGGATCTAAACCCGTACCTAATAACCAGACCCGCTGCCAACAATAACTGATATTTTTCATTTCCCCCGACCGTTTCGATCCCGACCGTCGTTGGCCATTTGCCTCCCCGTCGTTCAACCGCCGACCGCTCGCCTCCCCAACTGCCACCCCAACCATCCACCTCCCCTACCCGACGGCTCTCCCTCCCTATAAATACGATGAACCCCCACCGCCAATCACCACCATCACCAACCGCCGCTACCGCCGTCTTCTTCTTCTCCGACGACGACCACCGCTGCATCCCCGAGCTCGGCACTGCTACCCTGCTACCCCGACGACGGTGACATCCACCTCTCCGCCGATGACCACCATGACTCCGAGCAGCCACAGCAGCCGCCGCCTACCAACCGAGCACCGCCGCCCCGTCCATGTGCAGTACAGTCGATTCTGATCCCATGTTCCGATGAGCTTTTCTTCCTCATCGTTGTGTCAATTTTCGAACGGCCTGTTACGACATGTTTGCTGTTTAACCCTCTCGAACCCCATGTAATTAGATTGGGGTATTGTGGCCTGTGTCAGTCGCAAACCGTGACGAAAAAATAGGAAAAATAACCCAATTTTGGACTTCAGGAACTGTCCTGAACTCACAAGTTTACGGCCGTTTTACGACCAACCTGTTTAATAATTATAAAATTTACTTGAACAATAAATTAGATAATATAACCAAGTTTTAAACCCTGTAATTAGTTTATTTTATTGTGCTGTAATTTGTGTTTTATTTGTAGGTGAAGTTGACCAAAATCTTGATTTTTAAAATCCAAATTTTCTGAAATTAGGTTAGTTCGGCTAAACGAAACGACTTCGTCGTGTGTGAATTGCATCGAAAGGAGCATATCGTCAATGCGGACATATAGGATTTCGCGAAAGTTGATTTGGATGTGTGTGTACATCGAAATCAACGCGTATCCGTCAAAATTATCTCGTATCGGGCATGTTCTGAAACTTATTGTAACTCTGTGTGTACTTGTTGTTTCGTAACGAAACTTACGCCATCGGATTCGTAGCATTATGCTGGTCCTGTGACCCCAGTTTGGTTCAATTCTGAGAATGTTGACGAAATCTCGTATAGTGGGCCCCACGACTCCACTTGACGGACGATTTTGTAACCGGCTCATCGAAATCCAGTTCTGGATATTCCGTTGGGTTCGTATCATCGTTCTGGACTCGTGGATACTAAGTTTGATAAATTTGGAGAACTTTATCTCTTGCATATTTTTTGGTGTGAAGTGGTCCACCTGTGGACCCCACTTTGACAAAAAACTGTCAATTTTGCCCCTGTATCTAAATTGGACTTATGGGTAGGCAATCCTAGCTATTTCATATCTTCTGAGAGTGATGGTAATATTTATTTCAGCATCTAGAGGCGTACCTGAAGATCTCACTGTTACCGGAGCAATTGGAGGAATTCGAACCCTAGGCAAGTGTACCTTGCCAAAACTTGCAGTGATTGCCTTATTATTTGTTTGATTATTTATGTGATGTATCTGCTCGACCTAGGACCGTGTGATGTTGCTTAGCATCTGAATAATATTCGGGTGTCGACGCCGTACGCAGAGTCGTGTAACGTTACTTAGAGAGTTGATATCATGATCCTATATTTTTGTGCTTGCTTTATTAAGTACGTCATACCATAAGACACCTGACACTATTTATAAGACATAATCTTTTCTGAGTTATTCATGGTGATTCTGTATAGGATTAGATGATTTGTGACATATGACTTGCATTATACATAGATATCATTATGACTCGCTGTAATAGTTAGAGGTCGTGATCTTGCGTGTTATGGTCATGAGACATCGTGGACATGAGACGTATGATTACATTAGGTGGGGAGAGACACACATGGTACAGGCTGATTATATATATATATATATTTATTACGGTACCATAGCCTCTACATCAGAGCTAGGCCCACTACATGATATTACTGCTACAGGCTCCCTGACACAGAGCTTGTAGTGGTCTCAGCCTGAGTACTACTGATGCTCTCATTTGCATATCACATAGTTGATTACATAGTTTGCCCTATTGATATATTTTATATACTGTATTTATTTTGGCTTGAGTTATTCTTGTCACGCCCCAGTCCCAAAATACGTAGGACCAGGAATACGCAACACACCAGCTACGTATTCGACCAGACTCTGGTCCGATTGAATACGTATAAGCTGTAAAAAGGGCACTATCTAAAGATTCCCGTAAATGTAAACATCTATGTCTCAATCCACAATAAACAAAAATATACAAGAAAGAGCTGCTTGTGCTAAAGTCGGTCGCCCAATAATACACCAACTCGAATAGACTCGAGAAGAAATATGAGTCTATAAAAACTAGGCTACAACAGCAGATGAATAAACAATATAAAGTAACCATAATGCCGGTAGAAATGATCTGAGTACCTAGTACCAATGCCTGCAAGACAAGCAACTCCATCAGTGACTCCAAATGCTCCGTAATCGTCTATGCTGCAAAACTGGCAGAGGACTAGGCCCTCAGAGGGACGTAACAAGGTACAAAAATACAACATGCCAAAGTACAACAGAAAGAAACAAGTGCAACGATGATGTAATCTATCATAACCAACTAAGTGAGACACAGTTTGAAGACAATGTTCGACGCGTGGGCTGTCTAAAATAAAATCGTAGCTCCGGATACGAAAATACAGGAGATGTACCGCAACTCCGGATAAAGAGTCACACGGGTGATACAACTACTCTAAATATAGGATCACTAAGAAATAATACATATACATATATAAGCGCGTGCAGAGGAGCCCAAACGTCTAGTAACTGTCTTCTCCATCCCAAGCGGTCAACGATTGTGTGTTAAACCAGAACCACTATCTAACAGTCTCGTCACACAGAAATAACTATCTACAAACGCGACCCTAAGGTCGTCCCAGTCTCCGGTCATGATGTCAGTATCAGGATACAGGAAATCTGGCATGATAACAGTGTATGGACGTGTCCTAGGATTATGATATACACAGGTACGTACATCAAGGTGTTGCGAACATCTAACACTCGTTACCAAACCTTACCGACGAACATCTGCACCCGGTTGTGACACGGACGTGAAGTAACGATCCTAGTCAAAAATACGCACAATGCATATACTAAAACAATAAATATCTGGTAACTGAAATACAGGGTGATAAGGTACACTTGCCTGCGTCCGGCTACTGATGACGGAGATCCGGTACAACGTCCAAGTCCATGGGTCCCGTAGTACCTAGAGACGAGATACAAGCTCAATCAATAGACTATCACGCGACTAAAAAATAAGATATGACACACGTCTAGCATAGGCTACAATCTTAGTTACAAGTTACATAGACACTAAGTTAGAGGGTTGACCAAGGTTGACTAAGGATATTTTACATCTAATCCAATTAATTGTCTGTACAATTATCATCAAAAAAACCTCAATCTTACTATATTCATCACGATGTTCAGTAGTTCAAACCATGATCAAATACTCGGTTTCACCTCAGTGTTCACAGACGTTAACATGTACATTGACGTATCTCATCCTCAAATAAATAATTAATATTTTTTATACCCAGTGTTCATAAACCCTACTCTCAATATAGCATTTAACCACCAATTGCATATATTTAAAAATATAATAACTCTAAAATCTCCATGCATTCAAAACCTTAAAGCTCAACATATATCATTTTTACCTTAACTCAATGCATATACAATAAACCATAAAACTCAAAGTAGCATTCACCAACCCTAAGGCTCGATTAAACCAATGTTTTGATATCACACACTATTTTACCATAATTTTAATCCTGCTCCTCAATAACTATCAAACTGCATAAAACCATGAGATCTCACATCTAGTATTTTATCAACCATAACCTCAATATATATCATACGTAAACCCTAAAGTCCTAAAGTAACTAAGTTCTATAAAACAATATACAATATTACAATACACATAGAGAGGGGGAGTGTTTACCTTGATGGCGGTGTGGTGGTACGAGGGGGAGAAGGTGGTCGACAGCGGGTCCCATGGTATTCAAGTTGCACTTAGAGTAAGTTCCATAGTGGATTATACAAGAGATCCTGGAATCATTTAATGGCTACGGAGACCTTCAATAGCTTTCTTCATTGATTGTGCAAGCTGAAAATCACGACTTTTGATACATGAGAAGCAGTTGCCTGTACTTCTGCGAAGCGTTCAGCATAGGAACTCTTCACAAGTTCTGCATTCTCTGCCAACTGTATACATTCTTGTGTCTGAATCTTGCATCTCTAGGCGATCCTTGTATGGAATGCCTACACCTCCTTGAGGACCTCGGAATATCCATGGTCGAGCAGCCTTTTGAGATCGCCGGAGCGGGAGGAGGCCAGGTCCCTTAGCTCCGAGATCTTCGACACGGGTATGGCCGGAGGTGTAGGTACAGATGGTGCTGGAGTTGGTGAAGAAGACGATACGGGAAGGTCGACGGTCTGAGGTGGTTGGTCGACTGGAGGCCAGGGTCGACAATAGCAGCGGGAATGGATCGACGTCGGGTGGCTCGGCTGATCGTCGTGGGCTCGGCCGTTGTTAGGAGGTCGGCCGAAGCTGTAGGGCTCGACTGTTGTCGCCTGCAGGGATGCATCGGTCCGCCGGAGTTACAGCGGGGTGGAGGAGACTGCGGGTGGTGGTGGAGACACGGGTATGGCCGGAGGTGTAGGTGCAGATCATGATGGAGTTGGTGAAGAAGATGATGCAGGGAGGTGACGGGATGGTAAAGGTGAAAGCAACAGCTTATCGGAGTTGAAGGGTGGCCGAACGACTGTACATGGAGGCCGTAGTAGGGTTACTTGAAGAAGGTGAAGTGGAGAGAAAGAAGAAGAAGAAGAAGAAGAGAAAGGCAAGAAGTGGCTGTGGGTTTATGGGAAAAAAGAGGAGAGAGAGAGGGGGTAGGGTTTTCAAGGCTCCCTTGGGATTAGGGCCGGCATGGGGAAGAGGGGTGTGATGAAGAGATTTTATAGGAGGGGTGTTTGTTGAGTGTGTGGTGAGGATGAGCTCCAAATTTAAATGGATGGCTCAGATTTAACATGGAGGATTTGCATCCAAAGGAGGGAGAGGGTTGTGATTGACCGGTCAACAAGTGAGGCTGAGGTTTCTTCATTATCTTGGACCTATGAGGTGATGACACATAATTCAACATTTACAAATAAGCCCCTTAAATTTTGATATTTGCACAAACACATAAAATGATAAAAAATGGTGTGGGAAGTGGTATTTGGTATTTTGTAGGGTGAAAGAATATTGTATGTTTTGCATGGGCTTAATTAATGGGGTATGGGTTTAAATTGGGGTTAAGTATGGGATTAGTCAAAGTTGGTATCCCCAATTAAATTAAAATAAAATATCATGTGCTCTTAAATTAAATGGGGGCACATGGGGTCTAAATTGGGAGTGACACAAATGTCATGAAAGGTGTAGGCTTGGTGTCAGTCTTGGACCCTTTAATTGGTCCGGCTCAACGGGTTGACTTGGTGTCTCAAAATTGATGGCAATGACACAGGTGCGCGATACAGGCTTAAATATGGATTTTGGATACAAGAAGTTGTGCAATTAATTTAGGGCACAAGGGATTATAATTTTGAGTGACGGAAAAGTCCAGCGCCTAAATTGGCGTGTCAAGTCAAGAGTGCAACAATCTGTTAGAAATTATGGGCTGATGTTGGGCTCCGAATATTGCAACAACGGTAGGGCGCACCAAGGGTTTAATTAAATAATCAGACTTCTGTAACTTTACTTATAAACCTCAATTTTCTGATGTCAAACCAAATTTTTTTATCCATAACCAGACTATCTATAGAAATAAATGAGGGGATTTACATCCTTCTCAACTTAGAAAAATTTTGCTCCCAAAATTAAAAGTAAAGCACGATAATAGCTATGAGAAATTTAAAAGCAAACTGGTAATCGAATGCGGTACGTAAATTCGTACCTTGGTCCTCAAATAAATACGAGAAACGCTGCCGAATGGAATTCTTGCGCTCCCAGGTAGATTCGCCTGGCGAATGATGCTTTCATGCAACTCTGACCAGTCGAATAGTCTGACCTCTCAAAGTCTTCTCACTGTGATCGAGTATCTCCACTGGCTGCTCTACGTAAGATAAACTGGGCCCGACTGTAATCTCCGAACGATCAAGTACGTGGCTAGGGTCTGCCATATATCTCCTCAACTGCGATACGTGAAGTACGTCATGCTCTCCTTCTAACGGTGGAGGCAATACAAAACGATAAGCCACTTCACCAACTCGTTCCAAGATGTCAAAAGGTCTGATGTACCTCAGACTCAGCTTGCCTCTGCCTCCGAATCTGATATTACCACGAGTAGGCGATATCTTCAAAAATACATGGTCACCTTCCTTGAACTCCAAAGGTCTGCGGTGCGCATCTGCCCAATGCTTTTGTCTGTCCTGTGCTGCACGCAGGTGGCTCTGAATCTGTTTTACCTTTTTCACTATCTGTGTCACCAACTCTGGACCAAGTATCTGACGCTATCCTACGTCACTCTAACATATCGGTGACCTACACTTTCTGTCGTACAGTGCCTCATAAGGTGCCATCTGTATGCTAGCATGGTAGCTGTTATTGTAAGAGAATTCTACCAAGTGTAGATAGTCCTCCCAAGATCCTCCAAAGTCGATCATGCACGCTCTCAACATATCCTCTAGTATCTGTATCGCACGCTCTAACTGGCCATCAGTCTGTAGATGATATGAAGTGCTGAACTTGAGATGAGTTCCTAGACTCTCCTGCATACTCTGCCAAAAATATGACGTGAATATAGAATCACGATCCGATACAATACTGACAGGCACTCCATGAAGTCATACTATCTGCCTCATATATATGTCAGCTAATATCTCTGTGGACTGCCCAACTCTGAAGGCCAAGAAATGTGCAGACTTGGTGTGTCTGTCTACGACAACCCAAACTGCATCCTTCCCGCTAGGGCTCCGCGAGAATCCTGAGATGAAGTCCTGGTAATGTGTTCCCACTTCAACTCGGGAATGGGAAGCGGCTGCAATAGTCCTGCAGTCCTCTGATGTTCAGCCTTGACTTGCTGTCAGACCAAATATCTTGCCATGAATCTTGTAATCTTTTTCTTTATCCTATGCCACCAGTAGTATTATCTCATCGAGCTATGAGCCTCGGTCATCAACTCCTGGCATAGTTCGCCACTCAAAATGTATAGGCGATCTCCATACCTCAATATTTCGTCTACATGAATCCTGAGTCCCGTCTGCATGCCGGCTTCTGTTCTCTCTCGCAGCCATCGAAATCTCATATCTGTAGACAGGGATGCCCTGATCCTCTCAACTAATGTAGACTGAACCTCGAGACTGGCCATCTGTCCATCCATGCCTGGCAATACAATCTCTATCCCAAGATCCTGAAGATCCTCTAGCAATTGCCGCTGAGTCGTCAAAAAGTATGCCATGGGCTTCTTGCTTAAGGCATCTGCTACTGCATTCGCCTTGCCAGGGTGGTACTGCAACTCGATATCATAATCTGTCATCAACTCTAGCCAGCGCCTCTATCTCATGTTGATCTCCTTCTGCATATAGACATATTTTAGACTTTTGTGATCTGTGTAAATCTTAATACGCTCTCCATAAAGGTAGTGTCGCCATAGCTTTAGTACAAATCTTACTGCAGCTAGCGCTAGATCGTGCGTAGGATAGTTTTTCTCATGAACTCTCAGTTATCTCGATACGTAGGCTATCACTTTGCTGTGTTGCATCAGTAGACATCCTAATCCGCTCCCAGATGCATCACTATACACTACAAATCCTCCTGATCCTGAAGAACGTGTCAAAATTTGTGCTGATGTCAGACGCTTCTTCAGCTCATCGAAAGCCGTCTGACACTCTTCGATCCAGATAAACTCCTTGCCTTTACGTGTTAGTCGCGTCATAGGTGCAGCAATCCTCGAGAAATTTTCTACGAACCTCCAATAATATCCGACAAGTCCGAGAAAGCTCCTAATCTCTGTAACTGATGTAAGGGTTGGCCATGTATCAACTGCAGCTATCTTCTTCGGGTCAACTAATAGTCCATCTCCGGTGATTATGTCTCCCAGGAAGGGTACTATATCCAAACATAACTCATATTTGCTGAGCTTGGCGTACAGCCTCTCCTGCCTCATCGTCTCCAACACGATCCTGAGATGTCTCTCGTGCTCCTCTTGGCTCTTGGAATAGACCAAGATGTCATCGATGAACACCACCATGAACTTATCTAAGTACTGGTAGAAAATATTATTCATCAGGCTCATAAATACTGCTGGCACGTTGGTTAAACCAAACGGCAAAACTTGAAACTCACAGTGCACGTACTTCATCCAAAAAGCCGTCTTCGAAATGTCCTCTCTCCGTACCTTGATCTGATGATATCCTGATCTGAGATCGATCCTTGAGAATACACATGCACGACTAAGCTGATCAAATAAATCATCGATGTACGATAATGGGTACTTGTTCTTTATCGTTACATCATTAAACGCCCTGTAATTAATACACAAACATACCGTCCCTGTAATCAATACGCAAACATACCGTCCCGTCCTTCTTCGGCACAATAAGATGGGTACTCCCCATAGAGATACACTAGTCCATATGAAACCCTTATCTAAGAGATCATCTACTTGGACTTTCAACTCAACCAACTCCTTCGGTGCTAGTCTGTAAACGAGAAAATAACTGGCTCGGCTCTTGGAGTCAACTCTATAGCAAACTCTATCTCTTTGTCAGGTGGCAGGCCTAGAATATTCTCTAGAAATACATCCTCAAACTCTGATATAATGCGGGGGTACACTGGTTCACCTTCTGCAATGTGTGACTCTAAGGTTGATGGGCACCATACTCCCGGGCTTCTTGAAGAAACTCAAACTCAGGGTAATCTGGTGGTCTAAAAATAATGCAACCACGTCGACAATCTAGCGTCGCGTGGTATTGGCTCAACCAACTCATGCTAGGATGATGTCATAGTATAGAATTAACCTCATAATAAATTTTTTTATTCTATTTACAACACTAATCCACCAAGAAAATTTCTTCCTTGCCTAATGTACAATTTCTCTTTCCTCAAAATTTTCCCTAAAATTTTATTCCTTAAATTTTTTCTTTCTGTTATTTATTGCTCCGGGTCATATAGTGCAATTATAATAATGATATAACCCAAGCACATACTATAATTTTTGGTATCAGATCATCATCTTTCAGGTGAGAACCTAAAATTTCATCTCCACTAGTCCATAATATCGTTCCTGGTATCGCTATCATATACAACAACTAATTCCTAGAATCGGGCTATGCACTTCCATAAATTATTCTAGGTCATGATCAACAATCTTTCCAGCTCCCAGTACTTCCAAGATCACTGCCATCTCAAGCACGGGTAGGGTACTACTGGGTCCAATTCTCTTGCTAGTCGTTCACACTAGATCTAAAATCTAAAAAGATCCTGTCAACCTACCCTACTGAGGGTAACAATCTTCTCAGAGATTATTGCACAAATCTCGTCTTCTGTCGTCTAAACTACCATCTTCTTCTGGAGGGAACCGTCAAGCACAAGCATTCGTCCTTCCGAAATTAATAGGAGATGAGAAACAATGATCACGATATTGACAAAAACTGAACGAATATAATTTGGAAGTCCAAAGGCGATTATCACATACAAAAGGGAGTTTAAAAAAAATTGATTATGGATTGAGATCCTATTCAACAATAAATCATAATATCTTTTCCTAATTTACATGCTCGCTTGGCACAGTCAGGTGACCAAGATAATTTAAATTGGACCTGCATGGGCCACCACAAAAACATGTCGTACCCCAGTCCCAAAATATGTAGGACCAGGAATACGCAATACGCCAGCTACGCATTCGACCAGACTCTGGTCCGACTCGAATACGTATAAGCTGTAAAAAAGGGCACTATCTAAAGATTCCCGTAAATGTAAACATTTATGTCTCAATCCACAATAAACAAAAATATACAAAAAAAGTTGTATGTGCTAAAGTCGGCCGCCCAATAACACACCAACTCGAATAGACTCGAGAAGAAATACGAGTCTATAAAAACTAGGCTACAACAACAGATGAATAAACAATATAAAGTAACCATAATGCCGGTAGAAATGATCTGAGTACCTGGTACCAATGCCTACAAGACAAGCAACTCCATCAGAGACTCCAAATGCTCCGTAATCGTCTATGCTGCAAAACTGGCAGGGGACCAGGTCCTCAGAGGGACGTAATAAGGTACAAAAATACAATATGCCAAAGTACAACAGAAAGAAACAAGTACAACGATGGTGTAATCTAGCATAACCAACTAAGTGAGACACAGTTTGAAGACAGTGTTCGACGCGTGGGCTGTCCAAAATAAAACCGTAGCTCCGGACACGAAAACACACGGGACGTACCGCAGCTCTGGGCAAAGAGTCACACGGGTGATACAACTACTCTAGATACAGGATCACTATAGAAATAGTATATATACATATATAAGCGCGTGCAGAGGAGCCCAAATATCTAGTAACTGTCTTTCCCATCCCAAGAAGTCAACGATTGTGCGTTGAATCTGAACCTCTATCTAACAGTCTCGTCACACAGAAATAACTATTAACAGACGCGACCCTAAGGTCGTCCCAGTCTTCGGTCATTATGTCAGTATCAGGATACAGGAAATTTGGCATGATAACAGTGTATGGACGTGTCCTAGGGTTATGATATACACAGGTACGTATATCAAGGTGTTGTAAATATCTAACACTCGTTACCAGATGTTACCGACGAACGTCGGCACCCGGTTGTGACCCGGACGTGAAGTAACGATCCTAGTCAAAAATGTGCATAATGCATATACTAAAGCAATAAATATCTGGTAACTGAAATACAGGATGGCAAGGTACACTTGTCTGCGTCCGGCTGTTGATGACGGGGATCCGATACAACGTCCAAGTCCGCGGGTCCCGTAGTACCTAGAGACGAGATACAAGCTCAATCAATAGACTATCACGCGGCTAAAAAATAAGATGTGACACACGTCTAGCATGGGCTACAATCTTAGTTACAAGTCACATAGACACTAAGCTAGAGGGTTGACCAAGGTTGACTAAGGGTATGTTACATCTAATCCAATTAATTGTCTGTACAATTATTATTAAACAAAACCTCAATCTTACTATATTCATCACGATGTTCAGTAGTTCAAACCATGATCAAATACTCATATTCACCTCAGTGTTCACAGACGTTAACATATATATTGACGTACCTCATCCTCAAATAAATAATTAATATTTCTTATACCCAGCATTCATAAACCCTATTCTTAACATAGCATTTAACCACCAGTTGCATATATTTAAAAATGTAATAACTCTAAAATCTCCATGCATTCAAAATCCTAAAGCTCAACATATATCATTTCCACCCTAACTCAATGCATATACAATAAAACATAAAACTCAAAGTAGCATTCACCAACCCTAAGGCTCGATTAAACCAATGTTTTGATATCACATACTATTTCACCATAATTTTAATCCTACTCCTCAATAACCATCAAACTGCATAAAACCATGAGATCTCACATCTAGTATTTTATCAACCATAACCTCAATATATATCATACGTAAACCCTAAATTCCTAAAGTAACTAAGTTCTATATAACAATATACAATATTATAATACACATGGAGTGGGGGAGTATTTACCTTGATGGCGGTGTGGTGGTACGAGGGGGAGACGGTGGCCGACAGCGGATCCCGTGGTACTCAAGTTGCACTTAGAGTAAGTTCCATAGTGGATTATACAGAAGATACTGGAATCATTTAATGGCTACGGAGACCTTCAATAGCTTTCTTCATTGATTATGCAAGCTCAAAATCATGACTTTTGATACATGAGATGCAGTTGCCTGTGCTTCTGCGAAGTGTTCAGCATAGGAACACTTCACAAGTTCTGCATTCTCTGCCAACTATATACATGCTTGTGTCTGAATCTTGTATCTCTAGGCGATCCTTGTCCGGAATGCCTCCACCTCCTTGAGGACCTCAGAATATCCATGGTCGAGCAGCCTCTTGATATCGATGGAGCAGGAGGAGGCCAGGTCCCTTAGCTCCGAGATCTTTGACACGGGTATGGCCGGAGGTGTAGGTGCGGATGGTGCTAGAGTTGGTGAAGAAGACGATGCGGGGAGGTCGACGGCCTGAGGTGGTTGGTCAACTGGAGGTCGGGGTCGACAGTAGCAGCGGGAATGGATCGATGTCGGGTGGCTCGGCTGATCGTCGTAGGCTCGGCCGCTTTTAGGAGGTCGGCCGAAGCTGCAGGGCTCGACTGCTGTCGCTTGTAGGGATGCAACGGTCCACTGGAGTTGCAGCGGCGTGGAGGAGACTGCGAGTGGTAGTGGAGACACGGGTATGGCCGGAGGTGTAGGTGCAGATGGTGCTGGAGTTGGTGAAGAAGACGATATGGGGAGGTGACAGAATGGTAAAGGTGAAAGCAGCAGCTCATCGGAGTCGAAGGGTGGCTGGACGACTATACGTGGAGGCCGGAGTAGGGTTACTTGAAGAAGGTGAAGTGGAGAGAAAGAAGTAGAAGAAGAAGAAGAGAAAGGGAAGAAGTGGCTGTGGGTTTGTGGGGAGAAGGAGGAGAGAGAGAGAGGGGGTAGGGCTTTCAAGGCTCCCTTGGGATTAGGGCCGACATGGGAAAGAGGGGTATGATGAAGAGATTTTATAGGAGGGGTGTGTGTTGAGTGTGTGGTGAGGATGAGCTCCAAATTTAAATGGATGGCTCAGATTTAACATGGAGGATTTGCATCCAAAGGAGGGAGAGGGTTGTGATTGACCGGTGAACAAGTGAGGGTGAGGTTTCTTCATTGTCTTGGACCTATGAGGTGATGACACCTAATGCAATATTTGCAAATAAGCTCCTTAAATTTGGGTATTTGCACAAACACATAAAATGATGGAAAATGGTATGGAAAGTGGTGTTTGGTGTTTTGTAGGGTGAAGGGGGTGTTGTGTGTTTTGCATGGGCTTAGTTAATGGGGTATGGGTTTAAATTGGGGTTAAGTATAGGATTAGTCAAATTTGGTATCCCCAATTAAATTAAAATAAAATATTATGTGCTCTTAAATTAAATGGAGGCACATGGGATCTCAATTGGGAGTGACACAAAGGTCATAAAAGGTGTAGACTTGGTGTCAGTCTTGGACCCTTTAATTGGTCCGGCTCAACGGGTTGACTTGGTGTCTCAAAATTGATGGCAATGACGCAGGTGCGCGACACAGGCTTAAATATGGATTTTGGATACGGGAAGTTGTGCAATTAATTTAGGGCACAAGAGATTATAATTTTGAGTGACGGGAAAGTCCAGCGCCTAAATTAGCGTATCAAGTCAAGTGTGCAACAATGTTGGAAATTATGGGCTGATGTTGGGCTCCGAATATTACAACAATGGTAGGGCGCACCAAGGGTTTAATTAAATAATCAGACATCTGTAACCTCACTTATAAACCTCAATTTCCTGATGTCAAACCAAAATTTTCTAACCCATAACCAGACTATCTATAGAAATAAATAAGGGAGTTTACAATTCTTATACCTTGCTATGTCCTCTGAGGACTTGGATCCGGATTATGTCCCCAGGTATAACAGAGGAGATCTACCCCGTGACATACGGGACAAGAGAAGACACTGGAGCAGTACCAGCACCAGAGGACAAGGTGGTGCTAGAAGATTTCTCCTGAGTATTTTGTTACTCTATTTTTCTGTTATTGATACTTTATTTCCTGTCTCATGGATTTCTGTATTAAACTCATTATCATGTTGTTCCCCGAGGTATTTTATTGAGACTTGTTGGATATATTTTATTTCGATTATTCTGATATTTGATTTGTGTTTACCTTCTGTGGATGAGATTAGAGTTAGACTATGACATGTATCGTAGACTATTATAATGTTTTACAGCTTAAGTACACTCTAACGGGTCTATTAAATTGGGTTTGCCCATTGGAGTGTGCTGCTGGCCAATGCCACGGACTAGTCCCTCGGTATTTTGGGACTGGGGCGTGACATAGTTTTTTTGGTGGCCCATTCAGGTCTATGACTAAGGTCTATGACTATATTACTTCGGTTTCAACTAAGGGACTGGGCAAGCCTGCGATAAGGATAGGATAAGTTACAGAATCTTATCCACTTGATTGATTCGTTCTTGATCTCTATATCGACTTCAAAATAAATTCTTGACTTGCATCCTGCCTTGATTACTCCGTGCGCCTCTTATAGTTTATTTTGGATATAGAGTAATGGATCTACAAGCAAGCGACGAGACTCCTGCAGGAAAACCACAAGTTGCAGTTGTCACCTACGACAATGAAGTGACACCAGTGGGTGAAGGGCAATCAACTTAACAAGGCAATCAAGCAGTTTACTCCACCGATGCCTATTTTTCCATCAGGACAGCCTAGGGATGGATAGCAGATATTCTAAATATTCTATGCAATGATGCAAGCCCAACAGGAGGTTCATCAAGAAGCCCAGCAAAGCCAGACAAAGAAGTTCTTAGACGGACATAGCTCTGAGCTACAAAAATTTATCAGCTCCGTTGCAACTACTTCATACACGGATGTTCTTGCTGCAGCACGACCCATGGAGTGCGTCACCAGGAGAGAATCCAGCCAGAAGCGTCCGCATACATTAGCACCAGACTGAGCACAGCAGGGAGCTGCAAAGCAACCACAAATGAATCTACCACATAGAGTATTTACACCACTAGCACTAGTCCTTCCTACTTGTCACTACTGTGGCAAGATAGACCATATTGAGAAGGAGTGTAGACTTAAATTGGGATTATATTTAGCAAGCGGATCCAGTCAGCATTTGGTAAGGGATTGCCCTGAGCGTCGAGAAGGAGCACCGATAATAAACCGACAAGCTTTACCAGCACCGGAAGGATATCAGCCGAGGCCACCCTTGGCACCATGAGCAGCACTCTTCCAGCAGGCCCAACAATAGCAAAGGGTACCACTGTAAGGACATGGGTAGGCTTTTGCGATGACAGTGGAGGACGCACAGACTCGAGGAGTAGCGAATACGAGTAAGATTTAAGTTTTATCATAGCTATCTATTCCTAGTAATGTTTTAGCATGTGACTGTTAGTTCCATTCCCTAGCCTAAGCCTAGTATTATGATAGCATGAACTTGTTAGTTTAGATTAGTAATTGATATTCAAGTTTTCATAAGCTGTAGTTGATCCTTGCTCTAACCATGTTCCTTTACTCTTGAAATACTTATCTCTCATTGCCTAGAAAAATATTTTTATTCCTTCCCTACATGTTCTGCTTGAACAAATCTCTCACCCTTCCTCTCAATTTTTTTTCTTGTTCATGATTCCTTATTCTTTGTGTCGTGCTTCGAACATGTTTTGCAACCGCGTCATCTCTTCTGACCATTATATTTTATTTTCTTAATTGTGATGATGTAATTCTTTTAAGGAGAGTAGATTGTAAACACCCAAATTTTTTAAAATTAAAATATAAATTTTTGGGAATTTTTCGTAATTTTTAAATAATTAAAATAAATATTCTTTAGGGATAATTTTTTTTTGAGTACTAAATTAAATATTAAAATATTAAGAAAATTATATTTTTAAAGTGTAAAATAAATAATTTGAATAGTAAAAATTTTCTGGAATTTATTGGACTCAAAACCTATTTTTAAATAAGGTAAAAAAAATATCGTTTCTAATTATACCTGAACCAACCTGAACCGAACCAAACCAGAATAAACCAAACCCAACCGAACCAACCCTAGTGTGTCAGATCTAAACCCGTACCCACTAACCTGACCCGCTGCCGACAATAACTGATGTTTTTTATTTTCCCCGACCGTTTCGATCCCGACCGCCATCGGCCGTTTGCCTCCCCGTTGTTCAACCGCCGACTGCTCGCCTCCCCAACGGGCGCCCCGACCGTCCACCTCCCCTACCCACCGGCTCTCCCTCCCTATAAATACGACGAACCCCTACCCCCAATCACCACCATCACCAACCGCCGCCGCCGTCGTCTTCTTCTTCTCCGACAACGACCACCGCTGCATCCCCGAGCTCGTCCCTGCTACCCTGCCACCCTGACGATGGCGACGGCCACCTCTCCGCCGACGAACACCACGACTCCGAGCAGCCATAGCAGTCGCAGTAGCCGTCGCCGACCGGCTGAGCACCGCCGTGCCACCCCGTCCACACTCAATACAGTCGATTCAGACCCCCTATTCCGGTGAGCTTTTCTTTTTCATCGCTGTGTCTATTTTTGACATATTCGTTGTGTAATGTCATGCCCCGATCCCGAAAGGGTCAATCGTCCTCGCTGGATCCCTTACGGAACCCATCGTCCTCGCTGGGGCGTGATGCCGTGCGAGCCAGGAGTTGCGCTCACACAAGGCAAGGACGTTCAGTGATAGGAACCCATTTTGAAACACAATTTAGAAAACACATTCACAGAGATTTGAACACAAGTGCAGGCAGAAACATGCTTTTTTATTAATAATTCAGAGTAATTTACATAGTGTAGAAGCATAAAAAATATGCGGGATAGCTGTACGCAGCGTACTGAGTCAGAGCAGCGTAAACAGAAGACCACGGAGCCATTGGCGTGCAACAGAGCTTTTTTCGCTGGGCACAGCGTGAAATATGAGCTCGAGGACCATCCGCGTAAAGCAGTATTCACAGGCTACTTCAGCATAAACAGGGTTTTTCGTCGCCTTTATGGCGTAAAACTCATCCGCTTTCAATACAGCATTGAAGTGTACGAGGGACATTTCGTATTCTTCGAAACGAACCTATCAGATCGTGCAATAAACCAGACGTCTGGACTTCTGACAAAAAGTAATGCACGACTACCCAAGCGACGGCTATAATGATGGCGCGGCACTGCTACCCAGGCTGTCACTTACTGCCATTTTCTCTGCGTAAACTGCTTTCATGCAGACAAGGGGATACGCGACCTAATTTTACACAGGCAGATGTGAGCTGTTTATGCTCCGCAGAGGACAAACCGCCTGCCACATCAAAAACTGCATTTCGTACGAGATTTGAGGCACGTCTCTGCATTTTATACACAGAGCGGTGACAGGTTCTCAAGGCACGTCTCTGCCTTTGAAGCGCCGAATACTGACAAATGCCTAAGGCACATCTCTGCACCATGCGCAGGCCAAGTGACAGAACTTCAAAACACGTCTCTGCGTTTAATACACAGGATGATGGCGGATCTCCACAATTAATGCTGGGGATTTGATTATATCTCCAAAACCCGTAATTCCGGCCAAAGCGTCCACATCCACTCGGCTTCTGTGCCCGCACGGCTTCAACGCCCACCCGGCTTCTATGCCCACTCGGCTTCTGTGCCCACTCGGCTTCTATTCCCACTCGACTTCTACGCATGCTCGGCTTCTATGCCCACTCGGCTTCTATGCCTGCTCGGCTTCTATGCCCACTCGGCTTCTACGCCAACCCGGCTTCTACGCCTCCTCGGCTTCTATGCCTCCTCGGTTTCTATGCCCACTCGTCCTCTGTGCCCACCCGGCTTCTATGCCTACTCGGCTTCTATGCCTAATTGGCTGCTATGCCATAGTGACAGTCATTTGGCTTCTACGCCAACCTCTTCTACACAAGGGATAACTACCTACGTGGCTTCTATGCCATGATCTTTGTAGCAGATATACGCATTTTGTCCCCTTAGTTGGACACGCATCACATGCTCACTCAGAAGGTCACCTATACTCAGGCATTGGTTAATTTAAACTATCGTGTAAAAGGATGCTGTACTTTCCACTACTTGGTTTCTACGGCGACTGTGTGGTCACTGTCACTAAAAACTCTATAAATAGAGACCTCTATCAATGAGGAACAAGGTCGACAAATTGAAAGGAGAAAGGGAGAGAGAGAGAGAGAGAGAAGAGTCCAGAGCTCAGGCGAAGAGAAGGGATCGATGACTCCGGCATCGGGCATCCACCCTCTTTAGCAAACCTCGAAGCGGCTTTCTGTCTTCCACGGCACTTTTTTAAAAATATCGTGTGGTCCAAGGGCTAAATTAATCGACCGCAGATCAGACACCTATAGCAATATTTACCCAGATTAAATAAATTGTACTTAGGCATCCTCGTGTAGGATCAAATTTGTACAATCTTGTTTGTAAACATAAAAGAAGGGCGGGTCTTCGCACAAGACCTCATTTTCTGCATTCACCAAAATTTTTTCTCGTTTATTATCCTAAACAAGATGTCGACTCTACTGGGGACGTCTTTCTCTTCTGATGAGGAAGCTATTGCTCAACACGATACGGTATCCGTGGGATCTGTGAAGAAGACACTGGTCGTCCAGTTCGACCAGTCTGCCTACGAAGACATGATTCAGGCAGGGGGGTAGCTCTCACTCCTTCTCCGTCCAAAGCAACAGGAAGCTGTGCAAGGTCTGGATGCCCAAGACATCCCCTACCATTCCTGTGGACTCTCCGATCTCTCCGACCAAGGAGGTTGTAGCTTTGCTCCCTCTGCGCCTTGCGCATAAAATTCAGTCACCTGTCTCTGGCAGGACCGACAAAACTTCTGGCAATGCCTCAGCGCTAACCCAGAAGTATAAACCGTACCTTGCGCATAAAATTCAGTCACCTGTCTCTGTCAGGACCGACAAAACTTCTGGCAAAGCCTCAGCGCTAACCCAGAAGTATAAATCGTGCCTTGCGCATAAAATTCAGTCACCTGTCTCTGGCAGGATAGAAAAAACTTCTGGCAAAGCCTCAGCGCTAACCCAGAAGTATAATCCGTGCTCTACGCATGAAATTCAGTCTCCCGTCCCTGGCGGAATAGACGAAACTTCTGACAATGCCTCAGCGCTAGTCGAGAAGCCTACTCCGCGCTCTGCGCATAAATTTCAGTCTTCCGTCCCTGGCGGAATAGACAAAATTTCTTATGATGCCTCAGTGCCAAATCAGGAGTCCCAAATGCGCTCCGCGCGCAAAAGTAAATCTGCCTCCTATGGGAAAATGGATGATCCCTGCAAACTACGCAAGGGAAAGCATGCGACGGACTACTCAACTTCTCGGCCTTTACGCCAGCAAAGGAACAATCTGCCTGCCCTCCGGATTACGTGAGAAGCAGATGGCCGACTGAGGGCATCCTCATCCTTACGCCAACCAGAGCAGAGCTCCAAATTATGCCATGAGAAGCCACTCAGCGTAAAGAAGGCTCAACTTGCGGGAAGACACCCTCCTCGGGGATTATCCGCCACCCAGATGGCCAACCTGTGGTATGTAGGTGGCACAGAGAAAACTATGGTTCCCAACATCCGCATGCCCACTGATGGGAACAGAAGGAACAAGTCTTCTTCTTCTGCAACTTCTCCTGACCTGCGCAACTATCTAATCCAAAGACGCAAGGAGAGGAAATCTTCCGACATGTCTATTACGCCTCCTATCCAGCACTCTTGTAATAGTCATAAAATTATAATTAACTGTTGCTGCTCTGAAGCAAAACGGTCAGCTTTTGACCGGTTGAGCTACTCTCCATCTTTCCAGGAAGAAGAGCCCATACAGGCGTCTGTGAACATGGCTTCACACATACCTAGAGGAGGGTCGGGCTCAAGACATCATCCCTCTAGAACTCTGAGCCGAAGGAGATTCAACATGCTCCTTAGGAACACCGAAGCTGGGGTGTTGCAAAATACTCGTTCGAGGTCGCAACAACCGGCTCCGTACTCTTCTGATTCTGATGTTGGGGGTCGTCATTCTCCCGAATCAGACGCCGAAAGTATAGAGTCAACTTCTACAGAGACCTATACTAATCTTTCAATGACACCCAGGGAGATGGGAGTTTATGCCATTGGAGATGAACACGAGGAAGCTTCCCCGTCCGGGAGCGCTGAGCAACGCATCACTACACTGGAGACGTCTCTGAAGGAGATACAATCCATGATGGAGAACATGCACCAGATGATGCTAACTCAACACACAGCTGTCATAGCTCAAACATCGGCTCCTCCAACCGAGATAGGTGTGGGGATGGACTTACCACCATCCAACACGATCCAAGAGCCCGTTCAAGATAAAGAGTCAGCAGTTCCTCCGCTTCCTCACTCGGAGAATGTATTACCTCCCGCTGGAGTCGTAATACAATCGATACCGCACTACTCCGTGGTCCCACTACCGGATGAAGATCCGATGCAGGCAGTACGAGAGTTGAAAGCCCAATTTGATGCCCTGAAGCACAAAGGTCAACTCAAGAAACTGGGAATCAACCAACTTTACCCGGCTATCTGGGAAGAGGTCCCTTTCCCTCCTAGATATAAACCACAGGCGATGCCTTTGTTCGAAGGGAAAACGTCACCAAGTCAGTACATGAACTACTTTAGTATGATGACGGTGTTATTACAAGGGAATGACGCCCTCCTCACTCGGGTGGTCAAAGGCTGTCTCTCGGGGGTAGCTTACCAGTAGTACCGCAGCCTGGAGGACAACTGCATTACTTTTTTTGAAGACTTTAAGGCTTTATTCTTCACGCGATTCTACGAAGGAGGGATGGACATGTCTATGTCCTCTCTCATCGAAGTCAAACAGAAGGAAAAAGAGAATGTTCGCACTTTCATCGAACGTTTTCGTCAAGCCACTTTGCAAATGCCTCCAGGAGTTCCGGACTCGGTATTAGTGGACATCTGCAGGAAGAACCTTCTCCCCGTGATCTCGGTGTTCACAGGACCATATCAGTTCCATGATTGGCCCTCGTTCATCATCTCAGCGGCAGCCGCGGAGGACAATAGTCAGAAGGCGCACGATAATGGCATCATGATCTCAGCCTCTGATAAAAGCAAAAGGTCATCCTCCAACAGCGACCACCCTCACAGTTCTAAGGGAAAAGAAGCTCTGGCAATCAACACGTCCAGGCAAAAGACTGTGGCTACCAAACAGACAAAACCCGGGACTACCAGGCCCATTGAAGTGTACTCTTTCGACGACGACGATATTCCAAGCATATTCGAATGTCTAGTCAAAAGCGGCAAGATTACCCTTCCTGAGGTGAGATGGCCTAACGAGGCCGGCAGTACCAACGATCCCAAGTACTGTATCTTCCATAGGTACATACACCACCCCATAAAGGCGTGTTATATACTGAAAAGGAAGATCTAAGGGCTGATCGATGCTAAGGCCATCACTTTGCGCAACAGCGAGAAGACGGTCACGACCAACATGATCTCTCTACAATTTGGCAACCTGCCTCCCTAAGAAGTCCCGGACGGCGTTACACCAATTTTTCGGACGACGATGAACATCGTTAATCTTTCTCCTGCTAGAGGTCAAAATCACGACCTGCTACAACTAACTACCCAGCGGGGCGAGACTATGTGGGTTCACCCAGATCTGGTGCCAGAAATCGAGAAAGAGACTCAAGCTGCTAGGGCTAAATCCAAAAAGAGCTCAAAGTGCAAGCCGTGTCACATGATTACGGTACACTTAGCACCAGAAGATGAGGTCTTGACTACTGGAACCCGTTCAGGGAAAGCTTACCTCTAGGACTATGGAGCCAGCAAGGAAGATGCATCGGCAGACGCTTCAGCTGCCAAGCCTTCAGAACCGGAATCCATCATACCAGAGGCCGGTCCTTCAAGACCTGCTTCGACGGACAAAGAGAAGCAAAAAGAAGTGCGCTTTGATAAACCTGTGAAAAATATTCAAAACAAAGGTTTAGAGAAGCCGTACAACTTCGACATCCTGGCCCAACTGGCTAATACACCAGCCAGGCTGTCCATCTTCGAACTACTCAGGCTCTCTTAGGACACTCGTCAAGTCCTGAGTGAAGCATTGATGCAGGCGGATGCATACTTGACCCAGCTCAAGTCCCCTGACGAAGAACTCGTGGCGTATCCTCAATGCCACAGTATGGTGGAGGTGATCCCAAACATCACTTTCACTCAAGATGATATGCTGTTAAAACATAACAGGCATGACAGTCCCCTCTATTACACCGGGTACATCGGTTCCATGGAGGTCGACCGGATACACATAGATTCGGGATCGTCGATCAGCATCATTCCTCATAGTCTGCTCAGACCGCTGAGGATTCCTACCAGCGAATTGGCTTACACCACCACTACGATCATGGGTTTCAACGCTGGAAGAAGTAAGCTGTCACTACCACATTTTAGGAAAAAGGGTATTTTAGTAATTTCCTATTTAAATAAATATTGTGCATGGTAAATAATTTTTGTTGTATTATTTAATTATTGTTGGATGTTATTTAATTATTTTGGACTTATTTTAGTGGACCCAACTAGTTTAGTTTGGACCCATGGACCAACATGAATTAAATAGTTAGACTTGGCCCATTTAGAAAGCCCATGGTTAAGGAGATGGATTAAATTAATTAAGTGATTAGACTAGAAGCTTCATTCCTTAATTATTTCTTCATGAGAGGCCCCGAGGGGTACATTGGACATTTTATAATTTGCTTGGGAGAGGGGCAAGGCCGGCCTATTAAAAGAGGGGGGAAATTTCTCTCTCCTCTCATTCTCATTCCAAATCTAGATTTAGAATCTCCCACTCCAAAATTCTCTCCATTCTCATTCCAATTCCCTACCAAATTTATTCTAAATTCTTTCCAATTCACCATTAGAGAAGGAGGAAGCAAGGATCTAGAAGAAGGAAGCAAGGATCTACAAAGAGGAGCAAGGATCTATAATTTGGAAGCAAGTTCTTCTCAATTGGAGGTTTTATTGGGAATCCATCTTCCAATAAGTATAATTCAGATTTTCCCATTTAAATAGCTTCTAAATCTGAGATTTAATCATGTAAAATCAACCTATATATATGTACTACCCATAGGACTTTGTTTTGTGTTCATAGGAGACCCATGGAGAAAGTTATGGTGCTTTTTGTGTCAATTTTATTGGAATTCCGAATTTACATTTTGTTGTGTGTGTCAATTGATCCTATAGATCAATTGGGCATATGCTTATGTGTTTGGGGCTTGTGTCGTGTCCATATTTGGGTACTTGTGGTTCGTATCCCAACTATTTGGTGATACGTGTCATTTTGGGGGTTTTTCCTCCGACACGGGGCTTTGAACATGTTGTATTTTGACACGGACACATAGATCTACTTTTGACACTTTGATTTATTCATAAATATTATTTGTGATTTGTTTGTATCCTTCGGGGTGCAATTGGTTGTGTGTTGGACTCGTGTCACATGCGTATCCTAGATCTAGTGGGATACGGTGTGATACTCTCCAATTGTGTGGATTTTTGAATAGATCTAATTATGTATGGTTTAAATTCTTCAATTATAATTAGTAAATATATATATAGATATTATATATTTATTTTGTGTATTTATTATAGTAATTATTGTAGCATAGATCTATATATTTTTGTGTGTGCTAATATGATGTACAAATATAATATGTAGCTTTCTTGCATGTAATTATATATGTACTTATGTTAATAGTATAAATTATACATAAATGTTTTATAAAATATATTTATGTGTTTAATTGTGTAATTATATTATTTATAATTATTATATAATTATTTGTATATTAATGTATATATTTTAGGTGTGCTTCTAGCCATGTAAAATATGAACATTAATATGTGCATGTGTTGTAACTATTGGTATTTAATTATAAGTTTATATGTGCATATATATATAAGTATATAATTATTTATTTATATATATGTATTGTGATTATTATTGCATATATATATATATATATATATATATATATATATATATATATATATATATTTCTGTGTTTTAGTGACAGTGGGTTTGTGACAGTAAAACTGTCGCTAAATAGGCGGGTCAGCAGCAGCCGCTGTAGCCCACTGTGCATTAATGACAGTTCTGTCATTAATGCTGCGGGCGGGATCTTAGCAGCAGTGGCGACAGTTTTTGGTGACAGTTGATTAACTGTCACCAATGCAGCAGCAGTGGATTTTATTACACAATGGCTTTTGCGACGTTTTTTGTGACGGTTGAGACTGTCACTATAAGCTGTTTTAATTAAATTGTATTTTTAACTCCCTGTTTTCAGTGACGCTTTGGCAGTTTTAAATTATATTTTATATATTATTATTGTATATATATATATATATATATGTGTATATATATATGTGTTTTGTGAGGTATAATATTTGTAATAATATATTATGTTATTTGTAAACATATTGGTTTGTATATATATTATTTTAGGGTATATATTATTTGTATTAGTAGTATACTTTGTGTGAATATGATTTGGGATCTAATTTTTATTCCTAAATTATTGTATTTTATTTCTATATTATTTTTATAGATTTTTTGTGAGGTTGACCTTGGTTTGACTTTAGTTGACTTTAGAGTTGACCATAGTTGACTTTTGACTTAGAATTTATTTATTGACCTAGGAGTTGACTAGTTTAACTTGTTCTCTTTTCGGGACCTTGTTTTAATGTGGTATTCCATATCTAGGTCTTCGAGGTACCGAGTCAGACATCTGTGAGACTGTTCATTGGACTTCAGGCGAGTACATTCTCTGATAGTTTCTCATTTATGATATCCTCTATGTTCGTTGTATCTAGTATAGATTTACATGTTTCTCTCGACACTATGGTTACACGGATTGGTATATCCGGATCTCGTCATGAGATGTTATTCCTTGGTATATGGTATATATGGTGCAAGTATTGTTTTATTGGTTATCTTGTACATGTACAGACACCGATTCTCGGGGAGACTAGCTATCTTCTTGGGGAATCTAGTGCCATAGCATACCGTGGTTGGATCTATTATACCAGTTGGGGTGGGAAGTATTAGTATAGATATGTGATCAAATCCCTATTGAATAAAGTATTGGTAAGCGAATAGTGTTGATCATGCACCGCACGTATGATTAGCCAGGCCGCATTGTATCTTGCCCAAGCCGATCACATGTTAAGCTAGTACTCACACACTTAGTCATTAGTATTATTATTTCATTGGCATATTGTTCATTATTGTATTTCTTTCCAGTATTTTCTTATTGTCTATATATCTCTTGTATCTATTTTGTGCATCTTGTTTATCCACAGCTATTTACTATTACATAGTTTTTATCATGGATTAGAACTGCTATTAGAGATGTACTCTGCTCCTTTCCTGACTGGATATATTTTTCCAGATGACACTGAGGAGTACCCTACCTATTATGGACCCCAGGTTGTTGTGGGTTTAGATTCGGAGACCCTGGCTCAAGAGGGACTTATCCCAACTGAGACAGTTGACCCTGGAGTGTAGCTTGTAGTATGATAGTATTCTTTTGTACTGGATTTGTCTCCAGCTTATTTTTGTTACTCTTCAGACTCATTGATGTATTATTTTAAACTCATGAGTTGATGACTATTCTATTCTTATCTGATCCGTGTTCATTCTATCTTAGTTCTATGATTGAGTACACTATCTTTTGGTGGTTTATTATATTAGATAGACTTTCTAGACAGCGTTCTACCGCCGATTCTGCGGCGTAGGCTGGGCGTTGTTTCCGACTAGTACCCTTACCCCGGGTGCGGGTCGTGACATAAGCCGTTGGGGAAGATTCGCCTAAGGATCCAGATTGGCAACCTCAGATCGGTGGCTACATGCTACGTCAACGATTCGGAGGTGTCCTACAACATTCTGCTGGGTAGACCTTGGATCCACCACCACAGCATCGTTCCTTCAACTCTATACCAATGCTTCAAATATGTAGACGCCCGAGGAACAGTGCAAATGGAAATTGCTGACCTGAACCCGTTCAAAGGAGTAGAATCCTACTACTCTGATGCCGTGCTGTACTCTCAAGACTACACGGAAGAGGTGTCAGCCGAAGCAGAGAAGGAATCCCACCGGGAGCCAGAAGAACCCTCTGCCAAGCAACCTCTGACAATCAAAGTGAAAGGGCGGACTACTCGTCCAAAAGCCATAGAGCGTATGGCCATCCACCTGAACGAGACCAAGTCAGGGAAAGCGGGTGATCCTCTAGTGATCAATTTGAACCAGAAGCCTCCATCCTTGGTCATCAACCTCCGGCGCAGCCAACAGCCGAATGATGTAAATGCAACCGGGAACGGAGTTTCAGATGATAATAAACATCCACTTTTCCAGTACATTGAGGCCCAAATTCGGAATCAGAAATCCTCCCCCTACGACGATATAGAACCTATAGCGCAAAAATTCTTGGAATCTATAGATTCCTATCATCCGTATATATGGGAAGTGGCATCATCGTCCAATGTTACCACGACATATGGACCGCATGAGGATTCTATCTTCATTGTCCCGCCTACTTGCAGCGGTCGGCATCCAATAGTCTTTGGCCGCATGCGCAATGAACCGACAGTGCAAGAGGATTCTTCCGACGATGATGCCGGTAAAATACAGGTTCACAGATACAGCCCGCAAGCCTTAAAGATCATGCAAAATATGGGTTATAACCTGAAGCTGGAACCGGGTCTCAACTACGGGAAGGGCAGACGAATGCCGCTGCACGGCGATCCCTACTATCAATGAACTCATTTTGGGTTAGGGTATACCACCTCCCTCGCATCTCCCGAGTTAAACAAGGATGTCTGCTCCTCCTCTCAAGAAGGCTCAGCGCCCTCCGACTCATCTCATGCTCTCGAACGAACATTATCAGCAAATATGGTAGTGACGGATTCCTTCGAATCAGACGAACAAGAATCTGAACCGTTTGAGAATGATGCTTGGGCTCAGCAAATGGATACACAATGGGAGTTCCGCTTCGAGCAGAGAGAACCTCCCACTGAAGACAAAGTTACCCAGATTGACGTTGGGGATGAACTTTCACCAAAGCCAATATTTATCAGTAACGATCTTTCCGAAGCAGAGAAGGAAGAAGTTATTCAGCTGATAAAAGAATATATCGACGTCTTTGCTTGGAATTATGAGGATATGTCAGGCCTTGATCCAAAGGTGGCTACTCATAGGCTCAATATATTGCCCGATTCGAAGCCTGTGAAGCAACACCAACGCCGGTTCTGCCCGGATATGATAGACGCCATTGAAGCTGAAGTCAAGAAGTTGATAGCTTGCGGCTTCATCCGTGAAGAACAAAATCCTGACTGGGTCGCCAATGTTGTCCCGGTCATGAAGAAGAACGGAAAAGTACGTGTCTGCATCGATTAGCGAGATCTGAATGTAGCCTGCCCCAAAGACGAGTTTTCTCTTCCCATCACAAACGTCATGATTGACAATACATGCGATTTTGAACGTATGTCTTTCATGGATGGATTCTCAGGGTACAATCAAATCAAGATGCATCCTGAAGACGAGAAGCATACTGCCTTCCGGACACCACTGGGGGTATATTGCTATACGGTCATGCCCTTCGGATTGAAGAATGCAGGGGCTACGTACCAACGGGCTATGAGTAACATATTCCATGAGCATTTACGCAAGACGGTAGAATATTACGTAGACCATGTAGCTGTCAAAAGCCGCCTCAAGGATACTCACCTCCGAGACTTAAAGACAGTATTTGACTTGATGTGCCAACATCAACTAAAAATAAATCCTACAAAGTCCTTTCTGGGTGTATCCAGTGGCAAATTTTTGGGATTTGTCATTACCGCCAAAGACATTCAAGTGGACCCTGATAAAGTCAAGGCCATCTTAGAAATGCGACCGCCCCGTAATCTGAGAGAACTCAGGGGGTTTCAAGGTCGTCTGGCTTATATTCGGAGATTCATATCCAACCTCTCCGGGAGATGTCAACCTTTTTCTCACCTCACGAAGAAAGGAGTATCCTTCGTATGGGACGAAGCCTGCCGGCAAGCATTCGGTGACATCAAACGTTACCTCACTAGTCCGCCAGTTCTGGTGCCTCCTGTCATGGGAAGACCATTCGTGCTGTATGTTCGAGCGATGGATCATTCTCTGGGAGCTCTTCTCGCACAAAAGAATGATACGGATCATGAACAGGCTATCTACTACCTCAGCAGGATGATGGTCGGAGCCGAACACCGGTACAACCCAGTGGAGAAAGAATGCTTGGTTCTGATGTTCGCTATCCAGAAGACGCGACACTATGTTACAGGCCAAACCATTCATATTATCTCCAGGATTAATCCTCTTCGGGTACTGATGAGCAAGCCGAGTGTTCTTAATTCCCGACTCGCGACTTGGGCAATGCTATTAACACCATATGACATGGTATACGTCCCTCAGAAGTCCATCAAAGGCCAAGCATTGGCTGACTTCCTAGCTGCTCATCCGATCCCGAAGGCCTCCAAACTGTACGAGGACATTCCTGACGAAGTCGCATAATGTAATTCCGCAATGGAAAGCGATGCATGGCAACTATTCTTCGATGGTGCCTCCAGAGCTGGTCCCAGGGGAAACGTGGTTTCGGGAGTAGGAGTTGTCCTAGTTACTCCTGATAAGCTCGTCATCTACCGAGCATATTCTCTTAGCGAGCCCTGTTCAAACAATGTGGCAGAGTATAACGCTCTACTAATCGGGCTCCAAGTCGCTAAAGAATTGGGCGTCGAATCTCTGGAAGCTTTCGGTGATTCTCTGCTAATCGTCAACCAAGCCAGAGGAATATATGAAGTCCAGAATCCAGACCTCATCCCCTATCACCGAGCAACGGTCGAGATAGCCATGACATTTAAAGGATTCTTCCTAGAGCATGTTCCTTGATCCCAGAATCTGGAAGCTGGCGCTCTAGCCAGTCTAGCTGCAGATTTAGCTACCCCTATAAGAAGGCAGAATTCGGTAATCCTTCTTAACAGAGATTTATTCTGTGTAAAAAACAACTTTCACATAGAATGCAGCTACGCACTGGACACAGATCTTTCAAGAAGAGACTGGAGGAGTCCCTTTATAGACTTCGTAGCATACGAAATCTTGCCAGAAGATCCTAAAGAAGCAGTATCCGTTAAAAGACGATCATTACGCTTCTATTTCGATGCATCTTCACAATGTCTATATCGTCGATCTTATGACGGACTATTATTACGATGTCTCTCTGGTGACGAAGCACAACGGATTATCCGTGAAGCCCACGACGGCATATACGGAGCGCACCAACCCGGTCCTAAGCTACAGGACCGCATCAGGAGAATGGGCTATTACTGGCCTACTATGATCACAGATGCGATAAAGTATGTAAGATAATGCAGAGCCTGTCAGATCCATACAGACTTTATCCATCAACCTCCTGAGTACCTGCATCCTACGGTTGCATCCTGGCCTTTCGAAGCATGGGGTATGGATATCATTGGTCCTATTCACCCGTCTTCTTCCAGAGGTCACCAGTTCATACTGGCCATCACAGATTACTTCTCCAAATGGGCAGAGGCAGTCCCTCTTGCTGAGGTAAAGGCATCTAATGTGATCAGCTTCTTTAAACATCACGTCATTTATCGCTTCGGGATACCCCGAAGGATAATCCATGACAATGGACCTCAATTCATCAGCCAAGCGTTTCATCGATTTTGCGATAAAAATCGGATACAGAATGTCACCTCGACGGTATATAATCCTGCTGCTAATGGTTTGGCGGAAGCTTTCAACAAAATCATTATCAAGTCCTTGAAGAAGTTTGTCTCTTCGAACAAAAGAGATTGGAATGAGAAGCTGGGAGAGTGTCTCTGGGCATACCGCACAACAGTAGGGGATCCGACAGGTTGCACCCCATTCTCATTAGTTTACGGGAGCGAAGCAGTTCTCCCTATCGAGATCCAAATTCCGTCACTCAGGATAGTCATGGCTAATGGGTTGATCAAGAAAAGAATGACCTGTTAAGGCTTTAAGAGCTAGAAGGATTAGACGAGAAATGCCTCCAAGCTCAATAGCGCATCGCGCTCTACCAAGCACGCATTTTCAAGGCTTTTAATCAAAAGGTAAAGGAAAGGGTGTTCAAAATCGGCGAGCTAGTTCTAGCCGTAAGAAGGCCGATGATTCTTACTCACAGGAGTAAGAGCAAATTTCAGCCCAAATAGGAAGGCCCTTATGTGATCGAGACGACGTTCTCAAACAGCGTTTACAGGTTAGCCCAGCCTAATGGAGACCTGCTATTGGCTCCTATCAATGGCAAATTCCTGAAAAAGTACTACGCTTAACCTCCTCTGCTCAAATGGAGTATAATGAAGGTCTCATTCTGACAAAACTACTTCCAAAAAGATATTTTTTTAGCTAGGAGCATATTCTATCATCTAACCCCTGAATAGATATGTCCCGCTGAAACTTACGAACTATATCATGTTCATATAACCTCTGATATCACCTTTTTACCCAAATTTGTCATTTATATTCCAAAATGATGGGTCCACAAAGTTAGATGAAAAGCCTCTTTATTATTCCCAAGCATTCTTTATGGGGAACAGAAGTACATTGAAAAGCAAAAGCAAAAGTACATTATTTTGGGGGAGCAGTCAGGTCGCGAAGCTGGTACGCCAGTACGGCCATCCTCTCAGTACTGGAATCCAAGATGTCATGGCGAGCCCGCTCCAGCCGTGCCTCATCATTTCTCATGAGGGACAGTTCGGCCCTAGCCCGAAGAAAACTAGCACGGGCGGTTTCTGCACGCGCCAAGTTCTGTTGTGCTACACCCAACCGGCTATCGACCGCAACTAGAGCTTCCGACGTCTGAGAAGCCCACTCCTTTGCCTGAGCAAGTTTTGTTTCTAGCCTGAGGACCCTCGCTGCGTTCCCTTCATGCTCGGCCTGACACTTCGTTCGAAGAGAAATGGTCTCCTCCAGGATGACTTTTCCTTCATCCATCTCTTGCTGATGTGTCTGGATGGATTTATTTATGCCTGCCATCTGTTTGGCAAGCCGCGCAGTCATGGAGTCGTATCTAGCCTGGACCAGATCTTCAACATTGTCTTGAGCTAGCTGCAAGTATTCGTTAATGGGTTGCTCCATACCATTAACTATCTCCTCTAGCACCTCAGCTAGCCCAGTGTTGTCGAATTCTCGGATTGGCGCTATCACAGACTGGGAGGACCTCTTCAGCGACACAAAGATCAGATTCTTCGCCAACACCATTGATATTAACATTTTCAGAGTGTTGTAGAAGGTGCCGGTGAACTGCTCGATCAGAGCAGCTAGATCCGAACGAACGCCGGGAGTGGCCTCAATATTGGCGTGTCCCCCTCCAAGAATAACCGCAGACGATGTTGCCACGGCCATCGCCTCAACAGGTAGTGTGACGAAAGAAGAAGCGCCAACACCGGACGAAGATACCAGCACGCTCATGGGAGGCATTGTCGTAATGACCGGCTCGTCCTCCTCTTGAGATATCGAAATCTCATCAACCGGAGAGCCGGCACCCGAAGATGACTCCTCTTCAAAATCAGGCACCTTCGTGTCACCACAAGGACCTGACACAGAGCCGAAAAGCGCGTCTACACTTCCCTCCCCGAAGATGTCTTCCCCTGAGAAGAAGACAAAAGAAATTTAATATCAGTATAATGTTAACTTTCCTAAAAAGAGGCGTGAAGACGATATTTACCCGTGGCCGACGGCATATATGTCGCATCCGCAGCCTGTACAGCTAAATTATTCCTTAATGATGCTAGGCAAGCTATTATACCTGGAGAAGGGGGTGCTCTAAGAAGCACCGGCGAATGCTCTTCCAAGCACTCGTCAAATTTCGACCGGGGCTCATCGGCTGGAATCTCGCCAGATGCACTGGCAGGCACGACATGAGTCTCACCTGATGCCGATCCGCATAAAGGTATACTCAGCCCAGAAGGCGACCTCGTTCCACTAGGAAGCAGTAGCAGCGATGGCAGCCTCCAGCAGAGATTTTTTGGCACCACCAGCCGGAACATTAGAGGCTCCCTCTCTAAAAGGCGAGGAACCCCCAATCAAAGAATCATCCCCAATATAGGGAGATGCAAGCTACTTCCAGGAGCCTCAACACCGAGGATCCGGAGAGGACGATCAACCATCTTCTTCCTCCTCTTACGAGGGGAGGACTCCTTCGGAGTAGGGGCCCTTCGCTTCCCAGAAACCACCAAAGGGCCTAAAAAACTTACGCTGGAGTAGAGCCTCATTACTGATCTTGTAGCACGTGCAAAAAATTAACAGTCTGTGCTTTACGCCAAGACCGTAAAAAACTTACGCTGGAATCCATTTCCTAAAAAGCTTAAAATTTCAAGGCTGACAGTATACAGTCTGTACTTTATGCCAGACTGATAAATTTGAGGTATTACGCCAGAATCTTCATCCAGGAGCGTAACACTCAAATTTTATAATCCAACTTTCGACAGTCAAAGCTTATACGCCAGACTGCGAAAAGATGGAGTTTTTGCGCTAACACATTAGAAATGTGGACGTAAAATATGAAACGTCTCTGTGCATCATCTTCCTCGAAGAGGCTCTCAGCACAGAAGACGACCTAGCGCGGTCACGTACAACGTGTGCGAAGGATTTTCGGTCGTTCTTCTTCATCCCAAATACTCTACCTTTTAGGCCGGGTGCACTGCTCGTCGGCGGGATGCTTCGCTCAGAATGAAGATCGCCTTGCCCGACCGGAGATGCTCTCCCTTGAGCAGAAGAACGAGAAGAAGAATCAACCTTCTTTCCCTTAGTGGAGGAGGATTATTTTGAGGCCATTACTGGAAGCTTTGAAATCTCGGAGAAGAAACGAAGGAGAACTCGAACAGTCGAAGGCTTTCTTTCGCAGAAGATGGATGAAAAGTTTCTCTCTCATAAACTTGGGGTATATATGGAGTTCAGATGGACTCCTCGAATTCCGAACCAAAATCTCCTAATTAATATCTGGTTATGATTGGGTACTACGTCAGCCTTTCACTCAGAGAAGGCGGACAGTCAGCGAATTCGAAAAGTTTTTCGCGTAAGGAAGATACGTCGTTTTTACGCTAAGTAGTTTTCTACGCTCGACAGCTACAGATCTACAATTTTTACGCTCACAGGCTACAAGTCTATAGTTTTATGCCCGGATGCCTTTGTGCTCGGTAGCTTTTACGCTCGAGAGGCTACGAACCTACGACTTCACGCTCAGCAGCTACAAATCTATGATCTCACGCTCGGTGGCTTTTTACGCTCAGAGGCAACAGATCCATGACTTCACGCTCGGAAGATTTTCTTTTCAGAAGCTACAAATTTGCAGTTCTGCACCAAGGAGTTTTCTACGCTCGACGGCTACAAATCTACGATTTTTATGTTCCAATGGCTACAAGTCTATGGTTTTATGCCCGGATGCCTTTGTGCTCGGTAGCTTTCATGCTCGAGAGGCTACAAACCTACGACTTTACGCTCAGGAACTACAAAGTCTATAATTTCATGCTCGATGGCTTTTTATACTCAGAGGCAACGAACTTATGATTTCACGCTCTACGACTTTCTGCACATCTGAAAGATGCGCAGGCCAGTACAGTACATCTGAACGATTCTCAAGGCGGTCAATTACAGGAGTTCACACAGAAGATACTCCTCCTTGACCTCAAGATACCCCAAGTACCTGAAGCATACTGAGTTTAACATTGAAAATTACTCTTCTTCATGGGTCGATTCAAAGTTCATCCAGAATCTAGTCTGAATATTTCGTCTGCAAATTCAAGGTGGCAACTCAGTGCTTGACAGCCATTTCTCGCCCTGTTCCAAGGGATTTTCGAGAAATTACTCTTAAAAACGACGGTCTGGACAAAAATTATGTTTATCAGAAGTAAAAAAAGTTCAGAATTCTACGCGGCTCCTAATAGCAGGACAGTTCGAACACTCGACTGCTAAAACGGCTTTCTACGCATCCTTAGTTATGCATAAAAGACAGGACAAGACCTAGCGCTCTTTCTACACAGAGTCAGCATAAAGAATCAGACGTGTTGAAGCTACACCTATTCAGACTTCACAGCAAAGTATGGCAACATGATCATATACAAAGAAGAAAGACGATTTTATTAAAATTGAGAGCATGATTACATGAAGGAAATCCAGTCTACAAGGGTTTTCTTCATTTTTCATGACCTTACATGAGGGAAATCCCGTCTACAAAGGGTTTCTCATTTTCGTTTGAAGATCGTACCCAGAATCTGTTCTGCCAGGTTCTCGCATTGGTGAAGGTCTTCCCCTTCTTCCATGGCAGTTCATCGACATCCACAGTCGATGAACAAGAAGATGATCAGTGGTGGGAGGATACAGAACTGGGCATAAGCCCATACTGCCAACCGAAGAAAAGCAGGGTAACCCTGCTTTCTTACATCCTGCTCCCCGGAGGTAATGAGAGAAGGTACCGCTTGCAAGCGGCATGGCAAATGCGATCCTTCTTCTCTCCCGAAGAACCACCATACAAAGTTGCTGATTATCCCGAGCAAAGAAGGCTATGATATCCTTCAATGATCCATCATTGCAGAGGACATTTGCTCGAAGATGCCATTTTTTCGGCTCCGTACATGCTGAAAGAGCATGATCTCCTTCTTCCTCAAGTCGACTCAACGAACTCCGGCCATCATCTCTGTATGGTGAAGGAAGTGTGGGAAGAGCAGGAGAACTCCTCAGCCTTTTTATAGGTGAAAGGGATCACCGATCCCCAATAACTCCGCCATAAAGTCAGCCATGAAAGAACGTGTCAGGCTTGAAAAAGCGTTTCAAATTACGAGTTAAGAGGAGAGGTTCATGCTTCATTCAAAGCGTTTACGAGGAATTTAAAAGCTTTGAAGGGGGTCTTGTAGAAGCATGAAAAATACGCGGGATAGCTGTACGCAGCGTACTGAGTCAGAGCAGCGTAAACAGAAGACCACGGAGCCATCGGCGTGCAACAGAGCTTTTTTCGCTGGGCACAGCGTGAAATATGAGCTCGAGGACCATCCGTGTAAAGTAGTATGCCCAGGCTACTTCAGCATAAACAGGGTTCTTTGTCGCCTTTATGGCGTAAAACTCATCCGCTTTCAATACAATATTGAAGTGTACGAGGGACGCTTCGTATTCTTCGAAACGAACCTGTCAGATCGTGCAATGAACCTGACGTCTGGACTTCTGACAAAAAGTAATGCATGACTACACAAGCGATGGCTATAATGATGGCGCGGCACTGCTACCCAGGTTGTCACTTACTGCCATTTCCTCTGCGTAAACTGCTTTTACGCAGACAAGGGGATACGCGGCCTAATTTTACACAGGTGGATGTGAGTTATTTATGCTCCGCAGAGGACAAACCGTCTGCCATGTCAAAAGCTGCACCTCGTACGAGATTCGAGGCACATCTCTGCATTTTATGCACAGAGCGGTGACAGGTTCTCAAGGCACGTCTGCCTTTGAAGCGCCGAATACTGACAGATGCCCAAGGCACATCTCTGCACCATGCGCAGGCCAAGTGATAAACTTTCAAAACACGCCTCTGCGTTTAATGCACAGGATGATGGCGGATCTCCACAATTAATGCTGGGGATTTGATTATATCTCCAAAAGCCATAATTCCGGCCAAAGCGTCCACATCCACTCGGCTTCTGTGCCCGCTCGGCTTCAACGCCCACCCGGCTTCTATGCCCACTCGGCTTCTGTGTCCACTCGGCTTCTATGCCCACTCGGCTTCTACGCCTGCTCGGCTTCTATGCCCACTCGGCTTCTACGCCTGCTCGGCTTCTACGCCCACTCGACTTCTATGCCCACTCGGCTTCTATGCCCACTCGACTTCTATGCCCACTCGGCCTTTGTGCCCACCCGGCTTCTATGCCTACTTGGCTGCTATGCCATAGTGACAGTCATTTGGCTTCTACGCCAACCTCTTCTACAAAAGGGATAACTACCTACGTGGCTTCTATGTCGTGATCTTCGTAGCAGATATACACGTTTTGTCCCCTTAGTTGGACACGCGTCACATGCTCACTCAGAAGGTCACCTATACGCAGGCATTGGTTATTTTAAACCGTCGTGTAAAAGGGTACTGTACTTTCCACTACTCGGTTTCTACGCCGACTGTGTGGTCACGGTCACTAAAAACTCTATAAATAGAGATCTCTATCAATGAGGAACAAGGTCGACAAATTGAAAGGAGAAAGGGAGAGAGAGAGAGAGAGATAGAGAGAGAGAGAGAGGGAGAAGAGTCCAGAGCTCAGGTGAAGAGAAGGGATCGACGACTCCGGCATCGGGCATCCACCCTCTTTAACAACCCTCGAAGCGGCTTTCTTTCTTCCACGGCACTTCTTCAAAAATATCGTGTGGTCCAAGGGCTAAAGTGATCGACCGCAGATCAGACACCTATAGCAATATTTACCCAGATTAAATAAATTGTACTTAGGCATCCTCGTGTAGGATCAAATTTGTACAATCTTGTTTGTAAACATAAAAGAAGGGCGGGTCTTCGCACAAGACCCATTTTCCGCATTCACCAAAATCTTTTCTCGTTTATTATCCTAAACACATAGAGTTTACATTGATGCAACTTCTCGGCTGCTTGAATTGCATTACAAAAGATAACTCAAAATGCAGGGCACGCTCCTTCAGATAGTCCACGTCGTTTGTATATTATGCCCTTGTATAGATTGAAGTCCAGGCCTCCAAAATAAACTTACTCTAGCTATACTTCAAAATAGAGGTGCTCCTAATGCCTCATCGCTATGTACTAGCGTTGCACCGTCTGAGTGCCTAAAATAGTTGCCCACAACATGGGTTAGTACTCAACTTGTACTGGTGAGCGGAATGAACCCACTCGACTAAATCGACACTAGCTTATTAGGGGCGAGCATGCATTAAGATGATCTTTCTATAAGAAAGCAGGTGAATTCAATTCATATCAGTTGCATGTTTTGATAGGAATGAAAATAGCATCGAATCCAACCAGTACACTGATTGCTTACTCAATCGATGCACGCCTTCCCTGCAACAAAGCACAAGTATACTTACCATCTGCACAAGACAATAAATTAGCATGTGTTCTATTCTATGCGATGATTGGTGTGATTGATACCTTAGGGACTTATTCCAAGCATTAGAGACGTGCCCTATCAGCCCGGGTAGCAAGCCCTGCTGTAGGTCCCGTAATGCATCGTGACTAGCACGATCAAATATTTCCCTTCGGATCGATACGGTTTCAGTGCCCCGGAATGCCGTTTTGAGGAAATGCCAAACCTTGTGCACAAGTTGTCCCATACCATGCAAATGCATGAATAATTGATATATCATACAATGCATCAAAATAAACAGAAGAAGTAAAGCAGCAACATATATCTTATGCAACAGTTCATATTTTCTCAAGCGGTGTTCCGATTTTGGTATCCCATAGGTCCAAACTCTATCCGAGGCACTAGGACACAACCAACAACCAACTTCTTTTCCAACCAACTCAAGTTTATAAGGTGTGCAAGCATATAGTAAAACCAGTCTACAATTCCCATGTTCCTTTCTTAATGGCTGGCATGCATTGTGGCTAAGGATTTCCTAGGCGTCCAACTGGGCATCATCGAGTGAACATTTGAAACATTAGAGATGTGGGTGTAAAGAAGTAGGAAAGAAGGGTCCAAACCACTCACTGGTTAAGGAAAAAGATGCTGAAATAAGGAATCCCACTTAGCGATGATCAAACGTCAGTTACGCGGACCTGCAACAGCACGAGCACCGAGTTAGAATTCTTGCCTATCCTTCCTTGCCGAACTCCCCAAAAATCAAAGCTCCAAATGATAAAACCAGCAGCAAAAATCAATCAAATCGAAAGCAACACTAAATCAAAATCCCAAAGCGGCAATCAAGAAAACCAAGCAAATCGAACACGAAAACTATTGGACTTGTTTCAATAGATGCCTTTCTATGAGTTGGAAAGGATCATCGTATTTCATCTGTGGTAAGAAGATGCCGAGATCTAAGCTATGACTCAGACGGACTAGCCACAAGCCCAATTATATAGTGCTCGTCCTGGTCGGATCGGGATTTGAGGCACTACATAATATACCACTAAGAAAAAGTTTTGTCCAGAAACTTAAGAACAAAGCCCTACCTCTGACTGAATGAACAACGAAGGATACTTCTCCTTCATCTCTGATTCCATTTCCCAAGTTGATTCCCCAACTGTATGGTTCTGCCACAGCACGCGAACCAAGGACATCGTACGGTTGCGAAGTACTTTTTTCTTACGATCCAGAATCTGCGCCGGCTCCTCTGAGTATGACAAATCCGTTCATAATTCCAATTGTTCGAAGCTAACCACATGACTCGGGTCATGCACATACTTCTGAAGTTGAGAAACATGGAATACGTCATGCACTCCAGTCAAGGCGGGAGGTAGTGCAATCCGGTATGCCACAGCTGCCACTCGTTCTAGTATCTCAAAGGGGCCGACAAACCTGGGACTCAGTTTGCTCATCACGCCAAAATGCATCACCCCATGCATCGGCGTCACTTTCAAGAATACATGATCCCCGACCATGAACTCCAAAGGCCTACGATGAGCATCGGGATAGCTTTTCTATCGGCTCTGCGTAGTGCGGAGTCTTTCCCGAATCAAGCAAATTTCTCAACTGCCTGCTCTACTAGCTCTAGCCCGAGTACCTGCCCTCGCCGACTTCGTCCCAACAGATTGAAGATCGATACTTGCGCCAATAAAGTGCTTCGTACGGTGCCATCTGGATGCTCGATTGGTAGCTGTTGTTGTACGCAAACTCCGCCAACGGAAGGTGCGTGTCCCAACTAGTCTTTAAATCGATTGCACACAGCCGTAACATATCTTCAAGTATCTGATTTGTCCTTTCTGTCTAGCCATTAGTCTGGGGGTGGTATACGGTACTGAACTGTATCTTGGTTCCTAAAGCAGATTGTAGGCTAGTCCAAAAACGAGATAAGAAACGTCCGTCACGGTCAGAGACGATTGAGGCAGGTACTCCGTGTAATCGAACAATCTTGTCTATGTAAATCTGTGCTAACTCCAAGTAACTTTTATAGGCAGAAAGTGGGCTGATTTGGTTAAACGATCAACTATGACCCAAATCGCATCATGCCCTCGCGGCGTCTTCAGAAATCCTATAATGAAATCCATAGTGATGTTGTCCCATTTCCACTCGGGAATAGCGAGGTTCTACAGCTCCCCGTCGGGCCTCTGATGTTCATCTTTCACCTGTTGACAGGCCATGCACTGTGACACAAAGGTCGCCATATCCCGTTTCATACCCTGCCACCAGAAAGTTCTGCGTAAGTCCATGTACATCTTAGTGCTCCCCGGATGCAACGAATACTTCGTATAGTGTGCCTCTGCCATAATTTCCCTTCAGAGTTCTGGGTCGCTAGGAACACATAGTCTTTCTTTCATCTGTAAGGCCCCATATTCGCTTGTCACAAATTCAGAGGTCTTCCCCGCCTAGATCAGTCTGCACACCTTCACTAGGAACTGATCGCCCTCCTGAGCTGATTTGATTCTATCACGTAAACTCGGTTCAAGATAGAGTGGTGCAAGCTGCACTCCTTGATACTGAACTCGAAACTCGATGTCCATCGCCTCAAGATCTCGAAGTAAACGGTTGTTTATAGATAATGAGCCCACGTGCTTTCGACTCAGAGCATCAACAACAACGTTTCCCTTGCCCAGTATATATGCGATCGTTAGATCATAGTCCTTAATCAGTTCTAGCCAACGCCGCTGCTGGAGGTTCAGTTCCCGTTGGGTGAATAGATACTTGAGGCTCTTGTGATCTGTAAAGATTTTGCAAGCAACACCATAAAGATAATGCCTCCACAACTTCAGTACAAATACAATTGCTACCAATTCCAAGTCGTGTGTCGGGTAGTTTTTCTCGTACGACTTCATTTGTCTGGAGGCATACGATATTACCTTATCCCTTTGCCGAGTCCTGAAGCGTCACTGTATATCTGAAACTCCTCTACCCCATCTGGAAGTGCAAGAATCGGAGCTGAAACAAGACGCCGCTTAAGTTCCCAAAAGCTGGCTTCGTAGTCATCACTCCATTTGTATACACTCCCTTTCTGAGTAAGGTGAGTCAAAGGTGAGGCCAGTTTAGAGAAATCTTTCACGAACCTACGATAGTATCCCGGTAGGCCCAGAAAGCTTCGAACTTCGCTGGCTGACGTAGGTTGCTTCCAGTCCACCACCGCCTCAATCTTCTTCGGGTCTACGGCGACGCCTTCTGCCGAGACGACATGACCAAGGAACGCTACGCTGTTCAACCAGAACTCACACTTGCTGAGCTTAGCGAATAACTGATGCTCTTGTAATGTCGGCAATACGGTCTTCAGGTGTTCCTTGTGTTTCGCCTCGTTCTTGGAATATATTAGTATGTCGTCTATGAACACGACCATAAACTTGTCTACGTACGGCCGAAACACGCGGTTCATCAGATCCATAAAAGCTGTAGGGGCGTTCGTCAAGCCGAATGATATTACGAGAAATTCATAGTGTCCGTATCGGGTCCTGAATACAGATTTTTGAATATCATCAAATTTGATTTTCAACTGGTGATACCCTGACCTGAGATCAACTTTAGAGAAAACTGTTGCACCTTGCAGCTGATCAAATAAGTCATCTATCCTTGGCAATGGGTACTGATTTCGCACGGTCGCCTTATTCAGTTCTCGATAGTCAATACACAGCCGCATGGATCCATCCTTTTTCTTCACGAACAGCACCAGAGTGCCCCATGGAGAAACGCTTGGACGAATGTATCCTCGGTCCAACAGATCTTGTAACTGAACCTTAAGTTCCTTCAGCTCTGCTGGGGCCATTCGAAAAGGTGCCTTTGATATCGGTCGCGAATCTGAAAAAGTGTCAATGCTGAATTCGATCTCACGATCAGGAGGCATTCCAGGTAGCTCGCCCGGGAATACGTCAAGAAATCTGCTATGAATTCAGCCTGAGCTGCATCAGTACCTTCCTGTCGGGTGTCTCGAACAGAAGCTAAGTACCCTTCACAACCCGAATGCAACATAAGCCTAGCCAAAATTGCTGATATCACCATTGCCGTCTTCGGTACAGCGCTGCACGAATAGTAGAAGTCTGCCTCGCCGGGTAGACGGAATACGACTCGCTTCTCCGTGCACTCGATTGTTCTATGGAAAGTACCCAACCAGTCCATCCCGAGAATAATATCGTAATCCTTAATGTCTAGTACAATGACATCTAAGAAAAGATTCCTTCCTCCGATACAAATATAACCATCCCTACAGATGGCATGGGCGGGCATGTCAACTCCCGAAGGTGTACTCATGCAAAGATTCATATTTAAGAGAGTAGAAGCTAATTTATGCTCAATAGAAAAATCAGCAGATATGAAACTATGCATAGCACCTGAATCGAATAAGACTATAGCGGGCAATTGTCACGCCCCAGTCCCAAAATACACGGGACCAGGCCACGTGGCATTGGCCAGCTGACACGTCTCCGAAGGATATCCCAATTTAATGGATCCTAACGAAGCGTGCTACGCTATCCTAAAATACTAACAAGTCTGATATGCTAATATATAGCAGGCAATGTCTAATCTCATCCACAAAAAACAATAACATAAAGACTAAAATAAATGCTGGTAAATAAAATACAAGAGTCGGAATATCCATAATACATCTGAAATAGTCTGAATGGGGACAAACCCACTGAAATACAGAAATAGAAATAAAGTGCAGAAAGAGGTAAGATAACTAGACTAGAGTATCAACTAGCTAGATATAAAAACTCTAGGCCAATATAGTTGCGTACTCAAATCACGGAAACTCTCCTAGAAATGCCTCGTAGTCCTCAATCAGGAATCATGTCTCTACTCCTGCTCTGTAGATGGTAGGGTACAAGTGCTCGTCCGGATCTGAAAGAGAACCAGGTCCTCAGAGGGATGTAACAAGTATACAGAAATGCATGCCATAAAGTAAATACTGTGTAAACTCAAGGGTAATCTAACCAGCTAAGTGAAATGCACTTTGAAGACAACCCTGGTACGTATGGGTAGGTGAAAGGTATGAAGCATAGCGTCGAGCCAGAGGCTAAGTAACTGGCATTAGCTGTAAACTGAATGCCAGGTGTATATATGCTGACTACATCACCGATCATGATAGCGCGCAGCTAGTAACCTCTGCCGGATGTATCGACACGCATATATGCCCATAACCGGGAACCAGAGCCCAAAACCGGGTAACACATGGCCCATAACCGGGTAACACTGAGGCTCACGGCCCCGTAGTTTACTCTGAAACTACGGTGACCTAATGTCTGTCCCATACGCCTACTAATTGTCTTTCCCGCCCAATGTCAATGTACAAGTCGCAAATACGATGTGGACACCTCATACTATGATGCAAGTCGCTACAAAAATAAATAACTAAGCTAAATGCCATCACACGTGCTGCTCATGCTGATGGCCAGTCGATCATGAAGCACGCGTCCCTACATGAACTCACTCTGTGACGTGTTAAGATACGTGTCAGGGCCTGGAAAGTCATATTGATAACTCCTCAATTTTAGGTGGGTCCACTAGACACTAAGTCAGACACAAGTCCTAACGTCAATGCCTTCGTTGACTGCACCCGAGTCTTCTCGGACGCGCATAGTTTAATATTGAAACAATGAAATATGTAACTAGTTAACATCTGAATTTATACAGCATCAACAAGGCAAGGTATACTTGCCTATCTCGGGTAGCTGCGAAAGCCAAAGTCCTGCTCCTGAAGCCTCGGCTATACTGTCCAGCAATCCTATATATGATATGATAATGACAATATTAGTCGCTACAATAGCATGACTAAGACACTACTTGCAACTATAGCTGACACAGGGTCTGGGCTGTATATTTATATATAGCTATTACAAATATATATATATATGTACACTAATACATATTTATTAAAATAATATGTATGTTTAATAGTACAAAAATAGCACCTATGTTTTATTAGTAATACACCAGTAATTAAGTATATATACACATATTCAATAGATACATATATATGTATATAATTGGTAATATTCACAATTTCATATATTTATACATATACATATATTTAGATAATAATTTGTACACACATATTTATATATATATTTAAATATATATTCATATACATACTAATATACCCTTTATAAATATATTAAGTACATAATATATATATTAATATATATGTATACATATACATATGTACATTATACTAATATACTAAATACATAAGGTGTATATATATATATTTATATACATAAATATACATATATACTTATATGTACAAAAAATAATAATTATACCAATAAATAGCATATAATATAGAAAAATACAGAATATATATGTGCCATATATATTAACTATAAAATATTTCAAATGTATACAAATATACATTATACATACTTACATATAATAATTATGTAATATATTAATACATAAAACGTATTTGAAATATATATACATTTACATATATATATATATATATATATATTTATATATATATATATATATATATATATATATATATATATATATATATATATATATATATATATATATATATATATATATATATATAAGTATATATACCTATTAGGTATAAAATAAATATTTACTCAAGTATTTATATACATACATACATACATACATACATACATACATACATACATACAAACATACATACATACATACATACATACATACATATATAAATACGAACTTATATATTTATATCATATATAAATATACTTAGAATATATACATTTATATATATAAATATTAAGAAATACAGAAATATATATATAAGTACATACTTATATATACATATATGCTTAATAGGTATTTAATTAATATACGTATACAAAATACATATATATATTCCTATTATATATAATACTAAATACAATATGTATATATATATAACACAGTATTTATACAGGAGAGTATATATATAAATACTAAACAATACAGAATATTATATATAATATACTGAAATACGTATAAAAATACAGAAACTATACTAATATGCATGTATATAAACTTGCAACATCAAATACATATAAAATTAATGGTATAAATACATAAAATCATACACCTATACGACGCTCAGGTCGAGGGGGTCCCGGTGGCTGACCGTCGGCGGCGGGGATGGCCGGACGGAGCTCCGACGAGGCTTGGGAGGTTCGGCGGCTACAGCAGCGGGTCTGGACTCGTCGGCGCTGCGGGGGCGAGTACGGCCAGGGGCATCGTCTTCCGGCGCTGGAAGTTGACGGAGAGGGAGGTGGTTGGCCGGGGGAGAGGTCAAAGGAGTTGGGCGACAGGGCGTTCAGTGGTGGCGGAGCAATCGGAGGTCGGGATGGTCGACTCGAGCTCGGGGGAAATAGGCTCGGGTTGAGGACGGGGCTGCTGGTGGTTGCTGCCGGCGGCGGGTGGCGGTGGCTGGGGGTAGGGGAGAGGCTGCCGGAAGGGACCGGGTGGCTGCGGGGGTGGCTGGAGTTGGTGGCCGAACGGGATAGGGCGGCGGGGATGTTAGGTAGGGGTAGAGCTCGGGCTGAAGGCTTAGGGAGAATAGGGTTTTAGGTAGGGTATTACCTTGGTTTGTGTGTATTAAATAAGGTGAAATAATGTATATGTAGGAGAGAGAGTGGGGGTATCCTGCCTAGGGATTAGGGCCGGCTGTAGGAAATTTTTGGGGAGTTGGGGGGGTCCATCATGATGAGGGGAGGGCTAGGAATTTTGCATTTCAAATGGAGGGTCATGATGTGCCCTCCATAAAGGGGTGCAAGTACATGAAAAATGGGGGGAAATTAAATGTGAACCGGTTCAAGGAATGTAGGCTCTTTCTCCATGTGGTTGGGCCAATGAGAGGGGGGCACCTCATTGCAATTTTGCACAAAGGCCCCTGAATAATTTGGAATTTGCACTAATTCTGGAATTGGGGATTTAATGTAATAAAATACCATGTTTGGTGTTTTGCATTGGGCTAGGATGGTGTATGGTATTTTGTATGAGGATTGTCGGTGTGTGTGTGGGTTTGGGTTGGAGTTGGGTCTAATTTAAATGAGGCTAGGTTACTACATTAATTAATTTATAATTAATGCACTGGGTGTCTCTAAATTAATTTAATAAATACCGGGGGTCTAAATTTGGGTTGGATAAGGGTCATTAGTGTGGTAGGCTCAGGGTACAATAATGTCATAATCTGGGTTGGTCAAAACGGCTAAAGGTCGGGTCTCAATTTTGATTGGAACGGACAACGAACGTAAATACGCAATTTATTTAATTTGCGTACGGACGTTTGTAACGACTTTTGTGCGACTAAAATCATACACAAAAATCAGTATCCGGGGGTTGCTCGAGGTTCATTATGATAGGTTAGCTGGTCTAGGCCAAGTGTATGGAATTTATTTCAGGGTAACAGCTAGTGTAGGGTCCTAAATACCGGGACAACTGTAAGGCGTCCTAAGTAATAAAATTATAGAACAAATATTTAATACTCAGTATAATAAATTCTAATTATGACCAAAATAACCTTAATCTCTTTATCTAGTTAATTAAAATTTTTTTTTTTTTGGTCTAGGGGTTTTACAATCTACCCAACTTATAAGAATTTTGTCCTCAAAATTAAAATAACATATAATAAGCTATAATTCATCAAGCAATGCTACGGACATACCTAGGGTTGGTGGGGCTGGCGTTTGTACTATCTTTCGGGCTCTATCGCTATATACTGGAAACACTCCTGAGCTTGATATTGGGTTGATCCGCACCTCAGGCATAATCCTAGTCTTCTTCTGCAATCCTTCTGGACATATCCCTTCTTTCTGCAAAAGTGACACGTCAGTAGCTCCCTCTGCTGATATGGCATAATCTTTTGTTGTGTCTGCACTCCTGGATGGCGAATCGGTCCTTCTGCTCTAGGCTGAGCTCTGGCTGGTGCAGTCGTGCTGGAATGCCTCGATCCTCTGCTAATAGCTTCCTGGATCCTTGCCTCTGATAGGACTTCCTCGTATGAGATCCTCGCCTGAGTAGTAGTGTACCTCTGCAGCTCGAAGGTAAGGCCGTGATGGAATCTCCTGGCCTTCTCCAGGTTGTTGGGTATTAGGGCTGTACCGAAACGGCTGAGTCAGCTGAACTCTGCGTCGTAGGCATCCACGGTCAAGTTCCCTTGCTCCAGGTGTAGGAACTGGGAGTATAGGGCATTCCGGACCGTAGCGGGGAAATACTTCGCATTGAAGTACTCCAGAAATTCCTCCGAAGTCTGCGTTCTGCCGATGCTGCGCTCCATAGAATCCCACCAGTGATGGGCGTTGCCTGTGAGTTAGGCCCTCACTGCGGTCATCCAGAGGTCGGGGTGTAGCTGCGAACCCTCTAACAGCATCTCAGTGTTGGAGACCCAGTCTGAGATCTCCTCTGCAGTCTCCTTGCCCGAGAAGGTTCTCGGTTCCATCTGGCGGAAGCCTCGTACAGTGCCCACTGGCTGGACAGGTGCAGGTGCAGGTGCTGGTGCTGGTGCTGCTGCTTGGGCAGGTGCCCTCTCTAGTACCACCATCAAGCCCTGTCTCAGAGTCTCAGTCTGATGCCACTGTGCCTGCATCATCGTCTGAAAGGACTGGAACATCTGTGGCTGTTCCTCCGCTGGTGGCATCTGGGGTGGAAATGGTGGAGGTGGTGGTAGTGGTACCTCCGGCTGCCTCATCGGTGTCTCCTCGGATGCCGGCCTCTCGAAATGCGGTATCGGAGTGGCCCTCGAGGTCTGTCCCTCGAAGTGCTGCATCGGGATCGTCTGCGATGTCTGGCCCTCTGGCTGCTGCATCCCGTCGTTGGGAGAGGTCTGATGCCAGTGTATCATCGGGGCCCGGGGGATCACCTGTGCCTGTGGCTGAGGCTGCTCTCCAGGTGGTCCCTAGGATATCTCCTCCCTCGGTGCGAGGGCTGATGGTACTATGGCACCAAGTATCTCGCGTCTACTGCGTAGGTTCATCTCGCTGTAAGAGATAGAACTTCATTAAAAGAGTACGGAATAACAAGCAGGATGCAGATATTTAATTTAATCAAATGCGAAGGAGGTTCAAAGGCGGAAAGTGGATGAGATCTATTAATTTCTATCCTATTGCAGGCTCGCTGGGCATGTTACCATACCACAAGCAATAAATATGACCTGCTTGGGCCACCACTAAAACCATGTCACGCCCCAGTCCCAAAATATACGGTACCAGGCCACATGGCATTGGCCAGCTGACACGTCTCCGAAGGATATCCCAATTTAATAAATCCTAACGAAGCGTGCTACGTTGTCCTAAAATACTAACAAGTCTGATATGCTAATATATAGCAGGCAATGTCTAATCTCATCCACAGAAAATAATATCATAAAGACTGAAATAAATGCTGGTAAATAAAATACAAGAGTCCGAATATCCATAATACATCTAAAATAGTCTGAATGGGGACAAACCCACAAAAATACAGAAATGGAAATAAAGTGCAGAAAGAGGTAAGATAACTAGACTAGAGTATCAACTAGCTAGATATAAAAACTCTAGGCCAATATAGTTGCGTACTCAAATCACGGAAACTCTCCTAGAAATGCCTCGTAGTCCTCAATCAGGAATCCTGTCTCTACTCCTGCTCTGTAGATGATAGGGTACAAGTGCTCGTCCGGATCTGAAAGAGAACCAGGTCCTCAGAGGGATGTAACAAGTATACAGAAATGCATGCCATAAAGTAAATACTGTGTAAACTCAAGGGTAATCTAACCAGCTAAGTGAAATGCACTTTGAAGACAACCCTGGTACGTATGGGTAGGTGAAAGGTATGAAGCATAGCGTCGAGCCAGAGGCTAAGTACCTGGCATTAGCTGTAAACTGAATGCCAGGTGTATATATACTGACTACATTACCGATCATGATAGCGTGTAGCTAGTAACCTCTGCCGGATGTATCGACACGCATATATGCCCATAACCGAGAACCTGAGCCCATAACCGGGTAACACATGGCCCATAACTGGGTAACGCTGAGGATCACGGCCCCGCAGTTTTCTCTGAAACTACGACAACCTAATATCTGTCCCATACGCCTACTAATTGTCTTCCCCGCCCAATATCAATGTACAAGTCGCAAATGCGACGTGGACACCTCATACTATGATGCAAGTCGCTACAAAAATAAATAACTAAGCTAAATGCCGTCACACGTGCTGCTTATGCTGATGGCCAGTCGATCATGAAGCACGCGTCCCTACATGAACTCACTCTATGACGTGTTAAGATACGTGTCAGGGCCTGGGAAGTCATATTGATAACTCCTCAATTTTAGGTGGGTCCACTAGACACTAAGTCAGACACAAGTCCTAACGTCAACGCCTTCGTTGACTGCACCCGAGTCTTCTCGGACGTGCACAGTTTAATATTGAAACAATGAAATATGCAACTAGTTAACATCTGAATTTAGACAGCATCAACAAGGCAAGGTATACTTGCCTGTCTCGGGTAGCTGCGAAAGCCAAAGTCCTGCTCTTGAAGGCTCGGCTGTACTGTCCAGCAGTCCTATATATGATATGATAATGACAACATTAGTCGCTACAATAGCACGACTAAGACACACTACTTGCAACTATAGCTGACACAGGGTCTGGGCTGTATATTTATATATAGCTATTACAAATATATATATATATATATGTACACTAATACATATTTATTAAAATAATATGTATGTTTAATAGTACAAAAATAGCACCTATGTTTTATTTAGTAATACACCAGTAATTAAGTATATATACACATATTCAATAGATACATATATATATATATAATTGGTAATATTCACAATTTCATATATTTATACATATACATATATTTAGATAATAATTTGTACACACATATTTATATATATATTTAAATATATATTCATATACATACTAATATACCCTTTATAAATATATTAAGTACATAATATATATATTAATATATATGTATACATATACATATATATATTACACTAATATACTAAATACATAAGGTGTATATATATATATTTTTATACACAAATATACATATATACTTATATGTACAAAATATAATAATTATACCAATAAATAGCAAATATATTAAGTACATAATATATATATTAATATATATGTATACATATACATATATACATTACACTAATATACTAAATACATAAGGTGTATATATATATATTTTTATACACAAATATACATATATACTTATATGTACAAAATATAATAATTATACCAATAAATATCATATAATATAGAAAAATACAGAATATATATGTACCATGTATATTAACTATACAATATTTCAAATGTATACAAATATACATTATACATACTTACATATAATAATTATGTAATATATTAATACATAAAACGTATTTGAAATATATATACATATATATATATATATATATATATATATATATATATATATATATATATATAAGTACATATACCTATTAGGTATAAAATAAATATTTACTCAAGTATTTATATACATACATACATACATACATACGAACTTATATAATTATATTATATATAAATATACTTAGAATATATACATTTATATATATAAATATTAAGAAATACAGAAATATATATATAAGTACATACTTATATATACATATATGCTTAATAGGTATTTAATTAATATACGTATACAAAATACATATATATATTCCTATTATATATAATACTAAATACAATATGTATATATATAACACAGTATTTATACAGGAGAGTATATATATAAATAGTAAACAATACAGAATATTATATATAATATATTGAAATACGTATAAAAATACAGAAACTATACTAATATGCATGTATATAAACTTGCAACATCAAATACATATAAAATTAATGGTATAAATACATAAAATCATATACCTATACGACGCTCAGGTCGAAGGGGTCCCGGTGGCTGACCGTCGGCGGCGGGGATGGCCGGACGGAGCTCCGACGAGGCTTGGGAGGTTCGGCAGCTACAGCAGCGGGTCTGGACTCATCGGCGCTGCGGGGGCGAGTACGGCCAGGGGCGTCGTCGTCCGGCACTGGAAGTTGACGGAGATGGAGGTGGTTGGCCGGAGGAGAGGTCAGGGGAGTTGGACGACCGGGCGTTCAGCGGTGGCGGAGCAATCGAAAGTCGGGATGGTCAGCTCGAGCTCGGGGGAAATAGGCTCGGGTTGAGGACGGGGCTGCTGGTGGTTGCTGCCGGCGGCTAGGCGGCGGGTGGCGGTGGCTGGGGGTAGGGGAGAGGTCGTCGGAGGGGATCGGGTGGCTGCGGGGGTGGCTGGAGTTGGTGGCCGGACGGGATAGGGCGGCGGGGATGCTGGGTAGGGGTAGAGCTCGGGCTGAAGGCTTAGGGAGAATAGGGTTTTAGGTAGGGTATTGCCTTGGTTTGTGTGCATTAAATGAGGTGAAATGATGTATATGTAGGAGAGAGAGTGGGGGGATCCTGTCTAGGGATTAGGACTAGCTGTAGGAAATTTTTGGGGAGTTGGGGAGGTCCATCATGATGAGGGGAGGGCTAGGAATTTAGCATTTCAAATGGAGGGTCATGATGTGCCCTCCATAAAGGGGTGCAAGTACATAAGAAATGGGAGGAAATTAAATGTGAACCGGTTCAAGGAATGTAGGCTCTTTCTCCATGTGGTTGGGCTAATGAGAGGGGGGCACCTCATTGCAATTTTGCACAAAGGCCCCTGAACAATTTGGAATTTGCACTAATTGGAATTGGGGATTTAATGTAACAAAACACCATGTTTGGTATTTTGCATTGGGAAAGAATGGTGTATGGTATTTTGTATGAGGCTTGTGGGTGTGTGTGTGGATTTGGGTTGGAGTTGGGTCTAATTTAAATGAGGCTAGGTCACTACCTTAATTAATTTATAATTAATGCACCGGGTGTCTCTAAATTAATTTAATAAATACCGGGGGTCTAAATTTGGGTTGGACAAGGGTCATTAGTGTGGTAGGCTCAGGGTACAATAATGTCATGATCTGGGTTGGTCAAAACGGTTAGAGGTCGGGTCTCAATTTTGATTGGAACGGACAACGATCGTAAATACGCAATTTATTTAATTTGCGTACGGACGTTTGTAACGACTTTTGTGCGACTAAAATCAGGCACAAAAATCAGTATCCGGGGGTTGCTCAAGGTTCATTATGATAGGTTAGCTGGTCTAGGCCAAGTGTATGGAATTTTTTTAGGGTAACAGCTAGTGTAGGATCCTAAATAGCGGGACAACTATAAGGCGTCCTAAGTAATAAAATTACAGAACAAATATTTAATACTCAGTATAATAAATTCTAATTAGGACCAAAATAACCTTAATCTCTTTATCTAGCTAATTAAAATAATTTTTTTTTTGGTCTAGGGGTTTTACAGTAATTCTCTGAAAAGTAAAGTACATGTCACGACAGTTTCAGAGACGGATGCCTCATTCCGAGTCAGTGTATAGACTCGGCCTTGAGCACCCTGGCATCGTGGGTTCACTAGCACATCATTGGCACCATTTGCTGGAGGCCCCTTGTTCTGATTTCCGTTGTTCTGATTTCCATGGTTCTGATTCCCGTGGTTCTGATTTGACTGTGGCCTGACGATCGGTCTTAGATCTCGACAATCAAAATGTTTGTGGTCCATACGACCACATCACCCAGCAACAAAGCACTCATTCATTCGATGTCCTAACTTGCCGCACCTATGGCAGTACGGTGCCTGGGACGGACCCCTTTATTCGAATGTGTGCGAACTTTTTTGTGCTCCAGACCCTCCCGTTTCCTGAGGCCGTTTGTTGTTGTTGGTACGGGGGATTTGTACGTCGACCTTTGGTGGATAGCGCCCAAAGATCCGCTCGCTATTCAGGGCAGCTTCGTAACATTCCCTGTAGGTTTGACATTTCTGGTTGATGACGTCCCTACGTAAATCGTCATTCAAACCCTTCTGAAAACGATAGCACTATGCCTGCTGGTTAGGCAAGAAGTGCCCAGCAAAATTAGCTAGTTTAGCAAATACTGAGTTGTAATCGTCAACATACAAACTTCCTTGTACCAGATTGCTGAAGTCGTCTTCCTTCTGTTGCCGCACGGCCCAGGGAATATATTATTCAATGAAGGCAGATTTGAACATTTCCCAGGTGATTTTACAGTTGGGATTGGCATCATAGATCCCTTACTTAGTGGCTTACCACCAATCATGCGCACGCAGTTCCAGCTGAACCGATGCACAGGCCACTCGTTTGGATCCCCTAATACCAACCAGATTGAAGATTCCTTCCAGCTTCGCAATCTATCCCATCACCACGTCCGGTTTTGCTCGTCCGTTGAACGTGGGTGGATGCATTTTAGTGAACTCTGCTGCTCGGCAGGTGTTCCTATCTGGAGGCTGAGTTTCTTCTGACTCATCCTATACCGCCATAGCCGGCGGCATCACTGTAGCTCCCCCGTTATTGGGTACCAATGATGCAATCAGTTGCATCATAGTATCCATCTGCTTTTGTTGTGCAGCAAACTGTGCTTGTATATACGCCTGTTGAGTAGCGGCTTGTTGTTGCTGCGCCTCTATGAGGTGCATAAGTCGTTCTGACATACTGATTGAATCTGCTCCTTCGGATTCTCCAGAACTTGTCGGATCGCTCTGAATGGGCTGAGCACTGCTTGCAGCGACAGTATTTTTCTTAGCCATTGCTACAAAAGAGAGTAGCTTGATAACATTCCAAAAATGATAGATTTTTATATCTATGGGCTCATTGTATAGGTGACTCATCTCATGCAGCAGATGCCGAATACAACTCAATTGAGAGGCGCATCAAACTCTTTTATTATCTTTTGAAATTCCAAGGACGTAAAGCCGTGCTCTGATACCAATATGTCACGCCCCGATCCCGAAAGGGTCAATCGTCCTCGCTGGATCCCTTACGGAACCAATCATCCTCGCTGGGGTATGATGCCGTGCGAGCCTGGAGTTGCGCTCGCACAAGGCAAGGACGTGCAGTGATAGAAACCCATTTTGAAACACAATTTAGAAAACATATTCACAGATATTTGAACACAAGTGCAGGAAGAAACATGCTTTTTCATTGATAATTCAGAGTAACATACATAGAGTTTACATTGATGCGCCTTCTCGGCTACTTGAATTGCTTTACAAAAGATAACTCAAAATGCAGGGTACTCTCCATCAGATAGTCCATGTCGTTTGTATATTACGCCCTTGTATAAATTGAAGTCCAAGCCTTCAAAATGAACTGACTCCAGCTATACTTCAAAATAGAGGTGCTCCTAACGCCTTCTCGCTATGTACTAGCGTTGCACCATCTGAGTGCCTGAAATAGTTGTCTACAACGTGGGTTAGTACTAAACTTGTACTGGTGAGCGGGATGAACCCATTCGACTAAATCGACACTAGCTTATTAGGGGCGAACATGCATTAAGATGATCTTTCTATACAGAAGCAAGTGAATTCAATTCATATCATATGCATGTTTTGATAGGAATGAAAATAGCATCAAATCCAACCAGTACACCGATTGCATACTCAACCGATGCACGCCTTCCCTGCAACGAAACACAAGTATACTTACCATCTGCACAAGACAATAAATTAGCATGTGTTCTATTCTATGCGGTCATTGGTGTGATCGACACCTTAGGGACTTATTCCAAGCATTAGCGGCGCGTCCTATCAGCTCGGGTAGCAAGCTCTGCTGGAGGTCCCGTATGCATCGTGACTAGCACGATCAAATATTTCCCTCCGGATCGATACGGTTCTAGTGCCCCGGAATACCATTTCGAGAAAATACCAAACCTTGTGCACAAGTTGTCCCATACCATGCAAATGCATGAATAATTCATATATCATACAATGCATCAAAATAAACAGAAGAAGTAAAGCAGCAACATATATCTTATGCAACAGTTCATATTTTCTCAAGCAGTGTTCCGATTTTGGTATCCCATAGGTCCAAACTCTATCCGAGGTACCAGGCCGCAACCAACAACCAACTTCTTTTTCAACCAACTCAAGTTTAAAAGGTGTGCAAGCATATAGTAAAACCAGTCTACAATTCCCATGTTCCTTTCTTAGTGGCTGGCATGCATTGTGGCTAAGGATTTCCTAGGCGTCCAACCGGGCATCATCGAGTGAACATTTGAAACATTAGAGATGTGGGCGTGAAGAAGTAGGAAAGAAGGGTCCAAACCACTCACTTGTTAAGGGAAAAGATGCTGAAATAAGGAATCCCGCTTAGCGACGATCAAACATCAGTTACACGGACCTGCAACAGCACGAGCACGGAGTTATAATTCTTGCCTATCATTCCTTGTCAAACTCCCTAAAAATCAATGCTCCAAACGATAAAACCAGTAGCAAAAACCAAGCAAATCGAAAGCAACACCAAATCAAAATCCCAAAGCGGCAATCAAGAAAACCAAGCAAATCGAACACGAAAACTATTGGACTTGTTTCAATAGAGGCCTTTCCATGAGTTGGAAAGGATCATCGCATTTCGTCCGTGGCAAGAAGATGCCGAGATCTAAGCTACGACTCAGACGGACTAGCCACAAGCCCAATTACATAGTGCTCGTCCCGGTCGGATCAGGATTTAAGGTACTACATATAACCGTCTCAAACCCCGTATAATTAGATTAGGGTATCGTGTCCTGTGTCAGTCGCAAACTGCGATACAAAAAAAAAAGAAAAATAACCCAATTTGGACTTCAAAAACTGTCCCGAACTCACAAGTTCACGGCCGTTTTACGACCAACCTATTTAATAATTACAAAATTCACTTGAACAGTAAATTAGATAATATAACCAAGTTTTAAACCAGGTAATTAGTTTATTTTATTTTATGGTATTATAATTTGTGTTTTATTCGCAGATAAAATTGACCAAAATCTTAGTTTTTAAAATTCAAAATTTTTGAAACTGGATGTGTCCCACTAAATGAGATGACTTCGTCGTGTGTGAATTGCATTAAACAGAGCGTATCATCAATGCAAACATGTGGGATTTCACGAAAGTTGATTTGGATTTGCGTGCACACCGGAATCAACGGGTATCCATCGAAATTACCCCGTATCGGGTCTATTCTGAAACTAGTTGTAACTTCGTGTGTGCTTGTCGTTTCATAACAAAACTTATGCCATCGAATTTGTAGCGTTATGCTGGTCCTGTGACCCATGTTTGGTTCGATTCTGAGAACGTTGACAAAATTCTGTATCGTGGGCCCCACGACTCCACTTGACGGGCGTTTTGTGACCGGCTTATTAGAATCCAGTTCTGGATATTCCGTTGGATTTGTATCTTCGTTCTGGAATCGTGGACACTAAGTTTGACAAATTTGGAGAACTTTGTCTCTGGCATATTTTTTGTTGCAAAGTGGGCCACTTGTGGACCCCACTTTAACCAGAAACTGTTAATTTTGCCCATGTGTCCAAATTGGACTTATAGGTAGGCAATCCTAGCTATTTTATATCTTTTGAAAGTGATAGTAATGTTTATTTTAGCATCCGAAGGCGTACTTGAAGATCACACTGTTACTGGAGCAATTTGAAGAATTCAAACCCCAAGCAAGTGTACCATGCCAAAACTTGTATTGATTGCCTTATTATTATTTATTTGATCATTTATGTGATGTATCTGCTCAACCTAGGACCGTGTGACGTTACTTAGCGTCCAAATAATATTCGGGTGTCGACGCCGTACGCGAAGTCGTGTAACATCACTTAGAGAGTTGATATCATGATCCTATATTTTCGTGCTTGCTTTATCAAGTACGTCATACCATAGAACACCTGACACTATTCATGAGACAAAATCTTTCCTGAGTTATTCATGGTGATTCTGTATAGGATTACAGGATTCGTGACATATGACTTGCATTATACATAGATATTATTATGACTCGCTGTAATAGTTAGAGGTTATGATCTTGCGTGTTATGGACATGAGACGTATGATTATATTGGGTGGGAAGAGACACACAGGCTACAGGCTAATTATATATATATATATATATATATATATATATATATATATATATATATATTTATTTATTTATTTATTTATTATTTCGGTGCCGTAGCCTCTACATCAGAGCTAGGCCCACTACATGATATCACTACTACGGGCTCTCCGACACAGAGCTTGTAGTGGTCTCAGCCTAAGTACTAGTGATCTTCTCATTTGCATATCACATAGCTGGTTACATAGTTTGCCCTATTGATATATTTTATATACTGTATTTATTTTGGCTTGAGTTATTCTTGTACCTTGCTATGTCCCCTGAGGACCTGGATCTGAATTATGTCCCCAGGTATAACAGATGAGATCTACCCTAAGACATACGGGACAGGAGCAAACACTAGAGCAGTACCAACACCAGAGGGCGAGGTAGAGCCAGAAGATTTCTCCTTAGTATTTTGTTACTCTGTTATTTCTGTTATTGATACTTTATTTTCTATCTCCTGGATTTATGTATTAAAACTCATTATCGTGTTATTCCCCGATATATTTTATTGAGACTTGGTGGATATATTTTATTTCGATTATTCTGACATTTGATTTATGTTTACCTTCTGTGGATGAGAATAGAGTTAGATTGTGATATGTATCATAGACCATTATAATGTTTTACAGCTTAAGTACACTCTAATGGGTCCATTAAATTGGGTTTGTCCATTAGAGTGTGCTGCTGGCCATTGCCACGTGGCTAGTCCCTCAGCATGTTAGGACTGGGGCGTGACACTATCCTAAATCTACTAATATCTGCATCGTCAACTGAATTTTGTAACCTGTCATCAATGTAGTAATCCACCCCAACACCAAACAAGGACAAGGGAATGAATCACAATAGCAGGACAACTTATGTATCAGCTGACTAGCAAGCAGCACACCCCCGATAAGAAATCAACAACCAATCACAATCACAATCACGAACAAGTTTCATATCTGATGATGCAATCTAGAGATCATATATGGATCACGATCATTATCAAATTTCCCGACAATAATCTCATTTACTCGGGATCAAGTTGTGTCTATATAGGTACCGTGCTTTAGATCCGACCCCCACATAAATATGAAATTTGTATGTATATTTTAAGTTTTAATTAATTTTAAATTCTGGTTTATAACCAAGAGTTTACTGGACTGTTGGTGAGCTAAGCCTCACCCCGGCATCATAAGGCCTTACAGATGGCGGAAAACTTTATTAAAGTTGTTATGTATTGTCAAAATTTCAATGAACATGATCCAACGGTTCTCTCCCACCACATGATGCAACTACAATCAAAATTAAACTATCTATTAATACATATGTCTAATATTCAGTTTTGACTTATCTGTCGTCTCGTGTGTCAAAGACAACACACCATACGGTAGTATTTTGTCGGCAAGAAGACATGAATAAAAGTTTAACTTATTTTGTTGTACTTTCATTTTCAAGTGTCGGTGTCCTACGTTCCTTAAATTCTAAGAGATACGACCCCTATATTTTATTATCTTATCGAAAAGTCTGCCTCTAGAAAACTGACTCCAAATCCTAAAGTTTAGGTTAAAACACGTTCAACCTAGTTTTTCGGAATTCCGAAAATGGTTCTCTTCCAAAATTATTAAAAATTTGGTAGAGTCTCCTTTATTTTTGGCTCCAAAAATAGTAAAACACACCCCGAGCAATCCTCCATAGACTTTCACCTTTGGTTCACCGACCCTTCGGTGGAGCATCTCTCAACACCGGTAACCATGCAGTTATAATATATAAATAAAATATTGCAATAAAATAAATTTTTGCATACCTTAGCGAGCTAGCTATTTTACTAATTTATTTGTAATAGTTCTTTCAGTGCTTCATAAGCTCAAGCAAACACACAATTATTAGGAAAAAATTATATAAAACAAGTTTCTAAGCATTAACACATAACAAATAAATTTAACTACATAAAATATATAGTAGGATATTAGTTAAAAAAAGAATTTCAAAAGTTAAGATCTAGTTTGACTAAATCAACCTATACTTGATATGTACCATATACTAGCTTTTAGAAGGCACAAAAAAAATATTTAACTTGAAAATTTAATAAATAGGGTTATCCTAATATACGGGTACCTATAAATACTTATTTTAACTAAATAATTATAACAAAATATGTCAAAATATGTATGTTTTAAATCTGGACAAAATTAAAATATTATATTAAATTTATAAAATATCAAACTTACATATTCAAGACTAAACTAAATATGACCTAATGTATACATATCATGCTAATGATGTATAAAACCCATAGTACCTAGATTTTAGTTTATAACATATACATTAAATTAAGAAACATATACACAATCCATCAAGCAAAAGTTCTCATACCTCATATATTAATTGTATAACCTTCATAGCTAATTCTAAAAATTATTCCTTGTGTCACCCGATAATAGACTTACTTGTGTCTATACATCTATATTAAGTCCAATATATATATATATATATATATATACACACACACACTAGGGACACAACTTATGGCCACAACTCATAAATATATATATAATTATTTACATATCCATATTCTCTACTTTTAGAACTTTGAATCTTTAAGAGAGAAAAATTTCTCCTAAGTGATTTTAACCAAAGAAACAAAAGGAAGAAAATAATTGAAAGATGAGGAGTAAGGACTTGCCTCGTTCTTGGAAAACCCTAGAATTTCTTCCAAATATTTTTCTCCAAACCAGAACCCTAATGATCGAAGTTATATATATATATATATATATATATATATATATATATATATATATATATTATAAATTTCCTAATTTTTAGGAATTTTAAAATTAAATTTCACAATTTTTTGGAATTTTCTACAATTTTTAACTAATAAAAATTAAGGCAATTTGGATTTAAACAAATTTTAAATGATGTTAATCAATATTAAAATATTATGAAAATAATATTTTTAGGTGTAAAATAAAATATTAGACATAGGATAATTTTCCTGGAATTTATTGGACCCCAAAAACATTTTTAAAGACCTAAAAACTAAGTTTTATTAAACCCTAAAATAAACTCGGTTTATTTCCAACTGAACCGACCCGAACCGGACCAGACCCGGTCTAGCTGAACCGGGTCCAACCCTAGCGGGTCAGATCCGAGCCCGATACCCGACCCGACCCGCTTCGACCCGACCCGACCCGTTAACCCTAATCTTCTTCCCCGATCATGGCGATTCGCCTCCGCCCGTAACCGCCGTGGCCCTCCGGCTCCCCGCGCCACTCGACCTTCCCGCTCCTCCAACCGCCGGCTGCTCCGCTCCCCGGCGTCGCTCCGCCTACACCGTAATTGTTGGCCCTTCGCCTCCTTGCTCCTCCTATATAAAGCCCAGCGCAGCCCGACCAACCCCGCTGCTCCGTAGTCCCCTTCGTCTCCACCCGCCGACCGCTGCCACCGTCGTCCCCGACCTCTCCCAGCGCCCCTCTCTCTTCTAGCCTCCAGAGACCCAACCGTCGACAACCTTGATGAACCCCTCTCCAGCCACCACAGTCGGCCAACCCTCAGCCCCGAGCCGGCGAGCCGTCGCCGGCCGATCTCGCTAGCAGCAGCAGCAGCGGCCCGCCACCAGCGCAGCCCCGGCCAGCTTCCCCTGAGTCACCTCCCCCAGCCGCAGCACAGTGCCGGAACCCTAACCCTAGCTATGTCGTGTCATGTCGCCTCGCGGACACGAGAAATCCTAATTCTGTGGAGCCCTGTTCAGGTAGCCTTTTCTCTCTCTTCGCTGCCCCATTTTTTGTTTCGTCTGTTATAACGTGAACCCTGTGTGACCCTCTCGATACCCGTGCAACCCGTTCGGTGTGTCGCGTCCTGTGGCGACCGTGAACTGCGATCCAAAATCAGGAAAATGCTCGCCCTATTTTTCCCGGAACTGAGTGCGCCCCGCCAAACGGGACAACTTGGTCGTGTGCAAACTTTACCGAAAGGTGCGCGCCGTTAATACGGACATGTGGGATTTTGCGAAAGTTGATTTGGATGTGCGTGCACACCAAAATCAATGCGTATCCGTCGACAACACCCCATATCAGCCCTATTCTGGAACTCATTGTAACTTCGTGTACATATGTTGGATCGAAACGAAACTTATGCCATTGGACTCGTAGCAATACGCTGGTCCTCTGACCCAAGTTTGGTTCAATTCTGAGAACGTTGACAAAATCGCGTATCGTGGGCCCCGCGACTCCACTTGACGGGCGATTTTGTGATCGGCTCATCAAAATCCAGTTCTAGATGTTCCGTTGGGTTCGTATCATCGTTTTGGACTTGTTGATACTAAGTTTGAAGAATTTGGAGAACATTGTCTCTGACACATTTTTTGGTGCGAAGCGGTACACATGTGGACCCCGCTTTGACCAAGAACTGTCATTTGTGCCCTTGTGTCCAAATTGGACTAAAGGACAGGCGTTTCTAGCTATTTTATGTCTTCTGAATCTGATGGTGATGTTTATTTCAGTAACCGGAGGAGTTCTTGCAAATTCCTCTAATACCAAAGCTACAGTTGGAGTCAGAACCCCAGGCAAGTGTACCATGCCAACTTGTAATTCTTGTTACATATTTTCTTGACTTATTTATATGTTGTACATGCTTAACCTAGGACCATGTGACATTACTTAGCGTCCGAATAATATTCAGATGTCAATACTGTACGCAGAGTTGTGTAATGTCACCTAGACATGGATATCGAGACCCAATACATTCTCGTGCTTGCATCATCAAGTACGTCATACCCAGGACACCTGATACTATTCATGAGACAGAATCTTTCTGAGATATTCATGGTGATTCTGTATAGGATACAGGTTTCATGACATATACTTTATTCATATGCTTAGATCTCATTATGACTTGTTGCATTAGATATGATCTTGCGTGTCATGGATATGAGACGTGTGATTACATTGGGTGGGGAGAGTATTACCATATCAAAGGCTGATTATATTATATATTATTATCTGGAGGTGTCTTAGTCTCTGACACAGAGCTTTGGCACAAGTTCTGGCCCTTCGAAATAATACTGCTATGGGTTTCTTCGACACAGATCCTATAGTAGTCTCAGCCCGAGTATGATTAAAACTTTCACTTGCATATCACTTAGCTAGTTATATAGTTTACCCTATTATTTCATTTATTGCTGCATTGCATTTATTTTGGCATAAGTTATTTTGTACCTTGCTATGTCCCCTAAGGACCTGGATCCGGTTTATGTCCCCAGGATTAGCAGATGAGATCTACCCCGAGGTATACGGGATAGGAGCATTAGCAGGAGCAGAAGCAGGAACAGTAGCAAGCACTGGAGCAGTACCAGATCCAGAAGACGAGGTGATCGCCGAGGATTTCTCCTGAGTATATGTCTTATCCATACTCAGTATATGATGTTATTATCTTATTTCTTGACTATTGTACCAGACTTGTTATCGGGTTGTTCCCCGATTCATTTACTTGTGACTTGATGATGATTATATTTCCTTTTATTGATATTGATGTATTCATTTCTGTGGATGAGATTAGTAGACCCTTATTGTTGTATTACAGCTTAAGTACGCCCCGATGGATCCATTTAATTGGGTTTGTCCATCGGTGTGTGCTGCTGGCCATTGGCACGTGTCTAGTCCCTCGATATTTTGGGACTGAGACGTGATATATATATATATATATATATATATATATATATATATATATATATATATATATATATATATATATATATATATATATCATTAAAACTCCCAATTCTAGAATTTTGGAAGGAAAATTGGAAGAAGTTAAGTATATACCCTATGGTCTTGAAGAATTGGAAGAAGGAGAAGGAGTTAAAGGAGTGGAGGCTGGCGGCGGCGTCGGGCTCGCACGGGCGATCGTCGGAATAGTAGATAGTGGAGGGGGAAAAAGGAGATGAAGAAGAATAGGAGGGAGAATAGATTTATGTAAGGGTGATGGTGTTGGGGTTGGGTTTCCTTGGTACTTGAAAGAGAAGGAGAAAATGATGGGTGTTCATGTTGGAATTTTGAGGGAAGGAGAGAAAGCCAATTATTATGTTTTATTGCTGAGTCAAAGAAGAAGCCAGGCAAGTTTGGTTGGTTCTGTTGGTTTCATCCTCCCTTTAATGAATATGTTTTCCACTTAGGTCCTTCCTACATCTATATTTGCAAATAATACCAAATTTACAAACTAAACCTATATACTTGTATATATATATATTCATTAATATACTTAAATATGTATATATTTATGAATCCAAGTAAATAAAAAAAATTACAGTTATCACAAGGCCATCAATATATATCTATCATTTCACACAATAATATCCAACTCCATAAGAAGACATTGATATAAAAATATAATATGAAATACTCAATCACAGAACTAAAGCACGATAAGATATAAAAATAGAATCCAAATTACAACCATAAAGTCTAAACAACAAAACAATAGCATCCAAGTCTCAAATATATACCGAAAATAAATCTGGTACCAAAATGGTAAACAGAACTAACTAAGATAATTAGTGATTCCAGCTAGACCTTTCGACAATCATACCTGAACTACAAGGTCCAAGGCTACAGCTACTCCTCCTGTGATCTATAATATATCGGACACAAATCCTCCAAGTTCTTTGAAAAATATTATCCAGTCAGAATTGGAACGAAGCACATAACTCTAACAACTGTTCTAATTAAATAACAAAGGCTATGAAACAATAATAGTGAGTGCAATACAATATGAGAACAAATAACTGAATCATAACTGACAATATCAATATAGAAAATGGATAAACACAACTATATAGCATGGCAGGTAAAGGGCAATATGAGAAATATGAATACAAGGCTATATGGAAGAGAAGGTAATAGGAAATAAATGGAAAGAGTAATAGAGAACATCTCAGTGAAATAAAATAGACAGGAATAAACTATACTAACTACGTTCTTTGAAGTATTAGTGTTGATATGTGATCGGCTTGAGAACTTGCATAATACGATAGGACCTGGCTAATCATAGGTTAGGTGTATGATTAACACTTACAGTACTTTCTCTTGCACAGTAAGGGTATGATCACACATTTATCTAGTACTTTCCCACCCCCGACAAGTATAGTGGATCCAAACTATGACACGCTCCACAAGAATAAGTTGCAGAGTAAGAATAACTTGCACAGTAAATAAGAAAAGAAACATCTCATGACGGAGATCTATATTATACCAATATGTGTACTATCGTGTCAGGAATCAAGTAGTACATCACTAAGTACATGAATCATAGAAAATATCAAATAATAAAAACTATAAAAAATATACTCGCATGTGGTTCAAAGAAAATGGTGCAAATCGGTGTCTAAACTGGTGTCACACAGACCTATATATGAAATATCATATCATTTGGGTGTAATGAAGTGATAAACAAGCTTAAATGAGTTAAAATATGGTTTCTAGGTCAATTCTAGGCCATACTAGTCAAACTAGGCCAGACTAGGTCCAACTACCTATATGGTTGACTTTTAGGGTCAAACTAGTCAACACTAATCAAAACTAGGTTATACCATACTAGTTAGACCTTGCTAATATCTAAGGTATATTAGCTAATACTAGGTTAAGGTTCATAAGTACTTAGTAGTTAGGTTTCTAGAGTAGTACTAGGCCTATACTAGATTATATTAAACTATACTAACTAATACTAAGTTGTACTTGGTATTCTAGTTCTCCTTAGATATTATGGATACTAAGTATCATATAATATATTGTTATATATATAATCAATACCCTAATTGAGCTTAATTATATCATGAACTATATAATACCTTAGCCCAATGATCTAATACCCTAAAGTATCTACACTATCTTGACTGCATCCTTAGTGTATCCTAATAATACACTAACTTACTGACCCTATAACTCGTTACCATAACCTTAACTTTACTCATAAACATGTGTCCACTAACACTAATATTCTTCTCTTACACCTATGTATCCCTGATACCTTAACTTCCTATTATCTCCAATTTGTTCATTGTATTGGAGCTATGCACTGCTCTTCCATAATAGATCTGAGAATACCCAAGACTATAACTCAGTTTCCTGTGACTGAGCACCCCAACTCACTGATACCATAGAGCCTAAGCCTTCCTTGTTGTGCACCGACAACTCATCTTTACCCCCCTTCACTGTCAAAATATTCCATTACAACCTAGATGTAACTCGAGCTCAAGTGCTAACATGCACAGCTATCTGATACCTTCAAGTCCTCACTGCACTCCAGGCAACATGCATTAGTTACCTGTGCCTCTCTTCTAGCATATGGATCTCACACACACAAATACTTGCATCCAATATAAATATATAAACTAGTTTAACATTATAATACCAGGTATCAAACAAGCACACATGGATCATTAGCACCAAATGCACACACAATAGATACACCTAGATACTACTTATGGCATCCCTCACCCCCAAATCTGATACCCATAGCAACACATATTATTTTCTACACTTGAATACTCACTTCTGAATACACCAACACCTCCATGATCCACCCAATTGTCATAGCAACACCAACACCAACTGTAATATGGATTTCACTTCTAATTTTTTCCTGTATTGTTGTTACTACAGTGCCTAAATAATCCTTAACCACAATGACCAACACCCACTAGCACACATCTAGTCTACCCGAGCCCTGCACAGGCAGTTGCTGTCCTTGTTCACAAATACTAGAGGTCCCACAGTTCACACACAGATATATCACACACCCTTCAACTTACTGATCTCTCAACCTAATGACATCCACACTAACACCTACCATATATGAGAATACTCAACCCACACTAAACCAACTAATACACACATCTATCACTCCCATAGCACTAATACCTACTGCCAGGACCTATCCAACCCTGCCTTGGGCACTTGTGCCTGACTGATACCCAAGACTCTATATCTACCTATGCTTGAACCCGTAATACCAAGTTATATTGTATTGACACCTTAGTGTGCACTCACACCTATAATTGATACCCAAACCCCTAAACTAATTCCAATGCTTACCCAACTATTACTACTCAAACACACCACCTATATTTAAACCCATGCTCGATACACTTACTCATCTGCTGCTATCAACTATTTGTAGTCCCAAAACCCCTCCTTATGGTATAAATACTGTCCAAATGCTGATGTGTCACACATGGAGCCCCACAATCCACCTCACTTGCGTATATCCTGCACATACCCCTCACGTCTAATGTTATTGAACAACAACTGCTGCAGGAAATGCATACATGCTCACTGTAAGTTTACTCCTTCTCTTCCCCTTCTAACACCCCCAATACAACACTAACACCACACAACAACACACAACAACACACACCACTTCTGTAATCACACTTACTATAAATATATATATACACACTATACACAGACACAAGCATCATATACGCAATGCAAACTGTGATTGATATGTGCTAGAACCCATACTGATACCCAAAAATTCATACCACTCGATTACCAGATCTGATGAGAAGCCACTGATACTAGCACCATATGCACACGTATCAATCCCCATACTCTTCCAAACCTATATTATAATCTATATTAATATAATCCTCATGGTTCTAATATTTATAGAGTAGATTAGGCACATGATCAACCTATAAGGAATCAAAAATTTTATAGAACATAACACAGACACTACATCAATCACCCACATCAATACCCACACTCAATAACACTTAATTCACACATAACACAATTTCTCTTATAATACCATTCCCAGATGAACAACCCCCATCACATGGGACACTCAATAATATATAAATTATGACACATATATAACTATTATAGCTAATTAGAATATAATAAGTAGGAATTAACACTAAATAGCCACAAAAATCCTATTGAGATCATTCTATAAACACTTTATAGTCAAAATTCGTAGTTCCACCAAATGAATCTTTGAAAATACCAATACAACATCAAAAAGTCTAGATCTAGTGGATTCGAGTCCTCTAGCACCTAGATCTACCATTAGAAGGTCATTTCCACCTATGGGAGGAATGGCTCCATTTGGGTTTCTATCTTGAAAATTGGAGAAAAGAGAAAATTTTACCTATTGGGAGATGGATCCCAATGAATCTCCACGAATTTGGAAAATGATGGAAGAAGAAGTAACACTAATCCTCTTGATAATTCTTCTACTTGGCTTCATTCTTGATCTCCAAGCACTAGCTCTCTATATTAAAAAGTTTTGAAGGTGAAATATTGTGGTAATGGTGGAATTTTGAGATTTAGAGTAAATTAAAAAAATTAGGGTTTGGTGTTCTTGAGAAGGTGGAGAAGATGAAGTGGGGAAGGAGTGGTGGAGGAATGAAATAAAATAAAATAAATAAAGCTTGGAGAAAGGGTTTTGTCATGATAGGTTTGATTTATTTACAAGATTGTCATTCTCCTCTAATTAATTTCTAAACCTAAATGAATGGAATTATTTGATTATGGATGGCATCTAACTAACCAAAATAGAATATTCGAGTCATAACAATTAGTACTAACTAATTCTAACTAACCAATAATTAAGTATAATCACCTAGGCAAAATGACTAGTGAAGTTACCAAAATACCCTTAGTCCAAAATTTTGGGTAATTACAGGACCTGGCACCAGTGTGGATGCAAGCGACTCTCCGGGATCCTCTCCGACCGGATCTTGGTCTCCAAAAGCGCAACAATAGAATACTGCTCTCTACGTATCACCATAAAAATCTCCTTCCACCTTCCCAATGAACATGCTCCTCAAACATTCCAAGCAATGAGAGACATTAATTAATGGAAAGGAGGGTCCCTAAATATTTCCAAATCCAACTTCAAGGGCAATGCCTGATCATCTTGTAGCTGTAGATCTTTTGACTGGATAGTATGCCGCGTATCTCCAATATCCCCTAGGTCACAAAGTAGAGCAACCTACTGGGGGTTATCACTAGATACCTCCCCTCCTTTGCCATGTTCTTTGCTTTGTGAGTTTCTAGAAGTGGCCCCCGAGTAATCCACCGCATGGCACTTTTGACTCCCCTGGATCTCTCCATTATCACTACCACTGACTTTGTGTCCCTTCCTGCCAGTCGCGTTCCTCCTGGTCATAATACCAGCCCTTCCGATAGGCATCGACATAAACTCCACGTGCCAAATAAAGGTAGTAAAATAGCCAGTTCTTTACCCCCAGCAGAGATCCGCTCCCTTTCGTTGGAACCTTTAGAAGGCCATCCAATCGAGGGTGGTGCTAGAATGGCCACCCGAATCCGTAGCATTTTGTCAATGGTATCGCCAAGTACCTTCCCTATAGCAATATCTGCCCTATTGTCTCCCGGTCAACCGACAACATCCACTCTGGCTTCCTCATCCCCTCCCTTCCCAAGGATCAATTCTGCTACTGCTGACCACTTGGGAAACCTGGAATTTGCATATATTGCAAATAGCTTCTATCCTAGTGGTATGAGAGAGAGGCATCCCCTTAAGAGATTGATAGTTCGAGCATCGAGGTACATTTAATTCTCCTTGGGGAATTAATGTGTGGGGCAGTTAGTGTTGTTCGGGCTAGGTGTGGTTCGGGCATGGTGCGGTGCGATGCTGTGCAGGTACGATGCTGGTTCGGGAGGCCTTCAGATCGGATTATAGCCTTTTGGCTAGATTGGTAAGGCCTTCGGGCATGATTGTAGGACTTCAGGATATGTCACGCTCTAATCGGAATATGGAGCCGGACATGGCTAGCTATCCCGTACAAGGTACTATATATCGTACGGCAATCACGACTGTATAAGACAAGGGGTTGCATGCTACAATCAAGTCTCCTATGGTCAAGAACTTCTATGTCTCAATCATTCAAACAAGAAACAATAAGCATAGAGCATATATGATAAGCAATAAGACGTCCCAAATGCTTTCTCTAAATGTTCTGGAGTCTAGCTGTGCAAAAATAAGAAACTGGAAGAGTAACATAAGTACATGACAGTGATCAGCTACAGTATGATTTAGTACAATCATGTAAGTAAACTAATGTCCAGACGAGCCACCTAACAGGTACTGGTGGCTAAACGCCAAAAAGAAGTACATATGAAAGACGAGCAGGGAAGATGAAAACCCACTCACTATCACCTGCGACCATATTCTTGGAGCGCGCCATGAGTTGGAGGAAAGTACGCTGAATCCTCAGGTGCTGGATCAAAATCTGGCCATGCAAAACCAGTGGAGTTAGACCCCAAATAACAAGTACCACAAAGGAAGCACGAAATGGAGAAACAAAAACCTAAGAAAAATATATAATAATACATAGGTTCAGTATTGTAACTTAGGTCCATGGCATATCCTAGCGTGAAGGTTCAACACCACAAACAAACAAGGACAATGGTTGAACCATCACACTATGATAGTCCACTTTCTTAGGCTACTAGCTGAATAATACAATCATAACCTGTAAACAACCTGATTTTTCTAAAATTTTAAAATATATTTTCCCAATTTTTTTAAAATTTTCTGGAATTAAAACTAAGGTATTTTGTGATTAAAAGATTTTTAAATAAGGTTAATTAATATTAAAATATTATAAAAATAATATTTTATGGTGTAAAATGAAAAACCGGACATAGGGTAATTTTTTGTGAATTTATTGGACCCCGAAAATATTTTTAAAGTCCTAAAAACTAATATAGAATTAAACCAAAATAAACTCTGCCTGAACCCGGCTTAATTGGAATTAAACCAAACCAAACTGACTCAAACCGAACCAAGCAAACCCAGAACGAACGGGTCGGGTCAGATCCGAATCAAACCCGACCCGACCCGAAACCCTAACCGAACCCTAATCCCAATGCCCACCGGATTCACTGTTCACTCCCTATAAATCCTCGACTTCCGTGCCCGCCGCCGCCGCAAACTCTCCAGACTTCTCTTCTCTCTGCCGCAGCTCTCTGTCGACTTTGCCTTGCCTGAACCCTAATCGGACAACCGCCCTAATCTCTGCCCTAACCTCCGCACTTCAGCCCCGCTCGACCCCAGTCGTCGACCACCCCTCGACTCCGCCGTTCCTCCCCGCTCCGCCTCGACCATCACCACCTCACCCCTCCCCGCCCCACCTCGACCATTGACCACCACTCCCCCTCGCCTGAACCCGCAGCCGTCTCCTTCACCCAGAACTCCCCCGACCTCATCCTCCCAACCGACCGACCTCCGCTCCTCTCCGCCCAGCCCGCTCGACACGCCGGCTTCGACCACCAACCCAGCAGCCCTAGGCCGAGCCGCCCTCCGCCGGCGAGTCCACCCAGCATCCCGGACACAGCCCCTAGCCCGGACACGGATCCTGTCTAGACCGGACACAGCGGACACGGTGACCAGGACACGAACCAGCATCCCGGACACGAGAATTTTAGGTTCACGGAGCCCTGTTCAGGTAACCCGTTCTCTCTCCTCGTTATTCCATTTTCCGTTCTGTCAGTTGTGTCGCGTAGACTGTGTAACCCTCTCGATGCCCGTGTAACCCGCTCGGTGCGTCGCGTCCTGTGGTGATCGCAAACCGCGATCCAAAAACAGGAAAACCAATGCCCTATTTCACCCCGAAACTGAGTGCGCCCCGCCAAACGGGACGACTTGGTCGCACGCGGTCTTTACCAAAATGTGCGCACCGTTTATACGGACGTGCAGGATTTCGCAGAAGTTGATTTGGATGTACGTGCACACCGGAATCAATGCGTATCCGCCGACAACGCCCCGTATCTGCCTATTCTGGAACACGTCGTAACTTTGTGTACACACGTCGGATCGAGACGAAACTTATGCCATCGAACTCGTAGCAATACGCTGGTCCTGTGACCCAAGGTTGGTTCGATTCTGAGAACATTGACAAAATTGCGTATCGTGGGACCCATAGGCTCCACTTGACGGACGATTTTGTGATCGGCTCATCGGAATCCAATTCTGGAAGTTCTGTTGGGTTTGTATCATCGTTCCTGACTTATTGACACTAAGTTGGACAAATTTGGAGACCTTTGACTCTGACACATTTTTCGGTGCAAAGTGGCCCACATGTGGACCCCGCTTTGACCCGGAAATATTATTTTTGCCCTGTGTCCAAATTGGACTTAAGGACAGGCGTTTCTAGCTATTTGATATTTTTTGAGACTGTTGGTGATGTTTATTTCATATTTTGGAGGAGTACCTACAGGATCCACTGATATAGGGACAATTGTTGGTATTCAAACCCCAGGCAAGTGTACCTTGCCAAACTTTGCAGTCTTGTTACATATTTTCTTTGCTTCATTTATATTATTGTGCATGCTTGACCTAGGACCGTGTGACTTACTTAGCGTCCGATTATTAGTCGGGTGCCAACACTGTACGTAGAGTTGTGTACATCACCTAGAGATGGACATTCGTGACCCCTTTACATTCTCGTACTTGTCTTATCAAGTACACTACAACCTAGGACACTTGACACTATTCATAAGACAGGATCTTTCTGAGATATTCATGGTGATTCTGTATAGGATACAGGATGTGACATTGATATTATATTCATAGATACTATATGACTTGCTGTATTAGCTATGATCTTGCTTGCCATATACATGAGACATTATGGACATGAGACGTGTGGTTACATTGGGTGGGGAGAGACACACAGGCTACAGGTTGATCATATATATATCCCCTATTATTGTGAGGTGCAAGACTCTGAAACCCGAGCTTGGCCCATTACTTATTATTACTGCTACCAGCTCCCCGACACAGAGCTTGTAGTGGCTCAGCCTGAGTACTCGTGATGCTCTCACTTGCATTCACATAGATGGTTACATACTTATCCTATTTATTTTATTATTTGCTGCACTGCATTTATTTTGGCTTGTATTATCTTGTACCTTGCTATGTCCCCTGAGGACCTGGATCCGGATTATGTCCCCAGGATTTGCAGACGAGATCTATCCCGTGGTATACGGGACAGCAGCAGGAGCTGATATAGGAGCTGTACCGACACCCGAGGATGAGGTGTTAGCTGAAGACTTTTCCTGAGCATCTATGTTTTATGCTCAGTATTTACTTTATTCAGTCATTTATATTTTGGTCTGTTGAACCATTGTATCAGATTTTTATCGGGTTGTTCCCCGAAGCACTTTGTAGAGACTGGTTGATAATTTACATTTCTTATATCTGTAGATCATATTTTATCTTGTGTGGATGAGATTAGTTGTGCCATATTGTCGTAGACTTTATTTTACAGCTTAAGTATGCTCTGATGGATCCATTAAATTGGGTTTGTCCATCAGTGTGTGCTGCTGGCCATTGCCATGTGTCTAGTCCCTCGGTATTTTGGGACTGGGGCGTGACACAACCAAATCCATTTCTTTCTAAATTGGTCAATCATTAGTACGGCTTGCTATTTTTGTGGAGTCTGAGGCTATCTCAGAAATAATGCATAATAAGTATCCTCAGATCATGACAGTGCCGAACATGAGCTAACCGAACCAAATAAATAAAATGGACACTTGCAGGATACACCAGTCCCCCGTAGGGCCACTGTACTAAAAATACGGTATTAGTGGTTCCAATATTACTATAGTGAAATAGTAGCTCGGCATAATAATAATAGTCATATAATACACTCCACTAAGGCATATGATATACAGTATCTGTGGTGGCCAGCCCACAGCGCACTAAGAATGAATCTCGGTCGGAAGTTTCGTTGACATGATCTTGGGATACCATTCCTTCCCATGTTACTACCACTTTTACTTACTTAATTAGCCCTATATTGTTCTTGAAATCTCAAGGCGTGGTCACATAAATAATTCTCTTAAGATGTCGTACAAAGTACGGACACGCTAGATATGAATTCATGGAAGTCAAATATGGATTCACCCGAGCATGTATGTAATATTCAGACAATCAATATCCTAGCCACGCTTTGGTAGTTGACTTGTTTATTATGCTCGTGCTAGAAAAAAACAATATATTATATATATATATTTATAATAGCACGCGTTCAGGAATTTGGAGGCATTCTCGATGCACAATCCAAATATAATCACTTAACACATGACATGATGTGTCGTACCTTGGTGCACATTAAATCATGAACAATAATCAGGCAATATGGTTATCAGCACGGATACAGTATTCGAGTCCAATTATCAATATACATGTGGTTACAAGAGTCACAAAAATATTCAATCAAACAAGCGAGGCCACATGGGTCTCTAGGCCGCATGGAGTCAGGTCGCATGGAATGTCAGGCTGCATGATAAATCTTGCCCGCATATGAAGTCAGGGTCGCATGAACCACTTGACCGCATGACAAGTCCTGGTCGCATATGAAGTCATGGCCACATAAAAAGTCAGGCCGCATGAAGTCAGGCCGCATGGCAATCATGGCCGCATACTCAGGGTTAAGGTCTACTCCTTGGGACAAGTGATAAATTGACGGGAAATAAATAATGTGTTAGTGATGTGACATAAATTGATTGATGTGACTGAGATGAAAAGCCATAAAGTGTGTCAGGAAAAAAAGATAAAACTATAGAAATAAGTGCCAACGGTTCTGAGCCATGCGTCCAAGAAAATAGTGGCCGCATGCTCTCCAGGCCACATGAGTGTCGGTGTCGCATGGGGTTCAATGCCCCATAGATTTTTCTAGGACTTAGTAAATTTCTCATTCATTCAGCGAGTGAAAACAAAGGTGTTCAAGGACACTGTGTAAATCAGCAGTCATGCATCCAACAAGATGGACATTGTTTGATGATAAACAAAAGAAATTGAAACTAGGTTTATACGAAACCCTTTCTTTGTTTACAAACAAGAAAAGGAAGTACAATTAATCCTATACGAGGATGTTAAGTAAAAAAAATGATTCTGGGGAAATATTGCTATAGAAGTCTGATCTTCGGTTGATTACTTTGTCCCTTGGACCACACGATGATGAAGAAGTGCTGCAGAAGAAGGAGAAGAAGCTTCAAAGACTGCAGGAGGGATTGAACTCTCGTTGCCAAAGTTGTCAATCAACACTCTCTGTATGTGCTCTCTCTCTGATCTCTTTGATCCTCACCGATCTTGACCTCTCCCGACCCCTGTGACTGGAAGTCTCTATTTATAGAGCTCGGACACAGTAACTGTCCAGTCAGCGTAGAAGCCAAACAGCAGAGAGAGTTACACCTTTTACGCGGCGGTTATAATAACTGCTACCCACGTCTGAATGATCTTCTGAATCCGTGTGTAACGCGTGTCCCATTATGAGGTAACGTGTATAATCACTCATCGAAGATCACGGCATGCAAGCCACATAGGTAACTGTCCCTCGCATAGAGATGGTTGGCATAAAAGCCAAATAACTGTCTCGTTGGCGTAAAAGCCAAATAGTTATCTTGTTGGAGTAAAAGCCAAGTAGCTGTTCTATTGGCGTAAAAGCCAAGTAGCTGTCCTGTTGGCGTAAAATCCAAGTAGCTATCTTGTTGGCGTAAAAGCCAAGTAGCTGTCTTGTTGGCGTAAAAGCCAAGTAGCTGTCTTATTGGCGTAAAAGCCAAATAGCTGTTCTGTTGGCGTAAAAGCCAAATAGCTGTTCTGTTGGCATAAAAGCCAAGTTCTGCATAAAGCTTGATGCTGCATAGGTAGGTAACTAGCATAAACTAGCCAATTATCCTTCTTTGACTGAGGTCTTGAACGTATTCTGGGCCCAATAGCTTTATCACGTACCTTTGCAAATATAGCCTGAGTTGGCGTATTTCGAGGAGATAGCATACGGCATGCTCCTATAGTTGAAAATAGCTGGGTTGGCATAAAATACCAGGATGGTGACGTGAGCGTATTAGCTCTAATTTTAGCTCTCCTGAAAAGTAGAACCAAATCTCGTGCATTAAATGCAGATATTTGCCCCCATCTCGCGCATTAACTGCAGAGACGTGCCTCAAGTTCTGTACGAAGAATAGCTTTTGACGTGGCGTCTGATTTTGTCTCATCTTGAGCGTAAAAACTCATCTCTGCCTGTGTAGAATAGGCAGCGTATTCCTTGAATGCATAAACAACGTCTTATATCAAGGATTATGTCACTAAACGACAGCCTGGGTCTCTGTGCAGAATCATCATTACAATCGTCCTTTTGATTGTCGTGCAGTGCTCTTTGTCAGGAGTCAGGTTCACTATTTTGTCTGACAGGTTCATTCGAGGAATACGAAGAGTTCCTCGTACAACTTTTTGCTGCATTAAAAGCCGACGTATTTTATGCCAGAGTGGCGATGTAGCAACCTTTTTACGCCAAAGCAGTCTGGAAGAACTATTTTACGCGAGTTGTTTTGGAGCTATGTTTTACGCTGAATAGCGTTGAAGCTCTTTTGTACGCGGGCTTCATGCATGTAGGGGGTTTTTTACGCGTATAATTCTCCAACATATTTTTCATGCTTCTACAAGACCCCCTTCAAAGTTTTCAAATTCCTCGTAATTTAAAATACTTTGAATGAAGCATGAAACGGTCAAATTTGACTCGTTCTGCGAGACTGATTTCTCGGCAAATTTTTAGGAATTTGTTGGGATTTGGTATGTTCTCTTCTGCCTATATAAAGACAAGCGAGTGAACCTGTTTTTCCATACTTCCTTCACCAAAAGAGATGGTTGTCGAGATCCATTGGGCTGACCTGAGGAAGAAGAAGATCATGTTCTTCCAGCATGTAAGGAGCCGTAAAAGGAGGCATCTTCGAGCAAATATCCTCTGCGACGATGGATCATGGAAGGATATCATAGCTTTCTTTGCTCGGGATAATCAGCAATTTCATATGATGATTCGTCCAGGAGAGAGGAAGGGTCGCATTAGACCACACAGCTTGCTAGCTGTATTTTCTCCCATTATGGCGCTGGACGAAGGTAGGCACTTTGGTCCTGTCTTCCAGTATTGTGTTGGGTCTGAATCCCTAACACAATTCTAGGGCATGTCTGCCATGGCGTATGGAGGGTGGGCTTGAATAATTGATACATGCCCAATTCTGTATCCTACCGTCGTTAATTATTTTCTTGTTCATCGGCCGCAGAAGCCGATGAAGTGCCGTAGAAGAAGAAAAAGAACTCCACCAATATAAGAACCTGGCGCAACAGATTCCCAGCGTGATCTTTTTAATGAGAAATCCTTTGTAAAAAAAGATTTTCATCATATGTAATCATAAAAAATGAAAAATCCTTTGTAAACTGGATTTCTATCATATGTAATCATGATTAATAGACTAGTCTTCTTTTACGCATAGCTGATTTGCCATATTTGCTATGAGGAAGTCTGATAATGTGCAGCTTCGACATGTCTGAATAATTTTATGCTGACTCTGGTAAACGATTATCCGGTCACGTCCCGACTTTTAGGCATAACGAAAGATGTGTAAAAAGCTCTTTAGCTTTAAGTTGTCTTGAAGATCCAACTGTCATGCTATTTTTGGACGTGGAGTCGCATAGAATTCTGAACTGTCACTTCTCTGATACGAAAAATTTCTGTTCAGAACATCATCTTTAAGAATGGTTTCCCCGAAAATCCCTCAAAATAGGGCGAGAAATATCCGCCGAACAGGCTATACTTGAACTTTAGACGTAAAAGATTCTGGCTAGACTTCGAATGAACTCCCAATGGCCCAAGAAGAAGAGTCATCTTCAATACTGACCTCTGTGTGTTTCAGGCACTTGGAATATTCTGTAGCCAAAAAGGAGTATTTTGTGCGTAAACCCTTGTAATTGGCCTTCTGTAGCTTCTGAGCGTAAAACCGTAGATTTGTAGCCTCTGAGCGTAAAAGTTTCTGAGCGTAAAACTATAAATTTATAGCCTTTGAGCGTAAAACCGTAGATTTGTAGCCTCTGAGCGTAAAAGCTTCTGAGCGAAAAATCTGGATCCGTTACGCAGCATGACTGTCCATCTTCTTTTTTAAATGATAGGCTGACGTGGTCCCAAATCATAACTGACTATTAAATATCAGATTTGGTTAGGGATTCGATGAGTTATCAGAACTCTATAAATAGCCCAAGGTCTTGAGAGAGAAACCCTTCATCTGTCTTTGCAAAAACCATTCGTCTCTTTGAGAACTCTTCGTCTTCGTCTCTTTTCTGAGAACTTTGGGCTTCGCCATGGCACCGAAACAGGCTTCCACTGCTAAGGAAAAGAAAACTGCTTCCTCATCTCGCTCCTTTGCTTAAGCACGAGCAACCCCCATTAGGCTGAGCGAGCCCTGATTTGAACGAAGTGCTTCTCCGACGAGCTGTTCTTCGGGCATCACAGGTAATGACTTCGAGAGGAATAGTGGACCTTCCATATATATTGTACGTGTATGCGAGACAATACGCCCACATTTCTAATGTGTCAGCGTAAAAACTCCATCTTTTCACAGTCTGGCATAAAAACTCAAACTGTCAAAATTTCGCGTTTACTACAAACTTTGAGTTTTACACAATGGACATAAATTTTGGCGTAAAAACTTAAATTTTTGGCAGTCTGGCGTAAAAGCTCAGACTGTTAGTCTTTGGCGTATACTGCAAGAGTGTAGCGTCTAGCGTAAAAACTGACTTATTTTCTTGTATTTTGCAGTGGACTTGCAGATCCCTCCTTTGGCTGAAGTGATGGGCTCTGCTGCTGGAATGCTGAACTCCAATTATCTGGAGGATTTGTCCCATATGACATTCCCCATCTCTGGAGCCAATTATCCTGAAGAAAGGGGAACTCTGATCTCGTCCCAAGGGGAACGAATGCTGCTGAGTATGATCAGTGGGGAGCCCCTGACATATATAGATGGGACTGAATATAAGAAACCAGGTTTCTTATTCGGGGATGTTATCGACAAACAATCCCAGAATAAGCCCAAGAAGGAGAATTGGGTGTTTACTACTGAGGGCACGGTCATGTATCTGCCCAGGATGCCCAAAGATTACCCTATCTAGGCATTCTTCCAGGCCACTCATCCTAGGAAGATAATGTGGACTCTGACTCCAGATCTTCATGGGCGACCAGGGAAGATTTCATACAAGAAAGTATTGAACCGATGAGTGTTTGTGAGTAGTCCATCAGGCCCTGTTATGCCTTTCAGGGGATTACTGCCGGGTAGTGTCCCGAGTGAAGACACTTCACTGATTCAACCGGTTCAAATATCGACTTTCTGCAATGACTTTATGGGACAGGGAGGAGTGTACCCTAAGGTTAACCCTCGGACCAGTGGATGGCTTAGCCCCAGGAATCTTCGATGGGCCAGTTTAACTACTTGGGCCCTGAAGCACTTTCAGACGGAGCTGGAAAGCATTGGCTTGTTCGCGGCTGTGAGTGCCACCAGTATTGGACTGCCTATCAATCCCAACTTGTTCTTAGCCTTGATGGAGCGATACAACTCGCTTACTGGGACTTTTGCCACTCCGTTAGGTGAGTTGGGCTTAGCCCTACATGAGATGACAGAGATTTCAAATCTGCCAATGGGGGACACTCCTTATGAAGAGTACGTTCCCACAAATAGGGAGCTGAGGGATACAAACCCTCGGGCAGTGGCGGTGTATCAGGAGCTGATGTGCCACTATCTTGCCTGCACCACTTTCTTCAAAGAGCCCTCTGATTTGGCTCATATTAATAAGTGGGCATCCTACCTCTTCTACCATCAGGCCAGAAATGCTAAGACGGACAATGTTGTAGATAGCCAAGATAAGCCCTTAAACCTCCTGAGCATGCTTAGTGCCAACACGGTCGATGACCTCATTGAAGATGCAGGGACTTCAGATCATATTCTCGATGAGGAGATGGGGGGTTATCCTGCAGGCACTAAAGCCTTCAGTTATATGAGGCATTATCACAAGCCTCTATCAAGGGAAGCTCAACTGGCTGGCTTCCTCTCTGTCTGGCTACGCCGATAGGTAGTACCTGGCATCGCGTCTGCGGATTGCATCCATCGTAACACCATATGGCCCACAGTACGTTTAGAGTTTGGGGCAATATTGGGCCTGCTTTCCGCCATGGTATGTATAATACAAGCTGGCCTGAGGACCCTTACTAATGGGCTGCTTGCAGATGATACGCAGCGTGAAGTATATCCCAGAGTGGAATTGCCATTCCTATATCTGATGGGATGGTTAATCCTTCACAACACTAGAGTAATGTCTCCCGGCTCTGCCAGCAGTTCGAGAAATAACTTCTTGTTGAATTACAAGAATTCCCTTTGGAATGTGGCGAGCGTCATAGATTGCCAACGAGCATTAAATTTTGTCCATGGCTGGAAGCTCTTCTGTACCGTCCCCCCCCCTACATATCAATCAATAGGGGATAAAACTTCAGGATGCAGGCCAAGGGAGGACTATTCTTTCTCTTGAAGCCTTTTACTGGTTGGTCTGCATTAGACCTTCCCATCTGCTATACAAAAGTGAGGACCACTGCTACTTGGAGCCTTATCTGCCAAGCCGGTTCGCCAAGCAATTTGGGTACGACCAGTTGCACGTGGGAAATCCTATCACCAGCTTCAAGTCCAAAGGTGGACTTATTGATGGAGCCAGAGGATGGCGGTATTTTATCACGGGTTGTACTGGTGCAATCTTTGCTGTGCCCGCGACTTCTCTCTCCATGGAGTTGCGCATCCTTCACTCGTACGCACAGTTTTATGCGTCCATTAATACCTTCCATCGTGATTTTGATGTGTATGGAAGTTTCCGGATGCCCTCCCATAAGTTCACTGGAAGAGAGGAGATCCCATCCGTCTCCTCTGATGAAGGTAAAGACACTACCGGGGCAGACGAGTACTTGTTGATAATACCGAGAGGCATAATAGCTCCGCCCACAGAGCCTCTCGTTATCTCCAATAAGCGAAAGGCTTCTACTCTGAAAGAGCCTTTCCCCCGCAAGAAGAAGACTGTCAGAGGTCCGAAAAGGACTTCCACCAAAGGGGCCTCTAGGAGTGAGCTGGTTGTTTCCCCCTGTTGGGGATGATTCTTTGATCAGAGGTCCTTCGCCTTTTAGAGAGGGAACCTCTACAATTCCAGCTGACAGCGCTGAAGATTCTTTGCTTGCGGTTGCTGCCGCTACTACCGCTACTGGTAGTGCTTCGAGGTCGCCTTCGAGGCCGAGCATATTAAGAATCAATATACCTTTATCCAGACAAATAATAGGAATAACCCCTCATTTGTCTATAAGTATTTTCAGTGAGATTCCATCCGATGAACCTCGAGTGGATCTGGGTGACGACTGGGATGACTACCCTCAAACGTCAGTTGGTACACCTTCTTCTTCAGGTATGACAGCTTGTTTAGCATCATTAAGAAATAATTTAGTTGTACAGGCTGCAGACGCAACATACATACCATCGGCCATGGGTAAATGTTGTCTTTATGCTTCTTTCAGGAAAATTAACATCGAAATGATATTAACTTTCTCTTGTCTTCTTTTCAGGCGAAGGCGTCTCTGGAGAAGGCGGAGTTGACACAACTTTTGACTTTGTTGCGGATCTGGCTGGTGAAATGGCGGTGTTCGAAGTCGAAGAAGCATGCTTTGAAGCTGCCGATCTTTCATCCGCAATATTCTCGGATGTTATCCCGCCAATAGCAGTCCAAATAACATCGGAGGAGGAGGAGCCCATTATCTCGACTGTGCCTCCTTCGTTGAGTATGCCCCCAACTTAAATCGTTGTTGGTGTTCCTTCTTTTGTCGCGCCATCCGTTGAAGCAACGGTTGTGGCAACATCCTCTACGACCATCCCAGAAAGAAGATTTATCGGTATTGCAGCCACTCCCAGCGTGCATCCGATCCTTGCCATGCTTGTTGAACAATACACTAGCATATTCTACCATACTTTAAAAGAGTTAATATCTATGGTGCTGGAGAAGAACCTAGGCTTTGATGCTCTGCGGACGTCCTCTCAGCTTGCGATAGCGCCGATTAGAAATTTTAATGACGCTGAAAGAGCTGATGCGCTAGAGCAAATAGTTAATGGTTTAGAATAACCCATTAACGAGTATTTGCAACTATCCCGAGGTAGCATCGAAGATCTGGTTCAGGCTGAGTATGACTCCTTAACTGCAAAACTTGCTGAGCAAATAGAATCTTTAAACAAATCCATCCAGGAATAGCAGCAAAAGATGGATAACGAGCAAGCTCTCTTGGTGGAGGTCATTTCTCAGCTAGCTAGGTGCCAGATCGAATGTGAGGGAAATAAAGCGAGGGTTCAAAAATTGGAAGCTAAACTTGGTCAGGCAAGGGAGAGGCTTCTCAAGTCATCGGTAGTTTGTGATGTATTTGAGGGCCAAGTGAAGACAGCTCAGCAGAACTTGGCACATGCGGGTGTCATCCGTGCCGGTTTTGTTGATGCTCGGTCCGAACTATCTCGTTTGAGCAATGATGAGGCACGGCTGGAACGGGCTCGCGCTAACATCTTGAACTCCAGGAATGATAGGATGGCTGTTTTGGCGCAACAGATTCGCGATTTAACTGCTCCTCCTCAATGATGTAATTTTCACTTTTTTCTTCTTATTTTTTCAGAAATAATAAAGATATGCTTTCTGACTTTGTGGACCCATCATTTTCTTAGAATATAAATGATAGGCTAAGATGAAGGTGATATCAGAGGTAATATGAATATGATATACTTTCGTTAAGGCTTGGCTGAATATAAATCTATTCAGGGATAATATGAACCTGACAGAATATAATCCAACTAAATTTGTATACAAAACACTATCAGAGGTAATATGAACATGATATGTTTACAAATTAGTTAAGCAGATATATTCAGAAGTCATATGTACCTGATAGAATATGATCCAACTAACCTTTGTAAGTAGTGTCGTCAGAATGGAATCTTCACCATACTCCGTTAAGCAAAGGAGATCAAGCATAGTACTTCTTCGAGAATTTGCCGTTGATAGGAGCCATTATCAAAACTTTATTAGGCTTGGCTCATCTGTAAGTGCCATTTGAGAATGTGGTTTCAATCACATAAGGGCCCTCCATTTCTTTGCAATTGTTTGGGTAACTTCGAATATCGTACCAGAGGTAACATGGACGTAGTACAATACCGTATTTGTTGAGGACATCCCACTGGGGGATCTTTAGTGGACCCATTACTTTTTTGTGCACGTTAGAGCAAGTAACAGGTTCGAGACAAGTCCTGACGGATGCTTGTAAAATATGATACTATGGGGATAGTGGAGATATATATTTCAGATGTAATATGAATATAACCTGACTTTTGCTGGGGGAAATGAGGGTAGTTCAGAGGTAATCATAAACTAATCGATTCTATTGGACCTATTACTTCTTGTGCACAAGAGTATAAGTAATAAGTTTAAGACAAGTCCTGCCAGAGGTAATATGGACATGGCAGTTTTTTATGGACTTAACACCACTGGTATACTCAGAGTTAAGTACGGGTGCTAAGTTGAGATGACAACCGATATCAGAGGTAATATGGACATGATAATCGATAGTCTAATCTGGAAGGTTTGATCAAAGGTAATATGGATATGACAAACTCATCCTGAAAGAAATATTATGACAGCAGTTCAGAGGTAATATGGACGTGAACTAATGTACGAACAATTCATTTGTTGAGTGTGGTCTATCTGAATATAAAGATAGATCAAAATATCACTCCGTTGGAGAGATTGATGGGACGATAGCTCAGAGGGAATATGAGCATGGCTAGCGTATAACGAGATTGGTTTGAATAGTCACTGTGGGAGTGTGCGAGTAGACCTAAGGATTGCTTCACTGGGGAAATTTTGAGGATCCATCATCCATTGCGTATTCGAGACTCTTGGACACGGATGGTGGTATTTTACAAGAATTTGTAGTGAAGGAGAAAATGTCGCACATAGGCACTCGCTGGGGATGAAGAATCAAGAGTTGATTTGTACATTTAGGTTGTGGACTTATTACCTATGGCGTACCTTAAGTACAGATAATAAGCTGAAATGACTAGCACTACCAGGGATTATACGAACGTGATAGTAGAAAGTCGAAGAGAAGAACTTTACTCAGAGGTAATATGGACATGGAAAAGTTCTGAAAGTATCTTACTCGGAGGTATTATGGACATGGTAAGATATGACTTTGTGGGGGTAAAAAAAAATAGGACAGAGATAATATGGAAGTGACAACTTTTGTGGTGATAGATTTACTCTGCCGGAGAAAGTGGAGAGACGTAGTTCAGAGGTGATATGGACATGAACTAATCAAAGGCCACTACCTGGGAGATTTTGCTCAGAGGTCACTTAGACAAGGAAAACTCAGCTGGGGAAAGACCTGAAGGTTGTTCCTCTGGGGAGATTGATGGGACTCATCATCCGGTACCTCTTGAGGGGCAAATTGACATATTGGAGTGATATCAATTTGCCATGACCGTCATCTTGTTTATAAATGCAAGATGATGACTTTGGCGTCGATCAACTCTTGGATTCTCTTTTTTAGTACATAGCACGCCTTTGTAGGGTGATAAATGTACCGATGAAAGAGACAATATTCTGGGTCATCGACCTTGCCAGCCCTTTCAGGGTATCTGATGTTGGGTAGCCGAAGTTTATTTTTCTTCATCAGTATATTGAAGATTTCAATGATGTCACCCTCGTTGAAGGAGAAAGTCCCCTTTGGCTTTCGGGCTCCCGATACCTGAGTCGTACGGTCTTCAGGAAAGATTGTCTTAGTTGCATCATCTTCGGACATAGAGGGATTTCTACCCCCAGCTTTGGATGCTGCTCTATTTTGTCGAGGGAGACCACCCCCAGACATGTCGTTGTCTGAAATTGATTTAGAAGAACCTGCCTTTGGTATTACAGGATCAGACTCTGGACGTTTGGAGTTTGCAAGAGATGCGGTATACCCTAACCCAAAAAGAGTTCGTTGACAGTAGAGATCACCTTGCAATGGCATTCGTCTGCCTTTTCTATAGTTGAGGCCTTGTTTCAATTTCAAATTATAACCCATGTTTTGCATAATCTTTAAAGCATGTGGGCTATATCTGTGGATTTGCATTTTCCCACCATCAGACTCGTGAGATCCTCTTTGTACAATCGGTCTATTCCGCATTCGACCGTAGATTATTTGATGTTGATCGTCGCGAGTAGGTGGAACAATAAAGACAGATTCTTCATGTGGCCCATATGTCATGACGACACTAGATGTTGACGCTACTTCCCACATGACCTCCCCACGCTTGGTAGTTAGGGTCACTAAATCTTGATTTTGACCCCTGCCTTTGCCTTTCTGGATCAAGAAATCACGCAAATCAGAAGAAGAAGAAGAAGAAGAAGGCTTATTCTGCCTTTTTATATTAGTGGGGACGTGAAGATTGGGAACCACAACCCTCTCTCTGCCATAGGAATACAATAGTTCAGCCATGTATGTGAGTAGCATACGATCTATCATCCGTCTGAGGAGCATATTTTCCCGTGAAACGGGTCTTCTTTATGCGGATGGGCTTATCCTGGCATAATCTGGAGCTTTGCACAGGTTCGCGTAAAACAGGGGAAGTCCTCAAACGGCCTCCAGCGTTACGCGTAATCTAAAGAGCGGGCAACTTCTTCTCTGGGTGGCGTACAAGCCTAGAGATCGGGCGATTCGCTACTTTTTTTCCTTTGGTGTGATCAAAGGGACCATCTGCCTCATCGTAGATGGAAGATGTATTTTTACGGGCCGGGCGCGTTTGAAATTTCTGAATTGGCGCAGAGACCTTGTCAGAAATTATGTCTGCCACGTCACTGATGGGAGACGAAGTTTTACGCGCAGGGCGCGTTTGAAGTTTCTGAATTGGCACTAAGGCCTTGTCAAAAATTTTGTCTACCACGTCACAGACGGGAGACGAAGTTTTACGCGCAGGGCGCGTTGTAGACTTCTGGATTGGCACTGAGGCATTGCCAGAAGCTTTGTCTACCACGTCACAGACGGGAGATGGATTCTTACGCACAAGGCGTACAGGTTGCGATGTCACAACCTTGTTGGTCGGAGAGAGAGATCCTGCAGGAAGGGTAGAGGATGTCCGGGGCATCCATACTTTACGCAGCTTCCTGTTGTCCTGGACAGAGAGAGAATGATAGCTACCCCTTGCGCGAAGCATGTCTTCATAAGTAGATTGGTCGAATTGGACGACCAGAGTCTTCTTCGTTGATCCGACTGATACAGCATCGTGTTGAGCAATCGCTTTCTCGTCAGATGAGAAAGTAGTCCCCAGCAGAGTCGCCATCTTGT
>JAYESA010000018.1:45163259-45173259 GCA_036927795.1 Iris macrosiphon
TTGATGAAAAATATTCTCCTTGATGTTCTCCTTCATTTTAGTTCTTAGAGTTTTGGATTTTAGTGAATGATTTGGAGTAGATTTGAGTTTCAAAGTTATATTTTTTAATGAGTTCTACGAGTTTTTCTTCTTTTTGATATGTTAAAACTTATTATTTTCGAAAAATAATTGTTCTATGTGAAAGAGCACTTCATTCGAGCAATTTGACTTTTGTTTCACTGGATTTGGACTTAAAACAGAGATTTTATGAAAAAAAATAAGTTTTTTGGATTTTTGGAACATTTTTCATGGAGTTTGTACTATTTTGGGACGAAAGAGTTCCATGCGACCAAGCTACATACGCCCTTCCAAAATAATATCTATCTTGTTAGGCGCATGACTGTCTCTGCTTATGCGCCCCTAAGCTGAATGCATAAAACACTGAACACATGAGATTTTTTGAAGAGCAAATGTCTATGCGGCCAGAAGCTCATCTGGCCAGTTGTCCATGTGGCCAGAGTGTATGCGGCCAGCCTGTCGTTATACTTATTAGCGATATATGTGTCTTTTTCTTGAACATCTTTTCATGCATACCTTCTTATGCTTTTTTCTTTTCTCTGACACGCATTTATAGCATGTCACATTCATCACTTCTCTGACACACATTTATTGTCGTCACTCAACACTTGTCCCTAGGTGTGGACTTTGCCTTGAACATGCGCCCAGTTTGTCTATGTGGCACCTGTCTCATGCGGCAACTTAGTCCATGCGGCCAGCTTTCTCATGAGCCTGATCAGTGCATGCGACACCTGTCCCATGCAACGGCCTGTTGCATTCACCTAGTTGTTCATGCGGCTAGCTTGGCTCATGTGCCAACTTTCATGCGTATACTTCTCATGTGTCCTTGCGACCCTAGTGACCCATGTGCATATTTTATTGTTTCACTTAGTTAATATTTCATGTAATGCTTTCATCGAGTGTTATGTTCTATGTGCTGATCCCAGTGCTTGCTTGTGTTGTGACTCTAAGTATAACGGACTTAGTGAACCAGACTGTTCTAGACATGGCTATGTGCTAGAACCAACTTTGCACATGACATGATTATATGTTGGATTAGACTATGTGTTGACCCAATTGAGTAGGAAGTGATGTTGACCCAGTACCTTCTAAGTGGACTCCGATCAGTATATTATATACCTTTGTTCGTCGGATAGAGTGAGGGGCGTAGTTCTGCTTGGGAGTTGATCTGCAATATCGGCCTTTATTTCGTTTAAGGATTATGGATCTGCTCTTGAGTGGTTCACATTTTTCTCTTTGCTCCCGTCCGATATCATTAATTATTAATTCGAGGAATTTACAATTGAGGCTTCCAAATTAGTTGATTTGTCACGCCCCAGTCCCAAAAATACGTAGGACTAGGACACGTAAGCATGCCAGCCGTATGGATATGGCAACTCCAATGTATGAAAACTAAATCCACACGTACGCTGTAATATGAATATCAAATCCACAAGTGGTATAAAACATATGTCACAAGTCACAGGGTATAATCTAAATCTCATCCACCAAAATTATATAGAAATAAATGACCAGTATCTATGAAACTAGATCTCAATAAGGAGTATCTAAGGATGATAGTTGGATGGAGACAAATCCACTACCAACTCGAATGGAGAGGTAAATACAATATAAGTACAACACCACAACACAATATAAGAATACCAGCTATCCATCACAGCTCGAAGAGAAGACATCCTCGGATCACATGTAACCATCCAAATCTGCGCTCCTGCAAATACTCAAGAAAAGATACACCTGGCAGCGGACCAGGTCCTCAGAGGGACGTAACAAGATACAGAAAATACGAGCCAATTTAAATACAGTAAACATGCATATAATTTGAAAATAAATAAGTACGCTGTACAAGACCATCTATATAAATGCAAATGAGGACAACTTTTCGACGTATGGGCAAGGGTAGTCTACTCGATCTAAGCCTCACAACTCATACACCCGTCTAGAACATCAGAAATTGACATACCTCTGGGGTAGCGACCAGCGCGACTCTACAGAAATTGACATACCTCTGGGGTAGCGACCAGCGCGACACACGCCCATAGTGCGAACTATATACTACGGTTTACCAGAGTGGTTAAAAGCCCATACGCCTAATGATTGTCCTCCCATGATACTAGGTGCCATGTGTGTGTCAACATATCTAATACATAGTAATGACTGGAGAAAAACTACACATGCAAGAACTATACAGAAATAAAATAAATAAAAAGAAATCTAAATAGCATGCAAAGTACTGTAAACAATTTGGCAAGGTATCTTGCCTGGGGTCCTGCTGCTGGTATGAATCAGAGTCCAAGTCACAGTCCAAATAGCCTATGTATTACAAATTTATCACGTCAAAAGATAATTTATTTTAATTTATTTAATTCTAGAATAATTACTCTAAAATCCTATTTTAATCTTATTATTCTGATTTTTATGTTAATTCCTAAATTTTGTCCAAAGAAACTGAATTTTATCAACTTGAGACTCATGGCACGCAAATCGAGACGATCTGTTGACCAAAAAGTCAACCGACATAAACTCAACTTTCATGCATGATTTCCTGTAGATTTCAGCGTCAAAAACATGCTAGAATTTATATCTCGTCCGAATTCAAATTCGTTTGGGAATTATGGCACATACAAATTTTGTATTGTGCACCGATGGTTAAATTCTAACCTAGAAGTTCTACAGAATTAACAGTATGTAAATACTTCGAAATAAATTCTGGGAAAAATTTATGTCGATTATCTCGATATTAGCTTTCCGAAACTTTAAACGGTTCATGATTCTGATTCCTGGTTCTCCCAGAATCGCGAATACATCAAAACACATCTATTTTTGGACATGCTGTGCTCTACAAATTTTCCAGAATTTAATACTAATAATTTAGAAAAAAAATTATATAATCAGAAAGCTAACCTTATTATCGTTCTAACAAAAAAAATAGAGCGTGTTTGGAGTCCGGAGCTAGGAGATATCGTCTTTTTAATTCGTCATAACTAGTAGAAAATGAGGCTGAATTTATGACGAATTTTGACTATTTTTGGACGAAAAAGAGAGAAATTTGGGAAAGAAAAATATGAAGGATGAGGTATTTATAATGGTGGACACTACTTAATTAAATACGACTAGGATTGGTTAATTTGGATAGGATTATGATGAATTTAAATAAGGATAGGATATGCATGAAGTTGATTTCCTAGTAGGTTCAGGATTTGAATTAATTTAAAATAGAGTTTGAATTTATCTCAATAATTTATAATCTTGAATATAATTAAATATAATACAAATAATTTATAAAATCTTATTAATATCTATTAACACTAAATTAGCATCTATCTAATATTAAGACTATATATATCCAAATAAATCCTAATTAATTTCAAAAATCTAAAATAACCTAAAAATAATTCTAAATAAATATTTATATAAGTAAATATATCGAGAAATTCATTTGCTAATTAAATAACAGAATACTCTAAAGAAATTCAATATCTATAATAATATAAAATATACACAAAATATCTATTTTGGGTGAGGGGGTTTACAGATTGATTAATAATCTGTATACCTGATTTGAGGATATTCTACACGATCAAGTGATTCAATGTGATAAGAAGATTCAAGTGACTGATTTATAGGCCTGACTACCTGTATCCGAGTTGATACTTCTTTTCGCACCAAGTGTGCCATATGATTTTACCTGTGCACTGAAGTGCGATAAACCTTGCTAGATGTAACATGACTATGCGACTCTTGACCTGATTAATATAGTTATCTGATCGACTGATAGGCCTGATATCCTCACTCGAATGCTTGTATCCGAGCTGATACATTTACCACTTGTTATGCGTTCCTATGTTCTATGTGTTACATATGCACTGAGGTACAACATATCTTGCTACGTGCTATATATTACCTGTTGTACTATTCCAAGCGACATGTGATATTATATAATTTTTCCAACACTGGCCTCATAGTTAGTCAATGATCATAGCGTGGTTAGGTTGCTTGCTTGATTTGTTGCATCATGCTGGGGTGAATCCAAATTGGACTGACATGTGACAAAGTGGATTCGTATATAGCATATTTGTACGATGGTACGACGTATAAGAAAAATATCATGTGACCACGCCATGAGATTTCAGTAACAGTAGGGTTAACAAGACAACTAAAATATGTAGAGCATTGAGATGGACAAAATTATGAGATTGTGCTTAACTAGACACCCTCAAATATTTATTTGGAGAGTACAGGCTGGTCGCAATGGATATTGTTTAAATACTCATTAGTGGATGGCAATATTCGACTATTATATTGTACTATATGTTCTATGCGATTTTAGCATGGTGGCTTTACGAGGGACCGGTGCATAATACTATGTGCTATGCGATAATTTATGGCTCAAATTTACCCCTATTTTACCCACCCCATTAAAATCCCTATCATATTCGTTGGATTGGATCTAAATTTATGTTCCAGATTAAATCCCTACAACAAACAATATACCTAGATAACAAACCCTCCGTAAGAAAGAGAAACAAACCCTCCCCTTCGCTGGCCATCCGCTCCGCACCTTCTCCTCCACTCCCCCTCTGCTTCTTTGCTCCGCCTCCGATCCCGCTTGGCGTCTCTGCCTCTAGATATTCCACTGCAAGCTGCTCCGTCTCCGCTCCGCCTTCCGAAGCAGCCGACGTGGGCCTCCGCCAGCACGCAATAGAGGATGCATCACCATCTCCTCCTCCTCCTCTGCCATCACCGTCACTACTGCCGAGGACGAAAACTCTGTTCCTTCTCCCATATCCATCCCTAAACCTTAATGGTGCCTTTGCATCATTATATTCTCTTCAAATCTTACTATATGGCTAGAGATTTCGATCGGATAGTGGGAGAGACAGTGGATAAGAGGGTACTCGGCTATTAACAAGTAACAAAAAAGAAGAATCACAAGGGAAATTGGAGGATGCTGGAGGAGAGCTATGAAAGACGAGAGGAGTATTTGATTCTTGATTAGAATAATTTGTATATCTGTTCAACCTCAACTTGGCCTTTAAATAGACATTTATAACTCTAACAGAATGCATACAAGTAGCACCCTCTAACAATATTCTAACTAAGTGATAAAAAATCAAAACAAATCAAAAGCATAGATCAAATAACAAAATTCCTAAAGACTAGGATTTATTAAAACCCAAATAACAACCTCTTCAACCTTCTCAACATGATTAATTCTAACAAATCACCCCTTAAGCCTGTTGCATGAGATTTACCTCTATGACACTGAGCTTCTGTCTCATCTCAATGAACTTGCTCACCCGAGCGCCTTGGTAAGAATGTCTGCGAGCTGCACTTCACAGTTGATGTACTCGACCTCAACCTTCCCTCTCTCGACACACTCCCTAATAAAATGATACCTTGTATCAATATGTTTGCTTCGGTCATGGAAGACGGGATTCTTGCTGAGGGAGATGGCGGACTTGTTGTCTACCTTGAGCATGACACTGTCTCCTTGTTCTTTAAGTCACCAAGGAGTTTTACAAGCCAAATGCCTTGGCATGCCGTCGTTATCGCGGCAATATACTCGGCCTCGTAGGATAACAATGCCACAACCTTTTGCTTCTGAGATTGCCAGCTAATGAGGCTACGACCGAGGAAGAATAACAAGCCAGTGGTGTTCTTGAGGGTGCTAATGTCACCAGCCATGTCACTGTCACTGTAGCCGATCAGCCGTGGTTCCTCCACCTTCTTTGCATAGCGACAACCAAAGTGACATGTGCCGGCGATGTAACAAAGGATGCTCTCGACGGCAGCAAGGTGTTCGGTTGTTGGATTCTCCATGAACCAACTTACATAGCCCACCGCGTACGAGATGTCTGGGTGCATGTGCACCAACTACCGGAGGCTCCTGACGATGCTCCTGTAGGATGTGGCGTTAGTCGGAGGGGCTGAGCTGACCTTACTTAGCTTGAACCTCGGTTCCATGGGGACATGGCACGGGTTGAAATCCATCATGCCACTCTTCTCCAAGATTTTGAACGCATATGCCTCCTGACTGAGGGTGATAAAGCCATTGGACTGCTGCACCTTGATGATGAGGTAGAAGGTAAACAATCCCAAGTCACTTATTTTGAACAAGGCCTTTATCTCCTCCTTGAACTTGGCAATCTCTTGTGGGTCCGTCCCGGTGATGTTGAGATCGTCGACGTACACACCAACAAGTAGGCAAGCCGGACCTTTGCCGTGTGTATACAGAGCGTGCTCCTGTGCACTCCGGTAGAAACCAAGTGATAGTAGGCAACTATCAAGCTTGATGTTCCAAGCCTTCGGTGCTTGCCACAGCCTGTATAGTGCCTTGTCAAGTTTCAGCACTTTGTGCTCCTGTCCTTTGATAACAAAGCCGGAAGGTTGGGCGACGTATACCTCCTCCTTGAGTTCGTCGTTGAGGAATGTCATCTTCACGTACATGTGGTGCAACGCCCACCCCTCATGCGCGGTGAGTGCGATCAGCAAACGACGGACTCGAGGCAAGCAACCGGCACGAACACTTCCTCGAAGTCCACTCCTTGACTTTGGACATAGCCTTTTGCCACTAGTTGCGCCTTATGCTTGAGGACGGCACCGTGCTCATCCTTCTTGAGCTTATAGACCCACCTCAAACTGATCGGACGGTGGCCGGGTGGGAGGTCTACGAGGTGCCATGTACGGTTCTCCTTAATGGAGCTCATCTCCTGAAGCATCGCTTGTCGCCAACATCGGTGTTTCTCGGCTTCAAAGAAAGTGGCAGGTTCCTCGTCAACCATGAGGAACAGCTCGTCGGCATCGACCTCGCAAACGGTGATCATATCAAGCAAGCTCGCTAAGGTCCTGTACCTGCGCGGCCCATCGTCATCGGCATCAAGCATGGCCGAGGCGTTGGTGGGTGGCCAGCCAAATTCTACTCTACGTTGTACCACCGAATCGAATGTTTCTGCCCCGGATGTCGGCATCAACGGCCCTGGACTGGGTGCCACTGGTGTTGATGGATCGCCAATTGTGTGCACCGGCGTGCCTGCGTATTCAATATGTAATATGGGGATCATAGTATACTCAACAGCAAATGTCTCACCTACGTTGTCTTGCACGCACCAGTCCCACTTGGCTTCCTCGTCGAAGACAACGCCGCGTGTGACGTGCACGCGCTTGCCGGCAGGATCGTATACCCGGTACGCCTTGGTGCCGAGCTCGTAGCCGATGAAGACCATGTGTTTTCTGCGATCTTCTAGATTCTGTAAGTTCGGCTTGACCACCTTGACATGTGCGACACAGCCGAAGGTGCAAAGGAAGTGCACGCTTGGCTTGTGTCCGTGCCATACCTCGTACGACATCTTGCCGTCGATGCTCCGTGTCGGCGATCGATTGAGGATGTAGACAGTCGTCGTGACTGCCTCGCTCCAGGACTTCCGGGGCATATCCTTTTCCTTCAGAAGGCTCTGCGCCATCGCGACGATCTTCTGGTTCTGGCGCTCAACGACGCCATTCTGCTGTGGTGAGTACGGTGCTGTGAGTTGCCGTTTGATGCCGAGGCTTGCGCAATACTCGCCAAATGCTACGGATGAGAACTCGCCCCCACGATCAGTATGGAGCGTGCGTAGTTTGTGCCCTATCTTCACCTCGACGTGGGCTTGAAAGTATTTGATGGTTGTCAGCACTTCATCCTTCGAACCCAGTAGCATCAACCACATGTAGCGGCTAAAATCGTCGATGAGGTGTAAGAAGTAGCGCTTACCACCGGGTATCACCGGTGTGATCGGCCCGCAGATATCACCGTGAACGAGATCTAGCAGGTTGTTGGCAAGGTACTTGGTCTCCTGAGGAAATGGCGTGCGGCGCTGCTTCCCGGGAAGGCAACTATCGTAGATTTGAATGACGTGTTTGATCTATGGTAGCCCGTACACCATGTTGCGACGAGCTAACTTCCTGAGTGCTTCAAAGTTGAGGTGGCCGAACCGTGCATGCCACCGTCATGCGCATTGAGTTTTGCTGCTAAATACATTGGTTGTACAATATCAAGAGATAGAATGTACAGCCGGTTTCTGGCACGTTTTACCTTGGCGAGGAGGCAATGCTGACGATCTCAAATTGAGAGCACGCTGCCTTCGATCAAGACTTGGCAGCCATTCTCATTGAGCTGTCCAAGGCTAATGATATTGTTTCGTAGCTTCGGGATGAAGAAGACGCCGGTGAGGCCGTGGTGCTCGCCGTTCTGGCACGTAAACATCACCGTGCCACGCCCTCGGATGTCGACGACGGATTCGTCCCCAAACATGATGGAGCCCGTGACTCCAGTATCCACCTCGGCGAAGACCTCCTTGCAGCCCGTCATGTGGTTATTTGCGCCGATGTCGAGGTACCATGCTTCGCCGTGGTGGTCGTCCTCACGGCCCAGATGCACCTAAACGTGCACCTCGTCGAGTACGACGTTGTTTTCTTGCCCACGGTGGTCTCTGCAAGCGTGTACTCCTGCGCCATCAGCAGTGCGGGCTCATCGTCGTCGACTTGCGTCAGATTGGCGCGTTCATCGCGCTTCGGCTTGCGACAGTCCTTCGCCCAGTGGCCATAGATGCCACAATTGTAGCACTTACCCTTCTTGTCTCGCGTGCCGCCGGACGCGTTGCCGTTGCCTTTGTTCGTGTTACCGCGGCCACGACCTCTTGGCTTGCAGCGCCCGCGACCACAAATTTTGCCACCATCGGAGTAGGTCTCGCCTTCCTTCCTCTGCTTCGTGCGAGCGAGCCACTCCTCTTCGGAGAGGAGAAGGCGGCTACTTGTGTCGCCGGAGTTGTTGCTAAGATCGTACCGCTCCTCGACGACTAGAAGACGACCAGTAAGTTCTTCAATTGATAGCGTCTTGAGATCCACTAAAGTCTCAATGGCGATGGCGACTTGCGTGTACTTGGATGGAATGACATGAAGAATTTTTTTAACTACCTTCTCGTCGTCTATTTCGTCGCCGAGTCGTTGCAGGTCGCTGACGAGTCCCGTGAGCCGCATCGCGAAGTCCTCGACGAACTCGCCGTCCTTGAACTTCATTGATTCGAAGTCGGCGAGCAATTTCTGCGCCTTGGCCTCGCGCACGCGCTCGACACCCATCCGCATCATCTTCACACCGTCCCATGCTTCCTTGGAAGTGTCTTTCACTGCCAGTGTCCGCATCATCTCTGGCGGCGCGACACGGAGTATGACGGACAGGGCCATCCTGTCGTCGCGGTAGTCGGCTTTTCCGGGTTCGATCGCCTCCCACAGGCATTGCGCCTGCATGTTGACTCTCATTAATAGAGCCCAATCCGCGTAGTTGGTCCGTGTCAGCATGGGGTACTTGAAGGTGAATGAAGTCTCCTTCATAGATGTCGGCGTCGTGGGGCTTTGCTCGTCGTTGGTTGCCATAACTCTGATACCAAATGAAAGAGGAGAGGAGTATTTGATTCTTGATCAGAATAATTTGTATATCTGTTCAACCTCAACTTGGTCTTTAAATAGCCATTTACAATTCTAATAGAATACATAAAAGTAGTACCCTCTAACCATATTCTAACTAAGTGATAACAAATCAAAACAAATCAAAAGTATAGATCAAATAACAAAATTTCTAAAGAGTAGAATTTATTGAAACCTAAATAACAACCTCCTCAACAGGATTAACTTTAACAAGCTACGGAGATATTCTTTCGAAAGAAAGCTAGATAGCAGCTACCGAATCATCACCATCACTATGATGACTTATTTTCATTTTGCTGTCTTTTTTCCCTTCTTGTGTTATTTTTGTCAAGACCCCTTATCATTCCAGGGAAATGAAAAGTTCTTCTTTCTCTCTGATGAATAAATAATTGGCAATCTAAATTGATTGGTGTTGTTGCTAACATAGCCTTCGAGTGGGATTGTTTGTCTGTGTTTGTCATTTTTCCTTTTCTACATTAATTTT
>JAYESA010000018.1:45178259-45217293 GCA_036927795.1 Iris macrosiphon
CATAAGCATTATGTGAGTTTTCCATTCCAATCGTGCTTGTTGGATGAGACAAATTTCTTGAGTAGCTTGATTATAGTTTTGTTGAAGGCCTCTGCTAAATTGTTGGCTACCGGATTATAAGCCGTAGAGGCTACATTTTCGATTAGATTCTTGTCACAGAACTGATAAAATGCTTGACTAGCAAATTATGGTCTATTGTTGTGTATTATCCTTCGAAGAACACTGAAAAGATAGATCACATGGTGTTTGACAAAACTGATCACATTGGACGTCTTCACCTCGATGAACGGAACTACTTCTGCTCATTTAGAAATATAATCGATTATTGGAAGAATGAACCGATGTCCCCTAGAAGAAGGTGGGTGGATAGTACCGATAATATTTATTCACTACCAGAATATGATGAAATAGCGACGTCAAAATAAAACGTCGCTAATATTGAATATTTTAGCGACTCCACAAATAAACATCGCTATAAATCGCTGTTGGTGACATATAGCGACTATAATTCAGTTTTTTAAAGAATTATCGCTATAAGCTTATTTAAAGTCGATAAACGTCACTGAGTTTTTAAATTTAGCGACGTTTACCGACGCATTTAATGACGTTAGTAATTTTTAATTTTTAGCGACGTAATTTACGACGTCAAAGACGTCGCAAAATATTTTTATTAGTGACGTTATAAGTTGACGTCGCTAAAATTTTAATATAGGTTTCGATTTTCCCCTTCTGTCGAAAACTTTTTTCAATTTTTCAAAAACTTCCCCTCTTCCTCCCCCCCCCCCCCCCCCCCGCTCTCCGGTGAAGTTCACCCTCCGGCGGTCAAGTGCAGCGGCCTACTCCGGCATCCCCCTCCTCCTCATTCTCCTCCTTCTCTAGGTAAACTCAAACTCTCTCTCTCTCTCTCAGAGGGTGTAAACCCTAACCCCGGCGGCCTACTCCGGTGTCACAGAGGGTGTAAACCCTAATCGTAACCCGATCTCTCTTTCTCTCTCTCAGAGGGTGTAAACCCTAACTCCGGTGGCCTACTCCGACATCAAAGAGAGTATATGTAACCTCTGTATCCTGAAATTCTAACTTAAATATTATTTTTAGGTCAATTTGGGGCTAGTAGGATTTTTCTATAATTTTTAGTTAATTAAAAACTAGTAACACTAATTTTCTAGGAATTTCAAGAATTTATTTTAGGTTCAGACTTAATTAAAAATATCTCAAACTTTTATTTTAGGTTCGAAATAATCAAATATATTTTCTAGAATTTTTTGGAAATTTTCTGATTATTTTTAGCATTTATTTTTAGTCAATTAGGGAAAACTGAATTAAAAAATAATTTCTGAAAAAGAAAATCAATAATTAATATTCTGCCCAGTCAGCCAACAGGGGTCCCACCCGTCAGCCTCCCGCAGCGAACTGGGCGAGGCCCGCCTATCAGCGATCGCGGGGTGGGTGCGGGTGCAGCCGAGCCGAGCCGAGCCGAGTCCGAGTTCGACTCGGACTCAGCTGAGCCAATCCGGGTCAAACCCGGATCGTCCGATTTGGGTAGGGCTGCATGGATGCACGCCACGTGGCAGATTCCCAAGCCGCGGCTGCCATATCTCCTCTATATATATGAGTTGTTTAGGAATTCTAGGGTTTTTTTTTGAGCCAAATTTTGGAGAATTGTCATCTAGGGTTCCTTCATCTTCCAGAACGGACTCCAAACGAGGCCCAGTTTCTTGCATTAGAACCGTATTGAGGTTAGCTTTCTAAATATATAAATTGTTTTACGAAATTATGAGTATTAAATTCTGAGAAATTCATAGAGCACAGCATATCCGAAAATAGATGTGTCTCGGTATTTTTATAATTTTGGGAGAAACAGAAATCAGAATCATGAGCCGTTTAAAGTTTTGGAAAGCTAATGATGAGATCATTGACATATATTTTTTTTAGAATTTAATTTAAAGTATTTCTATACTGTTAATTCTGTAGAACTTCTAGGTTTGAAATTAATTACCGTTGCACAATACAAAATTTGTATATGCAATAATTTCCAAACAAATTTGAATTCGGACGAGCCATAAATTTTATCATATTTTTAACGCTGAAATCTACAGGAAATAATGCATAAAAGTTAAGTTTGTGTCGATTGACTTTTTGGTCAACAGATTATCTCGATTTGCGTGCCATGAGTCTCGAGTTGATAAAATTCAGTTCCTTTGGACAAAATTTAGGAATTAACCTAAAAATCAGAATAATAAGATTAAAATAGGATTTTAGAATAATTATTCTAGAATTAAATAAATTAAAATAAATTATTTTTTGACATGGTAAAATTGTAATACATAGGCTATTTGGACTGTGACTTGGATTCTGATTCATACCAGCAAAGGACCATAGGCGAGTATATTCTCTGATAGTTTCTTATCTATGATACCCTCTATGTTCATTGTATTTTGTGTAAATATCCATATTTCTTGACACGATGGTTACACGGATTGGTATATCCGGATCTCGTCATGAGATGTTATTCCTTGTATATGGTGTATCGTGTACAAGTCTTGTTTTATTGGTTATCTTGTGCATATACAGATGCTGATTCTCGAGGAGACTTGCTACCTTTCTAGAGAATCCCGTGCCATAGCGTACCATGGTTGGATCTACTATACCAGTCGGGGGTGAGAAGTATTTTAGTGTAGATATGTGATCATACCCTTCATGTACAAGTCTTGTTCTCATGTTAGTATTGGTCATATACCGTACGTATGACTAGCCAGGCCCATACTCGTGTACAAGTTCCCAAGCCGGTCATATGTTAAAGCTAGTACTCACACACTTAGTCATTATATTCATCTTCATTGACATATTGTTCCTTCCCGCATTTATTTACAGTATTTTCAGTATTTCCTTTATTGTATATCTCTCGTACATGTATATGCATCTTGTATATTTCTATCTATTTACTGCTACATAGTTTATATCATTGATGTAGAACTGCTGTTAGAGATGTACTTTGCTCCATCCTGACTAGAAATATTTTTCCAGACTACGCCTTAGAGGACGGGTGTCCGACATTTTATGGACCACAGGGAGAGTAGCTGCTGACTTGGACCTTGTAGCCAGGTGTGATTCCGGGAGGTCTAGCCGGGATCAATAGTTATTTAGTTAGTTTCTATTAGCAGTTTATGGTACCGGATTTGTCTCCGACATACTTTGTTGAGACTTGGATATTATTGTTGAGTTAGATTATTCTATTTAGACTTGTGTTGTAAATTTGGTTTATTTATTTCTTCGATATCTTATCGTGCTTTAGCTATGTGATTGAGTATTGTTCATATTATATTGTGCTATCTATGACTCCTTATGGAGTTGGATGCTCGTGTGAGAATAATTAGATAACATTGTGACCTAGACATCGTTCTACCACCGATGTTGCGGCGTAGGCTAGACGTACCCACGCACTTGTGCCCCTATATCGGGTGTGGGTCATGACACGTTTTTAGTGGTGGCCCATGCAGGTCAGACTTCGTAAGTTGTGCGATGTCGTGGTAGTGTGACAACTTAGTTGTACTACTGCATGCCTGCGATAGGATCTAGGATATAGTATACTACGATGAGAGCGGATACTCAATCACAACTAGAAATATTTTCAGTCTATTTGTCTTGTTATCCCTTCCTTCTGTTCATTTTCTCGTCTTTTGATTGATTGATTTCTTAGTATCGTAGCTTATATCAGTGATTTTTGCTAGAATATAGTTAGTAATACACTCTGACAGAGATTGCTATACCATGACAAAAATAGACCATAAACCATATATATATTTTTCTAGATTGCATGTTGTATGACTGTAGGTAGAATTTTTCCTAAGACTCTTATTGTTGGGTGTTTGACCATAGTGAAGAGTAGTAAAGAGGTTATGACTTGACAAAGAGAGACAACGTGCCTTAAATTTTGAGGATAAATATTAATGAAGAGTTGAGAACTTAATATGGCAGAATTGACGATTTGTTAAAATCATAGATTTTATGAATATTAGAATATGATTGAAACTGTCATTAAAATATGAGAAATTTAAGAAGATTATCATTATATTTATTTGACTGCAAGATATAAATTTAAGATATAAATTGAATGCAGTATTTGAAGATTTTATAAGTATTACATTGATGAGTGTTGTGTGGAAAAAGAATAGAGGAGTAAATCATTAATAGATTAGTGTTTGAATTCAAATTTTGGGATGAGACTTTAGATTTTATAAATATACACAGATTGGATTTAAATTAGAGGATTGTATATTATTTTTTTTAAGTATTTCGTTATTAACTTAAAATTTTGAAGGAGATTGTAATAAGAATAGAATTTGATTTTTATTTCAAGGATTTTCAGGAATATGATATTTTAAAATTTTTATAAAATAATAATGTGGATTTACTTCATGATTATTTGGTTTATTTATTTCTTCGATATCTTATCGTGCTTTAGCTATGTGATTGAGTATTGTTCATATTATATTGTGCTATCTGTGACTCCTTATGGAGTTGGATGCTCGTGTGAGAATGATTAGATAGCATTGTGACCTAGACAACATTCTGTCACAGATGCTGCGACGTAGGCTGTACGTACCCACGCACTCGTGCCCCAATTCCGGGTACGGGTCGTGACAGTATAAACCCTAACCCTAACCCTAACTGTAATCCAATCTCTCTCTCTCTATCTCTCACAGATGTACACGATATAACTCTAACACAGACACGTCACACACACACACTGATACAGACATGACACAGACTGTCACAGAGGATGTAAACTGTCATGCCCCAGTCCCAAAATACGTAGGACTAGGAACACGTAAGCATGCCAACCGCATGGATATGGCAACTCCAATATATGGAAACCATAACCCATATATACGCTGTAATATGAATATCAAATCCACAAGTGGTATAAAATGTAATACAAGTCACCGGGTAAAATCTAAATCTCATCCACCAAAATCATATAGAAATAAATAACCAGTATCTATGAAACTAGATCTCAATAAGAAGTATCTAAGGATGATAGTTGGATGGAAACAAATCCACTACCAACTCAAATATAAGAGCAAATACAATATAAGTACAACACCATAAACACAATATAAGAATACCAGCTATCAATCACGAACTTAAAGAGAAGACATCCTCGGATCACACGTCACCATCCAAATCTGCGCTCCTGCAAATACTCAAGAACAGATACACCTGGCAGAGGACCAGGTCCTCAGAGGGACGTAACAAGATACAGAAAATACGAGCCAATTTGAATACAGTAAACATGCATCATATTTGAAAATAAATAAGTACGCTGTACAAGACAATCTATATGAATGCAAATGAGGATAACTTTTCGACGTATGGGCGAGGGTAGGCTATTCGATCTAATCCTCACAACCTCACGCTCGTCAGTGGACATCATCAGCCGACATACCGCGGGGGTAGCGACCCTCGGACTCCATCAATCGATATACCGCGGGGGTAGCGACCATCGGACATGACCCACCATAGTGCGTGCTAGTGACTACGGTGTTACCAGAGTGGTTAAAAGCCCATACGCCTAATGATTGTCCTCTATGATACTAAGTGCCATGTGTGTGTCAACATATCTAATACATAGTAATGACTGAAAGAAAACTACACATGCAAGAATAAACAAAAATGTAATAAATATAAAGAAATATAAATAGCATGCAAAAGTACTGTAATAATTTGGCAAGGTATCTTGCCTGGTAAGAAAGCTGCAAGGTGTACTGTCCAGAAGTCCAACACACAGGATCAAAAGCTATGGCCGCAGAACAAATATCTCCGGATGCTGAAATAAATATCACCAACGTTCCCAGAATAAGCAAAATAGCTAAAAAGCACTTCCCTTTCGTCCAATTTGGACACAGGGGCAAAACGGTAATTTCGGGTAAAAGTGGGGTCCACCTATGGTCCACTTTGCACTGAAAAATGTGCTGAGGGTAACAGTCTCTAAATGGTACAAACTATAGGTCAAACAACTCTAAATGTTAATACGAACCCAACGGTATATCCAAATATGGATTCCGATGGCCGAACACAATTTTGTCCAAAAAGTCAACTGTGGGGCCCGCCAATTGGCGACTTGGTCAACCGTCTCAGAATTGTGTAAAAATTTGGTCACAGGACCAGCGTGTTACCAAGAGTCCAGTGGAGTAAGTTTTGTCACAATCTGACAAGTGTGCACAAAATACACGCGAGTTCCATAAAAGTTGCGACACGGGGTGTGTCCGCGGATAAGGCCTGATTCCGGCGCGCACATGCGTCCGAATCAGTTTCCACAAATTTTTACGTGTCCGGTTACGCTGCATACACCGTTCGGTACACTTGGTACACGGCGGGGCGGTCCCGTTTGGCAGGGCGCGCTCCGTTTCACAACTTTTAGAATCTGGAAAAAGTGGGTTCGCGGGGTTTTGTGACGAATTTAATTCTTTCCACAACAGCTAATAATCTAGGATTATTTAACAGAAAATAAACTATGTCAAGTGTTCTACACATACCAAAATGAATCATCGAATTCGGATCTCTGTGGTGGAAGATACAAACTCAGCAACATGGGTGGTCACCGCAGTTTTCTGCGATCTCAGAATTGGGTCTGCTCGTGCCAACTTGGGCGCTATTTTCGCCTATGGGTACACATTGTTCGAGGTCTGCTATTATACAAATATGGAAGAGGGTTAAGGGATGAGCATACCGGTGAAGACGGAATGACGTTTGGTTGAGCGAGTCAACGGGAAGCAACTCCGGAACGAAGGTACCTCGTGTGGGAATCTGCAGTGCGCAAGGTCGGGGTCGTCGGGATTGGTTTGGACGGCCTGACGGTGTTCTCTGACTGCGGTGGTGGCTCTAGATGAGAAGAAGAGGGTCTGGAGGTTTTAGGTTAGGGTTTTATGAAAGATATATATATATATATATATATATATATATATATATATATATATATATATATATATATATATATTTAGAATAGGGAGAGAGAAAGAGATGGTTTGTCGCGGTCCGCAGGGGGGTCGGGTCTGGAGTAGGGGGCGCTGGCTTGTTAGCAAGTTGCTTGCTGTTTATTAGCAACTTTAACAATTCTAGCAAGTAGCAACTTCAGCAAGTTAGGCGCTGGCTTTAAGTTATTAGTAGTTGGTTTATTAATATTTTATTAGTATTATTATTACTTTATTAATTATTATTATATTATTAATTTCTTTTCTTTTCTTTTCTTTTCCTTTATTTTTAAATATATATATATATACATATATATATTTGTATATATATATATATATATACACATAAGAAAATTTATAGATTAGAATAATGCACACCGTTAGGCTAGCAACTGCTCAAGGGGTCTCCAACATGAAATAAATTCTAAAAAATTTATAATGGTCCCATAAATCCTCTAAGTGCCCGAACACCTAAAATAAAAATTATTAAAAATCTATTTCTCCTATTTAGCCCTAATTACTATAATTTAATTAATAATTAATAAATAAAAAGGGTATATACGATTTTTAGGAAGGGGGTTTTACATTCTACCCAACTTATAAAAATTTCGTCCTCGAAATTAAAATTAAGCCACGATAGAATGTCAAGGATGGTATAAGATTTGCATCGTTTAAAATGCAAGGCTAGGTTTAAAGGGGTGGACGATGTTGCGCATTGCACATCCCATAAATTATGGAAAAAATCCACATGAGCGAAAAATAGGTTTCTTCATGTGTCATGACCAATGGTGTGGACACCTAAATGCTCTTTTGCATAAAAGCGTCCAACAATAAAAAAAAATGCACAAATGTGAGAATTGGGTGAGAGGTTCACAATCTACCGAACTTAAAATTTACCCATCCTTTATCTAAGGCTGTACATCTAGGAAAATTATTCCTCAATTTATTTAACCATGTTATTCAATCCTCAGGATTCAACACCAACATATCACCTATGATATGCCCTTAATTAATTATAAAAGAGTGTCACTAAGTCATGTGATTAGCCTTATGGGGTTTATCTAGTACTATCAGTGTATCAACTTATACTAGCACGAGGTTTCGTCTTTCTGAAATAAGGGAAGACAGAGAGTAATAATAAAGAATTCAAGGTGAAGGTGACATAATACGAGTACAAGGTTCAAAGAGATTAAAGAATTCGAAAAGGGAGTTGTCAGGACAGTTGTGGATTAAAATCCTATTTTTGGTAACTTTCTATTTACATGCTCGTATCAGTACAGTTATGTAACCGGTACGATGTGTCAGACATGTCTAGGGGCAAGTATATCCGTCTACTACCATATATCTCAATCCACGTAAAGTAGTCATGCGAAGAGCGAACCAAGTGCACTAAGGTTAGATAGACCTTAATACACCGATTCTGATTAGGCAATTGTATCATTGTGTGCACCCAATAATACATATGTCATGAGCAAGCTCGATAAAAGAATAAGCTTACAAAAACTAGGCTATAATAGTAGCATAAATCAATGTAGTACAGAAAATATAAATACGCTGGATTATGATGAAAGGAGGTACATAACAATTCAAGTTCATAAAAAGATAATACTCTATAATCTCTACATTTGTCATACTAATTCCTTGTCTAAGTCGATAGTCGACAAAGTAGGGGGTATAGCCTCTAAGTTCTACAGTCTGAAAAAAATACTGTCATCCTAAGTCTTAGGCTTAGTGCAAGTGTCAATAGTAAGAGTGGAACAGTTACTACCTCAAGGGAAAGGGAATATAACTCGTGTCGAGGTGGGGGTACATATTACGCAATTTAAAACTAAGGAATAAGCACCATGTCTCAATCTACAAGAATAGCTTAACCCATCAAGTTATTAACTACTAAGCACAAAATTTCAAAATTTAAAAAATTACAACTATAATCCTAGCAGGCTATATATCCTAATCATAGAATAAAAATACTTGGTCTATAAGCAGAAGTGTCAGATGGCACGAGTTGAAAGATGAAGAATAGAGGAACAAAATTTTGGTCATCGCACAATTAGCGAACGCTAAGGTCGCAGAGGAACAATATATAAAATTAAAATAGGGGGCTCTATATAGCATCGTGATTTTCTAAGAAGGAGTGGTATGCTAGTTGCTATGTTCAAGTTATAATCAAGAGAAATGTTATATTTATTGCTCTTGGCTTCCTAAGGTACTGTCTGCTACTAATAAGACAATAATCTAAGTTTATAGTTCTAATATTATCTCACCATAAGAGTTAGGTCCAGGCCTAATATTTAACCTTGGATTTCTATTGGTCCCTCAATACTAGGGTCAAATAATATGGTCAAACTTCTAACTAACTCTAGTAGTATCTATACTACTCCCAAGTCCTCATAATACATCAAGGGGTAATGGTAAACCAATCTATAGATAAGGAATTCTAGGGTTCACTAGATATTCTAAACTTAGTGGTGTGTCTATATTCTCGTTGTATTCTTAATAGGTGTGCTACCATAATTATCATCCTATTAATATGGGTTCCTATATTCTAGCAGAAGGCTATTCTCAAAGAACTATTAGGGAAGTACAGAAATCAAGCATGATGCAATTATTCAGATAGAATGGATTAGAAGGAGAGCGAATCATAGTCAATTGTGGATGAGATCCTATACTCTATTCCTAGGTGCAGGCTTGTTCGGTACAATAACGTAACCGAGACAATATACTCTCGACCTGCATGGGCCACCACAAAAATATGTCACACCCCAGTCCCAAAATACGTAGGACTAGGAACACGTAAGTATGCCAGCCGCATGGATATGGCAACTCCAATATATGGAAATCATAACCCATACTTATGCTGTAATATGAATATCAAATCCACAAGTGGTATAAAATGTAATACAAGTCACCGAGTAAAATCTAAATCTCATCCATCAAAATCATATAGAAATAAATAACCAGTATCTATGAAACTATATCTCAATAAGAAGTATCTAAGGATGATAGTTGGATGGAAACAAATCCACTACCAACTCGAATATAAGAGCAAATACAATATAAGTACAACACCATAAACACAATATAAGAATACCAGCTATCAATCACGAACTCGAAGAGAAGACATCCTCGGATCACACGTCACCATCCAAATCTGCGCTCCTGCAAATACTCAAAAACAGATACACTTGGCAGAGGACCAGGTCCTCAGAGGGACGTAACAAGATACAGAAAATACGAGCCAATTTGAATACAGTAAACATGCATCATATTTGAAAATAAATAAGTGCGCTGTACAAGATAATCTATATGAATGCAAATGAGGACAACTTTTCGACGTATGGGCAAGGGTAGGCTACTTGATCTAATCCTTACAACCTCACGCTCGTTAGTGGATATCATCAGCCGACATACCACGGGGGTAGCGACCCTCGGACTCCATCAATCGACGTACCGTGGGGGTAGCGACCATCGGACATGACCCACCATAGTGCGTGCTAGTGACTACGGTGTTACCAGAGTGGTTAAAAGCCCATACGCCTAATGATTGTCCTCTATGATACTAAGTGACATATGTGTGTCAACATATCTAATACATAATAATGACTGAAAGAAAACTACACATGCAAGAATAAACAGAAATGCAATAAATATAAAGAAATATAAATAGCATGCAAAAGTACTATAACAATTTGGGAAGGTATCTTGCCTGGTAAGAAAGCTGCAAGGTGTACTGTCCAGAAGTCCAACACACAGGATCAAAAGCTATGGCCGTAGAACAAATATCTCCGGATGCTGAAATAAATATCACCAACGTTCCCAAAATAAGCAAAATAGCTAAAAAGTACCTCCCTATCGTCCAATTTGGACACAGGGGCAAAACGGTAATTTTGGGTAAAAGTAGGGTCCACCTGTGGCCCACTTTGCACCAAAAAATGTGCCAAGGGTAACAGTCTCTAAATGGGACAAACTATAGGTCAAATAACTCTAAATGTCAATACAAACCCAATGGTATGTCCAAATGTGGATTCCGATGGCAGAATATAATTTTGTCCAAAAAGTCAACTATGGGGCCAGCCAATTGGCGACTTGGTCAACCATATCAGAATTGTGTAAAAATTGGGTCACTGGACCAGCGCGTTACCACTAGTCCAGTGGCGTAAGTTTCGTCGTAATCTGACAAGCATGCACAAAATATGCACGAGTTCTACAAAAGTTATGACACGGGGTATGTCCACGGATACGGCCTGATTTCGGCGCGCACACGCGTCCGAATCAGTTCTCACAAATTTTTACGTGTTCGGTTATGCTATGTGCACCGTTTGGTACACTTGGTACACGGCGGGGCGGTCCCGTTTGGCGGGGCGCGCTCCGTTTCACAACTTTTAGAATCTAGAAAATTGGGTTCGCGGAGTTTTGTGACAAATTTAATTCTATCCACAACAGCTAATAATCTAGGGTTATTTAACAGAAAATAAACTAGGTCAAGTGTTCTACACATACCAAAAAGAATTATCGAATTCGGATCTCTGTGGTGGAAGATACGAACTCGGCAACATGGGTGGTCATCGCAGTTTTCTGCGATCTCAGAATTGGATCTGCTTATGCCAACTTGGACGCTATTTTCGTCAATGGGTACACGTTGTTCGAGGTCTGCTATTATACAAATATAGAAAAGGGTTAAGGGGTGAACATACCGGTGAAGACGGAATGGCGTTTGGTTGAGCGATTCAACGGAAAGCAACTCCGGAACGAAGGTACCTCGTGTGGGAATCTGCAGTGCACGAGGTCGGGGTCGTCGGGATTGGTTTGGACGGCCTGACGGGGCTCTCTGGCTGCGGTGGCGGCTCTAGATGAGAAGAAGAGGGTCTGGAGGTTTTAGGTTAGGGTTTTATGAAATATATATATATATATATATATATATATATATATATATATATATATATATATATATATATATATATATATATATATGGGGTTATTTAACAGATTATTAGCTGTTGACCTCGTTTCGATGATTCTTTTTGGTATGTGTAGAACACTTGACCTAGTTTATTTTTTGTTAAATAACCCTAGATTATTAGCTGTTGTGGACGGAACGGCGTTTGGTTGAGCGAGTCAACGGAAAGCAACTCCGAAACGAAGGTACCTCGTATGGGAATCTGCAGTGCGCGAGGTCGGGGTCGTCGGGATTGGTTTGGACGGCCTGACGGGGTTCTCTGGCTGCGGTGGCGGCTCTAGATGAGAAGAAGAGGGTCTGGAGGTTTTAGGTTAGGGTTTTATGAAATATATATAAAAATATATATATATATATATATATATAAAATAGGGAGAAAGAAAGAGATGGTTTGTCGCGGTCCGCAGGGGGGTCGGGTCTGGAGTAGGGGGCGCTGGCTTGTTAGCAAGTTGCTTGCTGTTTATTAGCAAATTTAGCAATTGTAGTAAGTAGCAACTTCAGCAAGTTAGGCGCTGGCTTTAAGTTATTAGTAGTTGGTTTATTAATATTTTATTAGTATTATTATTACTTTATTAATTATTATTATATTATTAATTTCTTTTCTTTTCTTTTCTTTTCCTTTCTTTTTAAATATATATATATACATATATATATTTGTATATATATATATATATATATATATATGTATATATATATATACACATAAGAAAATTTATAGATTAGAATAATGTACACCGTTAGGCTAACAACTGCTCAAGGGGTCTCCTACATGAAATAAATTCCAAAAAATTCCTAATGGTCCCATAAATCCTCTAAGTGCCCGAACACCTAAAATAAAAAATTATTAAAAATATATTTCTCCTATTTAGCCCTAATTACTACAATTTAATTAATAATTAATAAATAAAAAGGGTATATACGATTTTTAGGAAGGGGGTTTTACATAAACCCTAACCCTAACCCGATACCTGATTACTTAATGTATTCACATGTTGAGATCCAACCATGAATCAACAAAATTATAAAACAGAGATAAGAGAAATAATAACACACATAGAATTTAGGTGATTTAACCAAAAAATTCTACATTTTCAGGTAAAGACTTGATGAGCTCCAAAGCTCATTGACCTGGAATTACTAGCAAATTGACTGTAATATGACATTTATGTGTAAAATCAGTGATGAATTGAAGAAGAATATGGAGATTCTGGGGATAAACTAGGGTTTTCTTTATTGGAAAAGAGAGAAAGGGCGGGAAAACTATAAATCAAAAGTAAAATACAATTTTAAAATAAAAATGTAGGAAAAACAGGATACAAGGTTCTTTGATCTTTTCTCTTCTCCTCTCTTCTATATTTATAGATTCCTGGCTCCCTTCTTCCTTGTAGGAGAAGCTTGCAGTTGGCTTCCTTGCAGGGGAAGCTTGGCAGTTGTTGCAAGTTGCTGAGCTGGCGATGATGATGGAGAGTGGCTGACATGGCAATGAAGTTGAGGAGAGACTCTGCTACTAAGTCGAGACTTTGTTATTGAGTGGACTTCCTTTATAGCTTGAGCATTGCTATAGTACTGAGCCTTATCCCTACTAAGCCAACTCTAATAATCTAGTGTTCAGCCCTCCAACTGAGCTAATATAAGCTATTTAGACTTATGCAAATGTAAGCTAAGGTATGCTAGTTGGGTTCTTATTAATACCCACCCCTTTAAATTGACCTTGTCTCAAGGTCAAGGAAAAAAATAACTTCGATTCCTGGATCCCATACACGCCTTAAAGCATCACATTCGAGCTTCAAATCCAATACAATATTATAATCCTTCACTGGTCTATGTTTTCTATAATAGGCCAAGGGTAACTTGATAAAAGTAGGTAAGTTTTTTGATCTCGAGGAAGGGTTTTCAGGATTTCCTCAATGGACTTCACAAACTCCTGGTTGAGCAATTTAGATGCCTCCTCAGGAAATGCCTTTGCAAGTACAGCATAGAACTTTGTATTTGGGCCCAAATTAGGAACAATAAAGAGGTAGTTGGTTAAGTTAACCCCTTGGGCATCTCCATAGCAGGGAGAGTGACAGGAAATACAAGCACTTAATTCCTAAAATGTGACACCATGGCAGCTTCAACAGGTGTAGCATTTGAAGGAGGATCAGGAGCACGACGTAAGGCTTCATCTACACATATACCAATTGAGTTAATCATTGAGATCTCTACACATATACTTGGATTCCAAACCATGTAGACATCATGATGCCCATCAGACTGGAGCTCAATAATATTTTCAGTGTCAACTGTAGGTACTGAAAATTCTGTCTAAGCTTGTTGTGAGCTAAAAATTCTGTCTAAGCTTATTTTTTCCTTCTCATTTCAACTGTCAAGTTGCCATAAAAATACTGTCTAAGCTTGTTGTAAGCTAAAACGGTCTGGATAGCTATAATTGGGATGTTTGCATGTAGCTTTTGTTTAGTTGATGCAAGTGGAAGATCATTTTTTTTGGTTAAGAATTTATATATGGAAATTATTGTAGAAAGTGTTGCTAGAAGATGATGATATAACAACTGCATTTAATTCCTGATGTACACATTGTTATAATCATTTTGGTTGCAACAAAAGTTGCAAAATTTAGAAAGAATCCTGGTACATTTGTCTTTTCAGTGAATTTGCTTGGAGCAATAAAAATGCAGGAAATGCTTCAGGTGTTGAAATATTTGTTTCAGTAACCCTGTTTGTGTGCTCAGTCAAACACCCTTCATGAAACCAAGCAAATATTGTAAGTAGTATGATTCTATCCTTCGATTTATGACTCAATCTTGGTACATTGATAAATTGGATGGATAGCATTTTTAGCAAATCTACTAATAACTAGGGGTAGTAGTGTTCTTTCCTGGTAAATTATTGAGCTTGGTCTATTGATTGGCAATTCACTAATTTTGTTAGTTTGCAAAGATAGGTTGTTAGTGTGAGAAGTACTATTGTTCATTACCATTTTATGCCTTGTTTGTTGGTGCATTGCTTAGATTGAATATTAAATTTTCTTTACTATGTTATTTTGTTAAAGTTAGTAAAGTAACCTATAATTGAATATATAAATTGTTGAAATTGGTACAAATTATTGAAATCAGTGTAGTTACCAATACTTTATTGAATTTATTACTGTATTTACTGAAAGTAGGCTGTTAATCTTAGTGCTAAGTTGTAATTGAACCACTATCTAGTTTTTATTAATTGGTTAAGTTTCACGGAACCTCCTTAAAGTTTAGGTCAGCTAAAACTAACTATACTCAACTTCGGAATAAGATATTGGGACGCTCAAGTTTTTTATCGTCTTTTTTTTTCTCCGTAACTACCATTCTGCTAGATGAAAGGGTCATTCACGTCTCTAAAATTTACAAAATATTTAATATTAGATAATATATTTATATTTGTTATCAATTATATTTTTTGTTTCCATCTATCTTACCAGATGACACCCATAACCCGAGCACGTGCACGTCGCTTGAGAGAGACACCTCCTATTATTAAGGAGTAAGTGATACTTCCTACTGTTAAGAAGGAAGTGAATGTTAAGGATAAAGAGGCACCTCCTATTGTTAAGGAGGAAGTGATACCTCAATGCGTTAAGGAGAAAGTGAATGTTAAGGAGGAAGAGATACCACATACTGTTAAATTGGAAGCGGTTGTTAAGTAGGAAGTGGTGCCTCCTACTGTTGGGCAGGCACCAGCTCAGAGGGGGAGTTCCAGTCACCCAGCACCTATAGCGGAGATTGATCACCTAGACGCTATTTATGCAAATTATCTGAGGGACTGGTATCTGTCCCAGCGTATTGGATATCCTCGAGATTGAGACTGTGATATTTTATATACTTTTATTATGGTTATTGTGTGACTATAATACTTTTATATTGTGCTTTTTGTGTGACTGTGATACTATTATTTTGTGTGTATTGTGTGACTGTGATATTTTATATACTTTTGTGATATTTCGTACGCAGAAAATTCAATGGAGGGTTGCTCCGGGTCTGTCTATTTTTATGAACTATTATAAGTCTGTGTATTTTTTTATTCATATTAAATGTATGTTAATTTATCAATGTTGAGTGTTCCATCGAAGGGGTCGGCGAACCCAGAGAATTCAACGGAGGGTTGCTCCGGGTCTATTTATATAAATTAGAAATTCATAAACTGTAGGAATATTGGTAATTTTTAACATTTTTTTATTTTTGACTAAAAATTTAGCAAATTTTAGCGTCATTTAGCGATATTTTTATACGTCACTAAATACGTTGTTGAATACGTCGCTAAATATGTCGCTAAATTAGCGACATTTAGAGACACAAAATACGTCACTAAATTATCGACGTTGAGTCACTAAACGTCGCTAATAAGAAAAATATTGGCGACGTAAATACGTCGCTAGAAAACGTCGCTATAGCAACGTTTTGCGACGTAATACCTGTCAGCGACTAGCTTAAATGTGACTTCATTAAAATGTCGCTAATTACGTCACAAATTTTTTTAGCGATATTTTTAGGCTATTTAGTGACGTTTTCAGGTGTTGCTACTTTAAATTATTCTGGTAGTGATTTCTTATGCTTTAAAAGGTCAGGATGCAGCCGTAGAATGTAAGAATTTTGAAGGATGGTGTATAAAATTGACATGGATCTGACATGCTCTACATTTATGAGCATAATCTATTGCGTCTGCCACCATAGTAGGCCAATAGTAATCCATCCTCCTTGGATAATCCTGTAACTTAGAACCTGGTTGATGTGCTCCATAGACGCCATCATGAGCTTCGTGAAGTGATTATCTTGCTTCAATGTTAGAAAGACAGCGTAATAGTAGTCCATCATATAAACGATGATATAAATCCTGGATGAAGCATCATAATAGAAATTGAGTGAACATCTCTTAATAGAAGTTGCTTCTTTCGGGTCTTTTGGGAGGATCCCATAAGCTATATAGTCTATAAATAGGTTTCTCCTGTCACGACCCGTACCCGGTATAAGGGTACAATTCGGAAACAACGTCCAGCCTACGCCACAGAATCGGCGGTATAATGTTGTCTGGATAATCTATCTAACAATATAATGAACTACCAACAGTGATAATATACTCAATCACAGAACTAAGATGGAATTGAGCACGAATCAAATAAAGAATAGAATAGTCATAATACAACTCATGAGTCTAAATAATACATCAATGAGACTGAAAGAAATAACAAAATAAGCTGGAGACAAATCCAGTACAAAGAATACTAAGATGCTACCAAACTCAGGTCAACTGTCTTAGTTGGGATTAGTCCCTCCTGAGCCAGGGCCTCAGACTCTAGACCCACAACATCCTGGGGTCCATAAAAGGTAGGGTACCACTCCTCAGTGTCATCTAGAAAAATATATCCAGTCAGGAAAGGAGCAGAGTACATCTCTAACATCAGTTCTAATCAATGATAAAAACTATATAACAGTAAATAGATGTGAATATACAAGATGCACAATAGATACGAGAGATACATACAATAAGGAAATACTGGAATAAATATAATAATGAATAATATGCCAATGAACAAGAATACTAATGACTAAATGTGTGAGTACTATCTTTAACATGTGATTGGCTTGGGAACATGATACAATATATATGGCCTGGTTAATCATACGTGCGGTGTATGATCAACACTATTCAGTAATAGTACTTGATACAATAGGGATATTGATCACATATCTACACTAAAGTACTCCCCACCCTCGACTGGTATAATAGATCCAACCACGGTATGCTATGGCACGAGATTTCCCAAGAAGATAGCTAGTCTTCCCGAGAATCAGTGTCTGTACATGCACAAGATAACCAATAAAACAATACTTGCACCATATACACCATATACCAAGGAATAACATCTCATGACGAGATCCGGATATACCAATCTGTGTAACCATAGTGTCAAGAGAACATGGATATCTACACTAGATACAATGAACATAGAGGATATCATAAATGAAAAACTATCAGAGAATGTACTCGCCTGAAGTCCAAAGAATAGTCTCACAGATGTCTGATACGGTGCCTCGAAGACCTACATATGGAATACAACATCAATACAAGGTTCCGAAAAGAGAATAAGTTAAACTAGTCAATTTCTAGGTCAATAAGTCAATTCTAAGTCAAAAGTCAAACTATGGTCAATTATGGTCAACTATAGTCAAATTATGGTCAACTATGGTCAACTATCTATTTTTAGGTTGCATAAGTCTAACACAAAATAATGGGTTCAAGATACTAAAGTCTAAGCCATAAAAACTACATCTTAAATATTAGGATACCGTATCTCCGGATACGTGAATCCAAGTTGAACATCAATAAATATATAACAAACACTAATTATTAAATAAATAGAATTACAAATACAATATTAAATAGGTACCGTGGTTTTGAACCAACTTGGTATCTCAACAATAATTCACAAACTTGATACCTAAATCCAATATCTTGGTATCCCCAATTACCTTGGTCTCCTCAAGGTAATACCTAATACCTTGTTATATTAACTACCCGTGTATATATATAATACATATACTAAATATTATACATATATTATAATAAATAATTAAGAATACATTTACATCTATATTAAACACCAAAATATATATATATATATATATATATATATATATATATATATATATATATATATATATAATCTGCCAACTGTCACTAAAACTGTGCTGAAAATCTGATATTCTGATACGCTGCCCTTTTTATGACGGTTCTGACTGTCGCTGAAGCTGCTGTCACTGCTGCTGCTGACTTTCCCACTGCTGTTGCTGCTTTGGTGAAGATTTGCAGCCATTACCAATCTGTTGTCGCTGCTGCTAGTGTTCCCGTTGCTGCTGCTGTTTTGGTGACAGCGGCTGCTGTCACCAATGTTCCTGCTACTGCTACAGTTGCTGCTGCTGCCGATTTAGGTGACAACGGCTGTCACCAATGCTGTTATCGCAAAAGATACATATATAATCTAATATATATATATATATATATATATATATATATATATATATATATAATCCACATAATATATATATATATATATATATATATAACTATACATACCTCCTCCCTATTATTATGTACATAACTATAATATAGTAACATGCATACACATACATATTAATATATATATATAGACAACTATACATATATGTATATGTATACATAATCATATAACACCCATATATAACTATAAATACCTATTTAAAATATACACACACATATATATATATATATATATATATATATATATATATATACATATTATAATAAATATATTCTAGCACAATAATACCAAGTTATAATATAGTATCACATAGTTACAACTATATAGAATATATACTAACACATGTAATAATAACATACATATATGTAGTACAACATATATACATATAGTACATACATAATACATAGATCTAAGACACAAGAAGCATAATTATATACACCATAATATATATAAATATCTATATGTATATGCAAATATATTCTCCATGATTTAAGAATACAAGAATTAGATCTACATATAATTTGTACAAACATATGGAGAGTATCACACTGTATCCCACTAGATCTAGGATACGCATGTGACACGAGTCCACCACACATCCAAATATACTCCGAAGGACACGAACAAGTCACATATATTATTTATGAACAATATGAAGAGTCAAATATAGATCTATGTGTCTGTGTCAAAATATAACATGTGTAAAGTCCCGTGTCGGAGGAAAAAATTCCCAAAATAACACGTATCACCAAATTATTGGCATACGACCTACACGTACCCAATTGTCGACACGACACTAGCCCCAAACATACAAGCACATGCCAAATTGATCTATAGGATCAATTGACACAAACAACAATTGTCAATCTCGGAATTCTCCCAAAATTGACATAAAAAGTACCATAACTTTCTCAATAGACCTCCTATGAGCACAAAACCAAATCCTTTCGGTAGCCTATGTATATGGGTTGATTTTTCATGGTTAAATCTCAGATTTATAACCTAAATTAAGGAAAAAAACTGAATTGTACCTATTGAGAGATGGATTCTTAATGTACCCCCAAATAAGATGGAATTAGCTCCAACTTGTAGATCCTAGCTCCTCTTTGTAGATCCTTGCTTCCTCCTTCTAGATCCTTGCTTCATAAGCCTCCAAAAATGATTTGAGAAGGGATTAGAATAAAATTTGGTTAGAAAATAAAGTGGGAATAAAGAAATTTTGTTGAGAAAAATTTTAGATCTAATTTTGGAATAAAAAGAGGAGAGAGAATTTTCTCTCTTCTTTTAAATAGGCCATCCCCTATTTCCCCTCCCTCAATCTACTATAAAATTTCCATTATACCCCTTGGGGCCTCTCATGAAGAAATAATTAAGGAAGGAAGCTTCTAGTCTATGGTTTAATTAATTTAATCCATCTCCTTAACAATGGGCTTTCTAAATGGACTAAGTTCTAACCAATTAATTCATGCTAGTCCATGGGTCTAAACTAAACTAGTTAGGTCCACTAACACAAGTCTAAACTAAATAACTAACATCTAACAATAATTAAATAATACAATAAATAAATATTTATCATGCACAATATTTAATTAAATATAAAATTACTAAAATATCCTTTCCTAGAAAATGTGGTAGTGCATCTCCAATCTTTATCGATGGAGGTTGACTTTATGACGTAGATATGCTCAATGTGTAGATTATTCTTGACACAGAATAACTCTCGACTCATCAACATGATCAAATATTGTCTTTTCAGAAGGATGGCCAATGATGCTGCTAAACTGGTAAGGGCATCTACTTCCAAATTCTGTGATCGAGGTACATGCTTAATGAAGAACCCCTTAAAGGTAAAAGCTAACTCCAGTACTTCCTGATGATAAGGGATGAGGTCTTCATGTTGAACTTCATATTCTCCTATAATCTGATTGACTATTAGCTTAGAATCTTTGTAGGTTTCAAGATATTCTACGTCCAATTATTTGGCAAGTTGAAGGCCAATGAGCAAAGTATTATACTCTGCTACATTATTGGAATATGCTTCAATGAGAGAATATGCACGATAAATGAGTAGCTTGTAAGGGGATACTAGGACTAAGCCTACTCCGGCTATGATGTTGTGTCATGTCCCAGTCCCAAAATCTATGGGACCAGACACGTGGCAATGGCCAGCTGGTACAACTCCGTAGGGCTTTCCAATTTAATGGACCCGAAGAAGTACACTTACGCTGTCCACGGTCAAGTGATCCAGTTAATAATCTAATTTTTAATGTAATCACCTGAAAATTTTAGAATTTTAGAAATTAATTTTCTGAATTTAATTAACATTTTTCTGTATTTTTTAAACAAATAAACTAAGGTAATCTGATTTGAAATGAATTTTTGAAGATATTAAATAATATTAAAATGTGATGAAAATTATATATTCTAGTGTAAAATTAAAAACCGAACATAGGATAATTTTCCGGGAATTTATTGGACCCCGATTGAATTTTTAAAGCCTTAAAAAATATTGATTTATTAAACCTAATTAAAATAAACCAAATTAAATAAAAACCCAAACGAACCGGACCGGCCGGTCTGCCCGAACCGGCCCAATTCCCTTAACGGGTTGGATCCGGGTCAGACCCGACCCGCTAAGAGCCCGACCCGACCCGCCAGCAAATCCCTTCTCCTCCCGTAACCGACGAAACCCTTCACCTTGCCGGCGGCCGTTTCGCCGCCGTGGCCGCCGGAGACCGCACGTCTTCATCTCCCCTCAACCCGCCGGCGCTTCCTCTTCCACTTTCGGCCAACCTCCTGCCTTTCTCCTCCCCTATTCCCTCTATAAATCCCCAGCCGTCCGCCTAGGTTTTTCCCCTTTCTCTTTCTTCTCCGGTGAGAACCCTGACTCCGGCCAACCCCCTCCGTCCCAGCCGCCCTCCAGCACCAGTACCCAGCCGCCCTTCAGCACCAGTACCCGGCCGCCCAACTCTTCAGAACCTCGACCCTCTCCTTCAACCTCTTCCCCAACCTCCAGAAGCTGCTACCCAGAACCCGTTCGAGCTCCGGCCGAGCCCGACTCTCCTCCTCGACCAGATCTGGCCGACTCAGCCGAGCGTCGCCCGGCCTCCCGAGGCATCCCAGAGCCTCGCCGACCTCCGCCGGCCTGAACCCCCACTCCCAGCGACCCAGACTCAAGCCCTAGGTCTGAGACGTGTCGGACGCGTGTCGGACACGAGAAATGCTGTTTTCGAGCCCTGTTCAAGTACTAGTATCTTTCTTCTCGTAGCTCTGTTTTTTATTCCGTTTGTTGCATCGCGTAGCCTACATGACCCCCTCAGTGTCTGTGTAACCCGCTCGGTGCATCGCGACCTGTGGTGATCGCAAACCGCGATCCAAAAACAGGAAAAACCAATGCCCTGTTTTACCCCGGAACTGAGTACGTCCCGCCAAACGGGACGACTTGGTCGTGTGCGGTCTTCACAGATACGTGCACGACGTTGATACGGACGTGCAGGATTTCGCAGAAGCTGATTTGGATGTGCGTGCACACCAGAATCAGTGCGTATCCGCGGACAACGCCCCGTATTCGACTTTTCTGTTTTATGCTGTAACTTAGTGTACGCACGTCGGATCAAGACGAAACTTGCGCCATCGGACTCATAGTAATACGCTGGTCCTGTGAGCCAAGTTTGGTTCATTTCTGAGAATGTTGAAAAATTGCGTATCGTGGGCCCCACAGGCTCCACTTGACGGGCGATTTTGAGAACGGCTCATCGGAATCCAATTCTGAAAGTTTCGTTGGGTTCGTATTAACGTTCCTGACTTGTTTACACTAAGTTGGATAAATTTGGAGACCTTTGACCCTGACCCGGTTTTCGGTGCTAAGTGGCCCACATATAGACCCCGCTATGTCCAAAAAATATCGTTTTTGCCCTTGTGTCCAAACTGGGCTTAAGGACAGGCGTTTCTAGTTATTTTATATGTTCTGAGACTGTTGGTAATGTTTATTTCAGATTTTGGAGGAGTATTTACTGGACCCACGGATATAGGGACTGCTACTGGAATTCCAACCCCAAGCAAGTGTACCTTGCCAAATTATGTAGTTTTGATATTTATTTCTTTGCTTATTTACATTGTTGATCATGCCTAAGCCTAGGACCGTATGACATACTTAGCGTCCGATTAATAGTCGGGTGCCAACCCCGTACGCGGAGTTGTGTATGTTATTTAGAGATAGACATGCGTGACCCTTTACATTCTAGTACTTGTTTTATCAAGTACATTATAACCCAGGACATTTGACACCATACATATGACAGAATCTTCCTGAGATATTCAAGGTGATTCTGTGTAGGATACAGGATGCACATAGACATTATATTATTAGATTATGACTTGTTGCATTAGCTATGATCTCACGTGACATGGACATGAGACGTTATGGACATGAGACGTGTGGTTACATTGGGTGGGGAGAGACACACAGGCTACAGGCTGTTCTATATATATCTACTACTATTGTGAGGTTGTAGACTCTCGAGCAGAGCTAGACCCATTACTTGTTATTACTGCTACCGGCTCCCCGACACCGAGCTTGTAGCGGTCTCAACCTGAGTACTAGTGATGCTCTCAGTTGCATTTTTACATAGATGGTTATGTAGTTACCCTGCTTATGTCATTTACTATTTCACTGCATTTATTTGGCTTGTATTATCTGTACCTTGCTATGTCCCCTGAGGACTTGGATCCGGATGATGTCTCCAGGTTTAGCAGAAGAGCATTATCCCGAGGTTTACGGGACAGGAGCTGAAGCTGTACCAGAAGCTGTTGCTGAAGCTGAACCAAACTTAGAAGCAGAGGTGATGGCTGAAGACTTTTCTTGAGTTTATGTTATTTGTACTCATCAGATACTTTATTTTGGACTCCTTTGTTCTGGTCTGATGAACCAGTGTTTTAGACTTTTATCGGGTTATTCCCCGACATACTTTAATGAGATTGGACATTGATGTACTTTTTTATTTGCTGTTGTTCTTATTATTTGTGTGTGGATGAGATTAGTTAGACTTGTTGTTGTAGACCTATATTTACAGCTTAAGTATGCCCCGATGGATCCATTAAATTGGGTTTGTCCATCGGTGCGTGCTGCTGGCCATTGCCACGTGTCTAGTCCCTTGGTATTTTGGGACTGGGACGTGACATGGTTTTTGTGGTGGCCCATGCAGGTCAACGACAAAATTGCTCGGTTTCAATTTAGGGACCGAACAAGCCTGTAAAAGGATATGATAGGTTATAGGATCTCATCCATTGGTTGAATCATTTTTGAACTCTAAATCGAATTCGAATTAAGTACTTGATTTGCATCCTGCTTTGATTCTACTGGACGTTCTCATAAAGTTTATTTTGGATGCAGAGAGAGAAAATGGATCAAAGAATTGGAGATGAGATTCCTTTGAGTACACCACAAGACGCTGTGGTTACCTATGTAGATGGAGTTATACCAGAGAATAGAGGGCAATCCTCTCAAAGTGGACAAGCTGAGCAGCATAACTCAAGGTTCAGGCGTGACGACATCCCACCTCCGCCGCAGTTCACTCCACAGATGCCTGTCTTCCCACCAGGGCAAGCAATGGACGGGCAGCAGATATTCCAGATGTTTTATGCCATGATGCAAGCCCAACAGCAAGTTCAACAGGAGGCGCAGCGTCAGGAGGCAGAGTACCTGAGAACCAGCCTAGTAAACGCATTGGAGCAGGCGAACCCGCAAGCTAGGCGACCAGCGACGGGATCTATCACTGATTTCTGTCAACTCAAGCCCCGTACCTTTTCGGGCAAGGAAGGACCAACTGAAGTGCACGAGTGGCTCACAAATATACAACATCAGTTGGAAGCAGCTAAACTTCCGCGGGAGAGATGGATGACTGCTGTCCGGATGCAACTGACGGACAATGCGCACCATTGGTGGCTAGCCAAAGAGAGGAGGCTCGGACATGACCGAGTCACTTGGGAGAAGTTCTCCAGACTCTTCCAAGAGATGTATATCCCAGCTGTTGCTCGGTCAGAACTCTGAGACAATTTCAACCGACTCATCCAAGGCAATATGACGGTGGAGGAGTACAATACCGAATTTATTCGCCTGAGTCGTTTCGCCCCTTCTCTAATTCCTACCGAAGAGGAGAAGGCGGAGAAGTTCTTTGACGGACTCAGGTTCGAGCTTCAGAGGTTGATCGGATCTATTGCACCTACGTCGTACACCGATGTCTTTGCTGCAGCACGACGCATGGAGCGCGTCACCAGGAGGGAGTCAAGTCTGAAGCGGCCATTTACCTCAGTACCATCCAAGACATCACAGGGGGATTCTGCAAAGCGACTCCAGAAGAATCTACCTCAGAGAGCAGCACCAAGAACCCTACCTACTTGTCATTTCTGCGGCAAGTTAGGTCACATTGAAAAAGAGTGCAGACACAAATTGGGACTATGCTTGGTTTATGGATCCAACCAGCATCTATCCAGGGACTGCTCTGAACGCAGAGAGGGAACACCAAGACTACTCTGCCTGCACCAAGAATAGATCATCCAGCAGTGGGAGCACAGCAGACGGGAGTTGGAGGAGTCAGACCACCAGCTCTAGGAGGATATCAACAGAGACCACCATTGCCACCTCAGGCAGCACTATTCCAGCAGGCTCGTCAGCAGAGGGGTCTAGCTCAGGGACGAGGTCAGGCATTTGCATTGGCTGTTCAGGAAGAAGCTACTGCTGGAGAAGTTATAGCAGGTACTATTTTAGTAGCTTCATTACCTGCTGTAGTTTTATTTGATTCTGGAGCATCACATTCATTCATAGCTGCTAACTTTGTAGCCACACATAGAGTAGCTACTGCACCCCTTTCAAAGACTAAGAGAATTCTTACGGGAGATAGAATTATACCGGTTAGTGATATCTGTAGATCATGTTCGGTAGTAGTCTGTGGAAGAGAAATGCGAGCCCAATTTCTGATCTTTTCTATGCCTGACTATGATGTTGTACTTGGTATGGACTGGTTAAGTCAGTATCATACGACTCTTAATTGTCGGCTTGGAAAGGTTATATTTAGACCACCTGGACATTCAGAGTTTGAGTTTCTTCGGGGAGCTGTAGAGCAAGGTGTTCAGCCAACTCTTAGGGTATTATCTGTAGAAGGAGAGTCAGGTTATCCAAGAGTCATAACCGAGTTTGTGGATGTATTTCCCGATGATCTTCCAGGTTTACCACCTGATAGGGAAATAGAATTCACAATAGACTTAACTCCAGGAGCTGAGCCTATCACTTCATCAGTATATCGGCTAGCACCTAAGGAGTTATTGGAGTTAAAGAATCAAGTTGATGATCTTCTGTAGAAGGGTTTCATCTGGCCCAGTGTTTCACCTTGGGTTGCACCCATACTTTTTGTACCTAAGAAGGATGGAACAGTTCGCCTGTGTATTGATTACAGGGCGTTAAACGCTGTGACTATCAAGAACCGGTATCCCTTGCCACGCATTGATGAATTATTTGATCAATTGAGTGGAGCTAGGGTATTCTCGAAGATTGACCTTAGATCCGGTTATCACCAGATTAGAGTGAGGAAGGAAGATATCCCGAAGACAGCCTTCAGAACCAAGTATGGACACTATGAGTTCTTAGTAATGTCGTTTGGTTTAACCAACGCGCCTGCTGTGTTCATGAGCTTGATGAACCGAGTTTTCCATCAGTACTTGGATAAATTTATGGTTGTGTTTATTGATGATATTTTGGTATATTCCAAAAGCCACGAAGTGCACGAGGAGCATCTCAGAATCGTGCTAAAGACGTTGAGGCAGGAGAAGCTATATGCTAAGCTCAGTAAATGTGAGTTTTGTATGGATAAGGTACCTTTCTTAGGATATATTATCTCAGGAGAAGGCCTGTCAGTTGATCCAGAGAAGGTTGCTGCTATTGAGACTTGGCCTACACCAACATCAGTTGCTGAGGTGAGAAGTTTTCTAGGACATACTGGATATTACAGAAGGTTCGTAGAAAATTTTTCAAGGATTGCGGAGCCGATGACGAAGTTGACACGAAAAGATCAGGAATTTGCATGGACAGAAGAATGTCAGAAGGCCTTTGAAGAATTGAAGAGGCGTCTAACCACAGCACCAGTCTTGACTCTTCCTTCAGGGTCAGGCGGTTTTGTTGTTTATAGCGATGCGTCAGGTAGTGGCCTAGGATGTGTTTTGATGCAACATGGAAAAATTATTGCTTATACATCTAGATAGTTGAAGGTCCATGAGAAGAACTACCCAACGCATGATCTGGAGTTAGCTGCAGTAATATTTGTACTGAAGATTTGGAGGCATTATCTTTATGGTGAGAAGGTGGAAATCTTCACTGATCACAAAAGTCTGAAGTATGTATATACTCAGAAGGAGCTTAACATGAGACAAAGACGCTGGCTTGAGTTGATGGTGGACTTTGATATAGATCTGCAGTACCACCCAGGGAAGGCGAATGTAGTAGCAGACGCACTCAGTAGGAAGCCTACGGCTTATTTCTTGACGATGCAGCCTGAGCTATTGAAAGATCTACAAGAGCTCCAGATAGAGATTATTCTACCAAGACAGAGTGGCTTGCTGGCTAATCTGGAAGTGAAGTCATCGCTTGTGGAAAGGATTAAAGAAGCTTTGTCTACTGATGCTAGATTTCGAAGACTCAAAGAGAAGACAGAAGCAGGCATGCAGACGAGACTTCACATACATGAGGATGGGACATTAAGGTGCGGAGATCGCTTATATATTCTAAATGGAGAATTGAGACAGGAGTTAATGACTGAAGCATATAGCTCCATGTACTCTGTTCATCCAGGAGGAACAAAGATGTACCGAGATCTAAGGCAGTATTATTGGTGGTATGGAATAAAGAGGGAGATTGTAAGATTTGTAGCTAAATGTTTAGTCTGCCAACAAGTGAAAGCAGAGCCTCAGAGGACTGCATGAATGTTGCAGCCGCTTTCCATACCAAAATGGAAGTGGGAATATATCACCATGGATTTCATCACAGGATTCCCAAGGAGCCCCAGTGGAAGAGATGCGGTATGGGTTATCGTGGATCGACTCACTAAATCGGCACATTTCTTGCCGTTTAGAGTTGGACAGTCCATAGAGGTACTAGCCGACATGTATATGCGACAAATCATAAGATTACATGGAGTGCCAGTTAGTATTGTATCAGATCAAGACTTGAGATTTATATCTCATTTCTGGCGAAGCATGCAAGAGAGTCTTGGCACCAGACTCAAATTCAGCACTGCCTATCATCCACAGACAGATGGTCAATCAGAACGTACAATTCAGATCTTGAAGGATATGCTGCGATCATGTATGTTAAACTTTGGAGGTTCTTGGGAAGATTATTTGTATTTGGTGGAGTTCTCATACAACAATAGTTATCAGGCAAGCATCAAGATGGCACCTTTCGAGGCTTTATACGGTAGGAAGTGCAGATCGCCGATATGCTGGAGTGATGTTGGAGAGCATCAAATATTAGGTCCAGAGTTGGTAATGCAAACAGTGGAGAAGGTGAAACAAATCCAGAATCATCTTCGTGCAGCTCAGGACAGACAGAAGCATTGGGCTGATACACACCGACGTCCCCTGGAGTTCAAGGAAGGAGAACATGTATTCTTGAGGATTTCACCTACTCGAGGTACAATTCACTTTGGGAGCAGAGGCAAGTTGAGTCTAAGGTACATTGGGCCCTTTGATATTCTGGAGCACATTGGTGAGGTGGCCTATCGTCTTGCATTACCTCCATCTTTAGAGGGAGTGCATGATATATTCCATGTCTCACAGCTAAGAAGGTACGTGACTGACCCAAGTCACGTAGTTGATCATTCTGAGATCGCAGTCGGCCCAAGCCTAAGATATGAAGAACAACCAGTGGGTATACTCGGCACCAGTGAGAAGACACTGTGAGGACAGACAATTAAACGGGTTCGTGTGGCTTGGAAACAACACTCACCTGGTGAATCTACCTGGGAGCGGGAGGATATCATGCGCCAGCGATATCCCCATTTATTCGAGGATGCAGGTATATCCTAAGTAAATTTTGTAAATCCCATAATTCTGTTCTTTAGTAGCTTAATCTTTAATTGCGAGGTCGCAATTTTCTTAAGGGGGTAGATTGTAATCACCTGAAAATTTTAGAATTTTAGAAATTAATTTTCTGAATTTAATTAGCATTTTTCTGTATTTTTTTAAACAAATAAACTAAGGTAATCTGATTTGAAATGAATTTTTGAAGATATTAAATAATATTAAAATGTGATAAAAATTATATATTCTAGTGTAAAATTAAAAACCGGATATAGGGTAATTTTCCGGGAATTTATTGGACCCAGTTGAATTTTTAAAGCCTTAAAAACTATTGATTTATTAAACCTAATTAAAATAAACCAAATTAAATAAAAACCCAAACGAACCAGACCGGCCGGTCTGCCCGAACCGGCCCAATTCCCTTAACGGGTCGGATCCGGATCAGACCCGACCTGCTAAGAGCCCGACCCGGCCCGCCAGCAAATCCCTTCTCCTCCCGTAACCGACGAAACCCTTCACATTGCCGGCAGCCGTTTCACAGTCGTGGCCGCCGGAGACCGCACTTCTTCATCTCCCCTCAACCCGTCGGTGCTTCCTCTTCCACTTCCGGCCAACCTTCGGCCTTTCCCCTCCCCTATTCCCTCTATAAATCCCCAGCCGTCCGCCTAGGTTTTTCCCCTTTTCCTTTCTTCTCCGGTGAGAACCCCGACTCCGGCCAACCCCCACCGTCCCAGCTGCCCTCCAGCACCAGTACCCAGCCGCCCTCCAGCACCAGTACCCGGCCGCCCAACTCCTCAGAACTCCGACCCTCTCCTTCAACCTCTTCCCCAACCTCCAGAAGCCGCTACCCAGAACCCGTTTGAGCTCCGGCCGAGCCCGACTCTCCTCCTCGACCAGATCCGGCCGACTCAGCCGAGCGCCGCCCGGCCTCCCCGAGGCATCCCAGAGCCTCGCCGACCTCCGCCGGCCTAAATCCCCACTCCCAGCGACCCAGACTCAAGCCCTAGGTCTGAGACGTGTCGGACGCGTATCGGACACGAGAAACGCTATTTTTGAGCCCTGTTCAGGTACTCGTATCTTTCTCCTTGTAGCTCTATTTTTTATTCCGTTTGTTGCATCGCGTAGCCTGCATGACCCCCTCGATGTCCGTGCAACCCGCTCGGTGCATCGCGACCTGTGGTGATCGCAAACCGCGATCCAAAAACAGGAAAAACCAATACCCTATTTTACCCCGGAACTGAGTACGCCCCGCCAAACGGGACGACTTGGTCGAGTGCAATCTTCACAGATACGTGCGCGACATTGATACGGATGTGCGGGATTTCACAGAAGCTGATTCGGATGTGCGTGCACACCAGAATCAGTGCGTATCCGCGGACAACGCCCGTATCCAACTTTTCTGTTTTATGCTGTAACTTAGTGTACGCACGTCGGATCGAGACGAAACTTACGCCATCGGACTCGTAGCGATACGCTGGTCCTGTGAGCCAAGTTTGGTTCGATTCTAAGAACGTTGAAAAATCGCGTATCGTGGGCCCCACAGGCTTCACTTGACGGGCGATTTTGAGAACGGCTCATCGGAATCCAATTTTGGAAGTTCCGTTGGGTTCGTATTAACGTTCCTGACTTGTTGACACTAAGTTGGATAAATTTGGAGACCTTTGACCCTGACCCAGTTTTCGGTGCTAAGCGGCCCACATATGGACCCCGCTATGTCCAGGAAATATCGTTTTTGCCCTTGTGTCCAAACTGGGCTTAAGGATAGACGTTTCTAGTTATTTCATACGTTTTGAGACTGTTGGTAATATTTATTTCAGCTTTTGGAGGAGTATTTACTGGACCCACGGATAAAGGGACTGCTACTGGAATTCTAACCCCAGGCAAGTGTACCTTGCCAAATTATGTAGTTTTGATATTTATTTCTTTGCTTATTTATATTGTTGATCATGCCTAAACCTAGGACCGTATGACATACTTAGCGTCCAATTAATAGTCGGGTGCCAACTGTAGCGCCCCGTTCTTCCGGTGCGGAGATCGCGACTAAGAAACACAAGACGGTATCGTTCGATCGGGATAGATTGAATTAAGAACTCGTCCTCGTTATGGATTTGTTTCTTCGGAATCGATTCCCATATTCAGTGGACTGCGCCCCAAGGATCGGCTTAGCGGCAGAGTCAGGAGGGACCTCTCCGCTGCTATCTTTTATTGCCTAGGTTTTTGATGTCGCTTGTTGCTTTCGTGCTTTGAGTTGGTTTTGGGATTTGCTTGTTTTCCTTGAACGATTTCGATGGTTTTCATTATTTTCGTTCATTGACTTGCACTTCTATTCCGAGATTGGAAAGAGAGGAAGAAGTATTAATCGAGCTGTTCGTGTGCAGGTGAACGAGCAGTAGGCGGCTTGCGAGCGGAGTCGTGAAGCGCCTCTTTCCTTCTCCTTCCATCAATCTAAGTGAGTGGCTACCAACCCGATTAGCTAGCCCTGCTTCCAAGCTTCACTCCTTTGCCCTGATCAAACGATACCAAGTAATAACTAAAAGAAACCAAGATAAAAGAGAATAGGCTTGGTACATATGCTTGTCAATATAACTTGTGAACGGTTATATCTTTGCATGCTTGTTCGTTCGGAATGTTCATCAAATGCATAGATACAAGTTTAAACGTATATCCTAATGCATGAATATAACGTAGTTGCAATGTAAAATAAATCATGCAATACTGCTTGTCTTGTACTCACGTAGCCTCCGGGCGAATGCATGTTAACGTAGCCTCCGGGCGAATGCTTGTTAACGTAGCCTCCGGGCGAATGATTGTTAATGTGCGATCACGAATAACTTGTGCACAAGATATAGTTCCTGCGGGCGGCTGCTGGGGCACTGGCACCGTTCCGGCTCCGGACGGAACTAACGTTTAGTCTCACGTACTAGGACATGGTGATATGCGGCGCCTAACGTTCTTGCACGTAGCAAACCATCTTCGTCATAGACTAGTGTCCATTATGGCAATCAAGCCAGTGATCATCGTGTATATTTAAACCTGTTGCATACTAACTTGTGTCTTCGTGGCAGGGAAGGCATGGTAAGTATTTTGCAGGTAATTCAGACGGGCAGGTAAAAATCTACCGAACGGTGGCACGTTCATTTCAGTATAATTCTAAATGCTGTTTACTTGTAAATGAACTAAGGCAAGATAGAAACCCACAAAATATGCATGCTTCACTAAACAATGTGTTGATTGGTATAGTTCGGCTAGCTCGCCTTCACCAGCATGTTTCGATATGCTGACCCTCGTTGAAATAGGTTTTCCGCACCAAGGCGAACCGAGCGAGGAGCCGAAGTCGTCTTTCCGATCCAGTCCAGCTGTTGGCGCATCTTCACCGTACCCTTGAAGCCTTTTGAAGTCCGAAGCTGCAACTCTTCATACACAAATGCAGCTCCATGGCAAAGCGATCCTCCAGCCTGGAGGTCTTTATCGTTTTGAGTTTATAAAAGGATGTAATGTACAGGACTGCTATCTCATTTTGAGTCATCTCTTTGTAAGCCATTCGGCATATTAGCTAACTCGTTCAGGAGTTTGTAATAGATGTTCATTATCAATAAAGAGAACTTTTCCATGTTTTAAATCTGTGTTTTAATTTATCTGCGTACTCTGAATATGTGCTTGCTATGCAAATCATTAAAGCCTTGTGCGGGCGCAACCCTAGGCCCGCACGGCGGTCACGATTCGGGGGACGCCTCAATTGATTCTACGAAATTGGGTCGTGACATAGTGGTATCAGAGCACAGATTCAAAGTTCCTTAGACTTCGTGCTGGAAAAGTTCCTTTAACGATCAAATTCCTGTGCGAACTCTTGAACTCGCTAGGCAAAAAATGAGATACGTTCATGCAATAAGTCCATAATACATTATGATTCTAATGTAATTTACCTTCTTTTGAAGGAATGGTACCAGCACAATCTGCAGCGCAACCACCGAACGAAACACAAGAAAGCAGTTCGGGTAATTCGGAAAGCTCTCGGAGCCAACGAGGCATGTCTCAAGTCGACCCGCTTGAGCGGGTAATGCAAATGTTAGAATCGCAACGACAAAGAGATGATGCTCGCCAAGCCAAGTTCGAGAGTAATCTAGAGACCCGATTCTCAGTCCAACAAAAGCAGGTAGATGCCCTACAACAAATCGTTCAGACTTTGGCTGCCAACCATTTCGTCGCAACAGCAACGACTCCAGTAGAACAGCCCGTGCTTGAAGTGGAGACGCCTCAAATCCCAAGGCCGAGGGACGTGACTGCCTTCAACTTGGGCCATTTCAAGAAAGTCTGCAACACCCCATTCAACGGGACTGAGGACCCAGTGGTAGCTCTAGATTGGCTAGCCGAGCTTGAAGATCACTTCGCTCTGCTAGAGGTCCCCGAAGATAAGCGCGTCGCCTGCGCGCAACTACAGCTCCGCCTCAACGCACACGATTGGTGGGACGTGCATCGACGATCTCTCCAATTTGATCACGGAGAGGAGACGATCTCGTGGATGACCTTTCGTGCCGCATTCGAAGAGGAGTTTATACCCCCTCCAGTACAACGTCAAATGGAGAATGATTTCGTGCAACTGAGGCAGGGCAGCTTGACAGTTAAGCAATATTCCGCCGAATTCAACCGACTCTCCAAATTCGCTAGGGCCTATTTACCTGATGTAGCGAGTCAAGCTAGAAGGTTTGAAAGTGGACTACGTCCTACCATCCATTCGCACGTGGTCAATAATCAGTACGGGACCATGCGTGAAGTCATAAATCACGCCTTATCGTTAGAACCACAGTATCCTCATGTTGCTGCCGGCGCTGTGCATACATCCAGTCACAAATGCCAAAGCAACGAAGTAGGAAACACCGCTACAAAGCGCCGCAACAATGGTGGTCCGCAGAGAGGGCAGCTATGTCACTTCTGTAGGAGGCCAGGGCACCTGGTCAACGAATGTCGTCTGAAACAAGGATTATGCCTCATCTGTGGTGATACAAACCACAAAATTCGTGACTGCCCCAAATACTCTGCTAAACATCCCCAACGTAACATTCCCTGATGGTAGGTCCTGTTCTTAAGTTTTGGGACGAAACTTCCAATTAGTTGGGTAGGATGTAGCGCCCCGTTCTCCCGGTGCGGAGATCGCGGCTAAGAAACACAAGACGGTATCGTTCGATCGGGATAGATTGAATTAAGAACTCGTCCTCGTTATGGATTTGTTTCTTCGGAATCGATTCCCATATTCAGTGGACTGTGCCCCAAGGATCGGCTTAGCGGCAGAGTCAGGAGGGACCTCTCCGCTGCTATCTTTTATTGCCTCAGTTTTTGATGTCGCTTGTTGCTTTCGTGCTTTGAGTTGGTTTTGGGATTTGCTTGTTTTCCTTGAACGGTTTTGATGATTTTCATTGTTTTCGTTCATTGACTTACACTTCTATTTCGAGATTGGAAAGAGAGGAAGAAGTATTAATCGAGTTGTTCGTGTGCAGGTGAACGAGCAGTAGGCGGCTTGCGAGCGGAGTCGTGAAGCGCCTCTTTCTTTCTCCTTCCATCAATCTAAGTGAGTGGCTACCAACCCGATTAGCTAGCCCTGCTTCCAAGCTTCACTCCTTTGCTCCGATCAAACGATACCAAGTAATAACTAAAAGAAACCAAGATAAAAGAGAATAGGCTTGGTATATATGCTTGTCAATGTAACTTGAGAACGGTTATATCTTTGCATGCTTGTTCGTTCGGAATATTCATCAAATGCATAGATACAAGTTTAAACGTATGTCCTGATGCATGAATATAACGTAGTTGCAATGTAAAATGAATCATGCAATACTGCTTGTCTTGTACTCACGTAGCCTCCGGGCGAATGCATGTTAACGTAGCCTCCGGGCGAATGCTTGTTAACGTAGCCTCCGGGCGAATGATTGTTAATATGCGATCACGGACAACTTGTGCACAAGGTATAGTTCCTGCGGGCGGCTGCTGGGGCACTGGCACCATTCCGGCTCCGGACGGAACTAACGTTTAGTCTCACGTACTAGGACAGGGTGGTATGCGGCGCCTAACGTTCTTGCACGTAGCAAACCATCTTCGTCATAGACTAGTGTCCATTATGGCAATCAAGCCAGTGATCATCGTGTATATTTAAACCTGTTGCATACTAACTTGTGTCTTCGTGGCAGGGAAGGCATGGTAAGTATTGTGCAGGTAATTCAGACGGGCAGGTAAAAATCTACCGAACGGTGGCACGTTCATTTCAGTATAATTCTATATGCTGCTTACTTGTAAATGAACTAAGGCAAGATAGAAACCCACAAAATATGCATGCTTCACTAAACAACGTATTGATTGGTATAGTTCGGCTAGCTCGCCTTCACCAGCATATTTCGATATGCTGACCCTCGTTGAAACAGGTTCTCCGCACCAAGGCGAACCGAGCGAGGAGCCGAAGTCGTCTTCCCGATCCAGTCCAGCTGTTGGCGCATATTTACCGTGCTCTTGAAGCCTTTTGAAGTCCGAAGCTGCAACTCTTCATACACAAATGCAGCTCCGTGGCAAAGCGATCCTCCAGCCTGTAGGTCTTTATCGTTTTGAGTTTATAAAAGGATGTAATGTACAGGACTGCTATCTCATTTTGAGTCATCTCTTTGTAAGCCGTTCGGCATATTAGCTAACTCGTTCAGGAGTTTGTAATAGATGTTCATTATCAATAAAGAGAACTTTTCCATGTTTCAAATCTGTGTTTCAATTTATCTGCGTACTCTGAATATGTGCTTGCTATGCAAATCATTAAAGCCTTGTGCGGGCGCAACCCCAGGCCCGCACGGCGGTCACGATTCGGGGGACGCCTCAATTGATTCTACGGAATTGGGTCGTGATACCAACCCGTACGCGAAGTTGTGTATGTTATTTAGAGATGGACATGCATGACCCTTTACATTCTAGTACTTGTTTTATCAAGTACATTATAACCCAGGACACTTGACACCATACATATGACAGAATCTTCCTGAGATATTCAAGGTGATTCTGTGTAGGATACAGGATGGACATAGACATTATATTCTTAGATTATGACTTGTTGCATTAGCTATGATCTCACGTGACATGGACATGAGACGTTATGGACATGAGACGTGTGGTTACATTGGGTGGGGAGAGACACACAGGCTACAGGCTGTTCTATATATATCTATTACTATTGTGAGGTTGTAGACTCTCGAGCAGAGCTAGACCCATTACTTGTTATTACTGCTACCGGCTCCCCGACACCGAGCTTGTAGCGGTCTCAGCCTGAGTACTAGTGATGCTCTTAGTTGCATTTTCACATAGATGGTTATGTAGTTACCCTGCTTATGTCATTTACTATTTCACTGCATTTATTTGGCTTGTATTATCTGTACCTTACTATGTTCCCTGAGGACCTGGATCCGGATGATGTCCCCAGGTTTAGCAGAAGAGCATTATCCCGAGGTTTACGGGACAGGAGCTGAAGCTGTACCAGAAGCTGTTGCTGAAGCTGAACCAAACTTAGAAGCAGAGGTGATGGCTGAAGACTTTTCTTGAGTTTATGTTATTTGTACTCATCAGATACTTTATTTTGGACTCCTTTGTTCTGGTCTGATGAACCAGTATTTTAGACTTTTATCGGGTTGTTCCTCGACATACTTTGATGAGATTGGACATTGATGTACTTTCTTAATTTGCTGTTGTTCTTATTATTTGTGTGTGGATGAGATTAGTTTAGACTTGTTGTTGTAGATCTATATTTACAGCTTATGTATGCCCCAATGGATCCATTAAATTGGGTTTGTCCATCGGTGCGTGCTGCTGGCCATTGCCACGTGTCTAGTCCCTTGGTATTTTGGGACTGGGGCGTGACATTTAACATGCAACAAGTAAACTAAATCTCAATCTATGGTAAATAATCTCAAGAAAGAACGATATGCATCATCAGTCTGCAGCCCAATAATACATCTATTTGAATAGACCAAAAGAATAACACAGGTCTATAAACACTAGGCTATAAAGCAGAATAAAATTAAAAGTAGTACATGACTGTAATAGCTGGAGATGTAAAGATACCTGCAATGATGTCCACACTCCACTACATCAAGCATCCTGCAAACCACACAAATAACCTGGAAGGGACCCAGGTCCTTAGAGGGACGTAGCAAGATACAAAAATATATGCCATAAAGTAAATACTGTAAAAACTCAAGGGTGAACTAACCAGCTAAGTGAAATGCATTTTTGAGGACAACTTAGTGTGTAAGGAAAGTGTAGGCTAGACATATGCTGACGTAATTCATCAATCGTCGTGACTGGCTAGTATAGGTCACATATGCCCCCAGAACATGGGCACTCTGTAATATAATAATGTTCAGCTCCGAGGAGCATGGTATCTGTAATAGTATAACATCCGACGTTCTCTAGAGTGTGGTATCTGCAAAAATCACAAGTAACTTCCAACACTCTAAAGAATGCGGTATCTGAAATATAATATATACGTCTGTATCGCTCCGAAGAACGCAGTATCTATATAAAGGAGGTGGGTGTCCCATACGTCTTTTAGTCGTCCTTCCCACCCAATGTCAATGTATATGCCACGAATACGACGTAGACATCTCGTACTACAATGTAAGTCACCAAGAAAATATACAACTAGACTAAATACCGACACACATGCTGCTCATACTGATGGCCAGTCAAGCATGAAGCACGCGTCCCTACATGAACTCACTCTGTGACGTGCAATGATACGTGTCAAGGCCTGGGGAGTCATGTTGATAACTCCACAACTTTAGGTAGGTCCATTAGACACTAGGTCAGACACAAGTCCTAACGTCAACGCCTTCGTTGACTGTATCCGAGTCTTTCTCGGACGCGCACAGTCAAATAATATTAAAACAATAAAACATACAACTAAAAATAACTGAATTTAAACAGTACAACAAGGCAAGGTATACTTGCCTACGTCTTCGAGCTGTGAGTGCCAATAACCTATTCCCGAAGTCTCGTCTGAATGGTCCAACGACCTTGGACAGCTAACTACGTCGTATGTGCACGCTGCTAAGACGTACACGTGTCGTAAACTCATAAAATATAATTTAATATTTTAATTATGTATGTATGTATATACATATATACATATAGTAATTATATATATAGTATATACATATACGCATAAATATATTATATAATATATAAACACATATATACATAATATATATACTATATATCTGAATATAATACTTATATACTCATATACATATATATAATATTTATATACACATATATATATACTTGAATACTTTATAAATATACATAATATTTATATACTTAATATATATATATATAAATAGTATATATACATAATATACATATATATATATATATATACTTAATATATAATAATATACTTAATATATATATAGATAGTATATATACATAATATACATACATAATATACATATACAATATAATATAATACATATATTATATTTATATATACATAATATATATCATATACATAATATATATATAATAACATAATATAAAATAATACATATATTATATATATATATATATATATATATATATATATATATATATATATATATATACATAATATATATCATATACTTAATATATATATTTAATATATAATACATATATTATATATATATACATGATACATACATATACATATACATATACATATAATAATATATATACATATATATAATAATATATACGTATACTTAATATATATATATATATATATATATATATATATATATATATATATATATATATATATATATATATATATATATTATATATATATATATATATAGTATTTACATAATATACATATATATATATATACATATATACATATACTTATATACTATACATAATTATTTTTATATATAATATTCATATATATAGATTATATACATATATAATATATTTATATACATATACATATAT